>CAUIJW010000190.1:0-600000 GCA_960531205.1 Andrena bicolor
TATATCTAGACTAACGAGATACGTCTGTACAACCGTCATCTATATCTAGACTAACGAGATACGTCCTTGGACAAACGTCTTCAATATCTAGACTAACGAGATCCGTCTGTACAACCGTCTTCTATATCTAGACTAACGAGATCCGTCGTTGTACAACCCTCTTCTATATCTAGACTAACGAGATCCGTCTATACAACCGCCTTCTATATCTAGACTAACGAGATCCGTCTGTACAACCGTCTTCTATATCTAGACTAACGAGATCCATCTGTACAACTGTCTTCTATATCTAGACCAGGCATGGAACTAAAGTGAACGCAGCGGCCGATTATCGGAGGCAACGCCTCCTTTCTCCCGCCGCGCGTCTTTGTCCCCGCGGCGGGCCTAGGAGCTTCGAGCGCCTCAGACCCGTACCATATGAATCGCGCGTGGCGCATTGGGGCGACATTGTATCAATAGGTTTCCACATCGACCCAGAGAGCACGATTGTCGATGCGTTTTTGTTTTGTCAACGCGCCACGCGCGGTTCACGTGGTACGGGCCTGAGGCGCTCCACGAACCTGGGCCGCCGCGGGGGCCAAGACGCGCGGCGGGAGAAAGGAGGCGTTGCGTCCGAAAAACGGCCGCTGCGTTCACTTTAGTTCCATGCCTGATCTAGACTAACGAGATCTGTCTGTACAACCGTCTTCTATATCTAGACTAACGAGATCTCTCGTTATTCAACCGTCTTCTATATCTAGACTAACGAGGTCTCTCGTTATTCAACCGTCTTCTATATCTAGACTAACGAGATCTCTTGATATTCAACCGTCTTCTATATCTAGACTAACGAAATCCGTCTGTATAACCGTCTTCTATATCTAGACTACCGAGATCCGTCTGTACAACCGTCTTCTATATCTAGACTAACGAGAACCGTCTGTATAACCGTCTTCTATATCTAGACTAACGAGAACCGTCTGTACAACCGTCTTCTATATCTAGACTAACGAGATCTCTCGATGTACAACCGTCTTCTATACCTAGACTAACGGGATCCGTCTGTACAACCGTCTTCTATATCAAGACTAACGAGATCTCTCGTTATACATCCCGTCTTCTATATCTAGACTAACGAGATCCGTCTGTACAACCGTCTTCTATATCTAGACTAACGAGATCCGTCTGTACAACCGTCTTCTTTATCTAGACTAACGAGAACCGTCTGTACAACCGTCTTCTATATCTAGACTAACGAGATCTCTCGATGTACAACCGTCTTCTATACCTAGACTAACGGGATCCGTCTGTACAACCGTCTTCTATATCAAGACTAACGAGATCTCTCGTTATACATCCCGTCTTCTATATCTAGACTAACGAGATCCGTCTGTACAACCGTCTTCTATATCTAGACTAACGAGATCCGTCTGTACAACCGTCTTCTATATCTAGACTAACGAGATCCGTCGTTGTACAACCGTCTTTTATATCTACACTAACGAGATCTCTCGTTGTACAACCGTCTTTTATATCTACACTAACGAGATCTCTCGTTATACAACCGTCCTCTATATCTAGACTAACGAGATCCGTCTGTACAACCGTCTTCTATATCTAGACTAACGAGATCTCTCGTTATACAACCGTCTTCTATATCTAGACTAACGAGATCTCTCGTTATACAACCGTCTTCTATATCTAGACTAACGAGATCTCTCGTTATACAACCGTCTTCTATATCTAGACTAACGAGATCCGTCTGCGCAACCGTCTTCTATATCTAGACTAACGAGATCCGTTGTTGTACAACCCTCTTCTATATCTAGACTAACGAGATCCGTCGTTGGACAACCGTCTTCTATATCTAGACTAACGAGATACGTCTGTACAACCGTCATCTATATCTAGACTAACGAGATACGTCCTTGGACAAACGTCTTCAATATCTAGACTAACGAGATCCGTCGTTGTACAACCGTCTTCTATATCTAGACTAACGAGATCCGTCGTTGTACAACCGTCTTTTATATCTACACTAACGAGATCTCTCGTTATACAACCGTCTTCTATATCTAGACTAACGAGATCCGTCTGTACAACCGTCTTCTATATCTAGACTAACGAGATCTCTCGTTATACAACCGTCTTCTATATCTAGACTAACGAGATCTCTCGTTATACAACCGTCTTCTATATCTAGACTAACGGGTCTCTCGTTATACAACCGTCTTCTATATCTAGACTAACGAGATCCGTCTGTACAACCGTCTTCTATATCTAGACTAACGAGATCCGTCGTCTATATCTAGACTAACGAGCTCTGTGTGTACAACCGTCTTCTATGTCTAGACTAACGAGATCCGTCTGTACAACCGTCTTCTATATCTAGACTAACGAGATCCGTCAGTACAACCGTCTTCTTTATCTGGACTAACGAGATCCGTCTGTACAACCATCTTCTATATCTAGACTAACGAGATCTCTCGTTATACAACCCTCTTCTATATCTAGACTAACGAGATCCGTCTGTACAACCGTCTTCTATACCTAGACTAACGGGATCCGTCTGTACAACCGTCTTCTATATCAAGACTAACGAGATCTCTCGTTATACATCCCCTCTTCTATATCTAGACTAACGAGATCTCTCGTTATACAACCCTCTTCTATATCTAGACTAACGAGATCCGTCTGTACAACCGTCTTCTATACCTAGACTAACGGGATCCGTCTGTACAACCGTCTTCTATATCAAGACTAACGAGATCTCTCGTTATACATCCCCTCTTCTATATCTAGACTAACGACATCCGTCTGTACAACCGTCTTCTATATCTAGACTAACGAGATCCGTCTGTACAACCGTCTTCTATATCTGGACTTACGAGATGCGTCTGTACAACCGTTTTCTATATCTAGACTAACGAGATCCGTCTGTGCAACCGTCTTCTATATCTAGACTAACGAGATCTCTCGTTATACAACCGTCTTCTATATCTAGACTAACGAGATCCGTCTGTACAACCGTCTTCTATGTCTAGACTAACGAGATCCGTCTGTACAACCGTCTTCTATATCTAGACTAACGAGATCCGTCTGTACATCCGTCTTCTATATCTAGACTAACGAGCTCTGTCTGTACAACAGTCTTCTATGTCTAGACTAACGAGATCCGTCTGTACAACCGCCTTCTATATCTAGACTAACGAGATCCGTCTGTACAACCGTCTTCTATATCTAGACTAACGATATACGTCTGTACAACCGTCTTCTATATCTAGATTAACGAGATCCGTCTGTACAACTGTTTTCTATATCTAGACCAACGTGATCCGTCTGTACAACCGTCTTCTATATCTAGACTAACGAGATACGTCTGTACAACCGTCATCTATATCTAGACTAACGAGATACGTCCTTGGACAAACGTCTTCAATATCTAGACTAACGAGATCCGTCGTTGTACAACCGTCTTCTATATCTAGACTAACGAGATCCGTCTGTACAACTGTTTTCTATATCTAGACCAACGTGATCCGTCTGTACAACCGTCTTCTATATCTACACTAACGAGATCTCTCGTTATTCAACCGTCTTCTATATCTAGGCTAACGAGATCCGTCTGTATAACCGTCTTCTATATCTAGACTAACGAGATCCGTCTGTGCAACCGTCTTCTATATCTAGACTAACGAGATCCGTTGTTGTACAACCCTCTTCTATATCTAGACTAACGAGATGCGTCTGTACAACCGTTTTCTATATCTAGACTAACGAGATACGTCTGTACAACCGTCATCTATATCTAGACTAACGAGATACGTCCTTGGACAAACGTCTTCAATATCTAGACTAACGAGATCCGTCATTGCACAACCGTCTTCTATATCTAGACTAACGAGATCCGTCTGTACAACCGTCTTCTATATCTAGACCAACGAGATCCGTCTGTGCAACCGTCTTCTATATCTAGACTAACGAGATCTCTCGTTATTCAACCGTCTTCTATATCTAGACTAACGAGATCCGTCTGTATAACCGTCTTCTATATCTACACTAACGAGATACGTCGTTGTACAACCCTCTTCTATATCTAGACTAACGAGATCCGTCGTTGTACAACCCTCTTCTATATCTAGACTAACGAGATCCATCTGTGCAACCGTTTTCTATATCTAGACTAACGAGATACGTCGTTGGACAAACGTCTTCAATATCTAGACTAGCGAGATCCATCTGTACAACCGTCTTCTATATCTAGACTAACGAGTTCCGTCGTTGTACAACCGTCTTCTATATCTAGACTAACGAGATTCGTCTGTACAACCGTCTTCTATATCTAGACTAACGAGATCCGTCGTTGTACAACCCTCTTCTATATCTAGACTAACGAGATCCGTCTGTACAACAGTTTTCTATATCTAGACTAACGAGATACGTCGTTGGACAAACGTCTTCAATATCTAGACTAACGAGATCGGTCTGTGCAACCGTCTTCTATATCTAGACTAACGAGATCCGTCGTTGTACAACCGTCTTCTATATCTATACTAACGAGATCTCTCGATGTACAACCGTCTTCTATATCTAGACTAACGAGATCCGTCTGTACAACCGTCTTCTATATCTAGACTAACGAGATCCGTCGTTGTACAACCGTCTTTTATATCTACACTACCGAGATCTCTCGTTGTACAACCGTCTTTTATATCTACACTAACGAGATCTCTCGTTATACAACCGTCTTCTATATCTAGACTAACGAGATCCGTCTGTACAACCGTCTTCTATATCTAGACTAACGAGATCTCTCGTTATACAACCGTCTTCTATATCTACACTAACGAGATCTCTCGTTATACAACCGTCTTCTATATCTAGACTAACGAGATCCGTCTGCGCAACCGTCTTCTATATCTAGACTAACGAGATCCGTCTGCGCAACCGTCTTCTATATCTAGACTAACGAGATCCGTCTATACAACCGCCTTCTATATCTAGACTAACGAGATCCGTCTGTACAACCGTCTTCTATATCTAGACTAACGAGATCCATCTGTACAACTGTCTTCTATATCTAGACCAGGCATGGAACTAAAGTGAACGCAGCGGCCGATTATCGGAGGCAACGCCTCCTTTCTCCCGCCGCGCGTCTTTGTCCCCGCGGCGGGCCTAGGAGCTTCGAGCGCCTCAGACCCGTACCATATGAATCGCGCGTGGCGCATTGGGGCGACATTGTATCAATAGGTTTCCACATCGACCCAGAGAGCACGATTGTCGATGCGTTTTTGTTTTGTCAACGCGCCACGCGCGGTTCACGTGGTACGGGCCTGAGGCGCTCCACGAACCTGGGCCGCCGCGGGGGCCAAGACGCGCGGCGGGAGAAAGGAGGCGTTGCGTCCGAAAAACGGCCGCTGCGTTCACTTTAGTTCCATGCCTGATCTAGACTAACGAGATCTGTCTGTACAACCGTCTTCTATATCTAGACTAACGAGATCTCTCGTTATTCAACCGTCTTCTATATCTAGACTAACGAGGTCTCTCGTTATTCAACCGTCTTCTATATCTAGACTAACGAGATCTCTTGATATTCAACCGTCTTCTATATCTAGACTAACGAAATCCGTCTGTATAACCGTCTTCTATATCTAGACTACCGAGATCCGTCTGTACAACCGTCTTCTATATCTAGACTAACGAGAACCGTCTGTATAACCGTCTTCTATATCTAGACTAACGAGAACCGTCTGTACAACCGTCTTCTATATCTAGACTAACGAGATCTCTCGATGTACAACCGTCTTCTATACCTAGACTAACGGGATCCGTCTGTACAACCGTCTTCTATATCAAGACTAACGAGATCTCTCGTTATACATCCCGTCTTCTATATCTAGACTAACGAGATCCGTCTGTACAACCGTCTTCTATATCTAGACTAACGAGATCCGTCTGTACAACCGTCTTCTTTATCTGGACTAACGAGATCCGTCTGTACAACCATCTTCTATATCTAGACTAACGAGATACGTCTGTACAACCGTCATCTATATCTAGACTAACGAGATACGTCCTTGGACAAAGGTCTTCAATATCTAGACTAACGAGATCCGTCGTTGTACAACCGTCTTCTATATCTAGACTAACGAGATCCGTCGTTGTACAACCGTCTTTTATATCTACACTAACGAGATCTCTCGTTGTACAACCGTCTTTTATATCTACACTAACGAGATCTCTCGTTATACAACCGTCCTCTATATCTAGACTAACGAGATCCGTCTGTACAACCGTCTTCTATATCTAGACTAACGAGATCTCTCGTTATACAACCGTCTTCTATATCTAGACTAACGAGATCTCTCGTTATACAACCGTCTTCTATATCTAGACTAACGAGATCCGTCTGCGCAACCGTCTTCTATATCTAGACTAACGAGATCCGTTGTTGTACAACCCTCTTCTATATCTAGACTAACGAGATCCGTCGTTGTACAACCGTCTTCTATATCTAGACTAACGAGATACGTCTGTACAACCGTCATCTATATCTAGACTAACGAGATACGTCCTTGGACAAACGTCTTCAATATCTAGACTAACGAGATCCGTCGTTGTACAACCGTCTTCTATATCTAGACTAACGAGATCCGTCGTTGTACAACCGTCTTTTATATCTACACTAACGAGATCTCTCGTTATACAACCGTCTTCTATATCTAGACTAACGAGATCCGTCTGTACAACCGTCTTCTATATCTAGACTAACGAGATCTCTCGTTATACAACCGTCTTCTATATCTAGACTAACGAGATCTCTCGTTATACAACCGTCTTCTATATCTAGACTAACGGGTCTCTCGTTATACAACCGTCTTCTATATCTAGACTAACGAGATCCGTCTGTACAACCGTCTTCTATATCTAGACTAACGAGATCCGTCGTCTATATCTAGACTAACGAGATCCGTCGTCTATATCTAGACTAACGAGCTCTGTGTGTACAACCGTCTTCTATGTCTAGACTAACGAGATCCGTCTGTACAACCGTCTTCTATATCTAGACTAACGAGATCCGTCAGTACAACCGTCTTCTTTATCTGGACTAACGAGATCCGTCTGTACAACCATCTTCTATATCTAGACTAACGAGATCTCTCGTTATACAACCCTCTTCTATATCTAGACTAACGAGATCCGTCTGTACAACCGTCTTCTATATCTAGACTAACGAGATCCGTCTGTACAACCGTCTTCTATATCTGGACTTACGAGATGCGTCTGTACAACCGCCTTCTATATCTAGACTAACGAGATCCGTCTGTACAGCCGTCTTCTATATCTAGACTAACGAGATCCGTCGTTGTACAACCGTCTTCTATATCTAGACTACCGAGATCCGTCTGTACAACCGTCTTCTATATCTAGACTAACGAGAACCATCTGTATAACCGTCTTCTATATCTAGACTAACGAGATCTCTCGTTATACATCCCGTCTTCTATATCTAGACTAACGAAATCCGTCTGTAGAACCGTCTTCTATATCTAGACTAACGAGATCCGTCTGTACAACCGTCTTCTATATCTAGACTAACGAGATCCGTCGTTGTACAACCCTCTTCTATATCTAGACTAACGAGATCCGTCTGTACAACCGTCTTCTATATCTAGACTAACGAGATCTCTCGTTATTCAACCGTCTTCTATATCTAGACTAACGAGGTCCGTCTGTACAGCCGTCTTCTATATCTAGACTAACGAGATCCG
Organism: Andrena bicolor; assembly: GCA_960531205.1. Lineage (NCBI taxonomy): Eukaryota > Metazoa > Arthropoda > Insecta > Hymenoptera > Andrenidae > Andrena > Andrena bicolor. Next base: position 7,752 of record CAUIJW010000190.1, read on the forward strand.
TCGTTGTACAACCGTCTTCTATATCTAGACTACCGAGATCCGTCTGTACAACCGTCTTCTATATCTAGACTAACGAGAACCATCTGTATAACCGTCTTCTATATCTAGACTAACGAGATCTCTCGTTATACATCCCGTCTTCTATATCTAGACTAACGAAATCCGTCTGTAGAACCGTCTTCTATATCTAGACTAACGAGATCCGTCTGTACAACCGTCTTCTATATCTAGACTAACGAGATCCGTCGTTGTACAACCCTCTTCTATATCTAGACTAACGAGATCCGTCTGTACAACCGTCTTCTATATCTAGACTAACGAGATCTCTCGTTATTCAACCGTCTTCTATATCTAGACTAACGAGGTCTCTCGTTATTCAACCGTCTTCTATATCTAGACTAACGAAATCCGTCTGTAGAACCGTCTTCTATATCTAGACTAACGAGATCCGTCTGTACAACCGTCTTCTATATCTAGACTAACGAGATCCGTCGTTGTACAACCCTCTTCTATATCTAGACTAACGAGATCCGTCTGTACAACCGTCTTCTATATCTAGACTAACGAGATCTCTCGTTATACAACCGTCTTCTATATCTACACTAACGAGATCTCTCGTTATACAACCGTCTTCTATATCTAGACTAACGAGATCCGTCTGTACATCCGTCATCTATATCTAGACTAACGAGATACGTCCTTGGACAAACGTCTTCAATATCTAGACTAACGAGATCCGTCTGTACAACCGCCTTCTATATCTAGACTAACGAGATCCGTCTATACAACCGCCTTCTATATCTAGACTAACGAGATCCGTCTGTACAACCGTCTTCTATATCTAGACTAACGAGATCCGTCTGTACAACCGTCTTTTATATCTACACTAACGAGATCTCTCGTTATACAACCGTCTTCTATATCTAGACTAACGAGATCCGCCTGTACAACCGTCTTCTATATCTAGACTAACGAGATCCGTCTGTACAACCGTCTTCTATATCTAGACTAACGAGATCCGTCGTTGTACAACCCTCTTCTATATCTAGACTAACGAGATCCGTCTGTACAACCGTCTTCTATATCTAGACTAACGAGATCTCTCGTTATACAACCGTCTTCTATATCTACACTAACGAGATCTCTCGTTATACAACCGTCTTCTATATCTAGACTAACGAGATCCGTCTGTACATCCGTCATCTATATCTAGACTAACGAGATACGTCCTTGGACAAAGGTCTTCAAAATCTAGACTAACGAGATCCGTCGTTGTACAACCGTCTTCTATATCTAGACTAACGAGATCCGTCTGTACAACCGTCTTCTCTATCTGGACTAACGAGATCCGTCTGTACAACCATCTTCTATATCTACACTAACGAGATCTCTCGTTATACAACCGTCTTCTATATCTAGACTAACGAGATCCGTCTGTACATCCGTCATCTATATCTAGACTAACGAGATACGTCCTTGGACAAACGTCTTCAATATCTAGACTAACGAGATCCGTCGTTGTACAACCGTCTTCTATATCTAGACTAACGAGATCCGTCGTTGTACAACCGTCTTTTATATCTACACTAACGAGATCTCTCGTTATACAACCGTCTTCTATATCTAGACTAACGAGATCCGTCTGTACAACCGTCTTCTATATCTAGACTAACGAGATCTCTCGTTATACAACCGTCTTCTATATCTAGACTAACGAGATCTCTCGTTATACAACCGTCTTCTATATCTAGACTAACGGGTCTCTCGTTATACAACCGTCTTCTATATCTAGACTAACGAGATCCGTCTGTACAACCGTCTTCTATATCTAGACTAACGAGATCCGTCGTCTATATCTAGACTAACGAGATCCGTCGTCTATATCTAGACTAACGAGCTCTGTGTGTACAACCGTCTTCTATGTCTAGACTAACGAGATCCGTCGTTGTACAACCGTCTTTTATATCTACACTAACGAGATCTCTCGTTATACAACCGTCTTCTATATCTAGACTAACGAGATCCGTCTGTACAACTGCCTTCTATATCTAGACTAACGAGATCCGTCTGTACAACCGTCTTCTATATCTAGACTAACGAGATCCATCTGTACAACTGTCTTCTATATCTAGACCAGGCATGGAACTAAAGTGAACGCAGCGGCCGATTATCGGAGGCAACGCCTCCTTTCTCCCGCCGCGCGTCTTTGTCCCCGCGGCGGGCCTAGGAGCTTCGAGCGCCTCAGACCCGTACCATATGAATCGCGCGTGGCGCATTGGGGCGACATTGTATCAATAGGTTTCCACATCGACCCAGAGAGCACGATTGTCGATGCGTTTTTGTTTTGTCAACGCGCCACGCGCGGTTCACGTGGTACGGGCCTGAGGCGCTCCACGAACCTGGGCCGCCGCGGGGGCCAAGACGCGCGGCGGGAGAAAGGAGGCGTTGCGTCCGAAAAACGGCCGCTGCGTTCACTTTAGTTCCATGCCTGATCTAGACTAACGAGATCTGTCTGTACAACCGTCTTCTATATCTAGACTAACGAGATCTCTCGTTATTCAACCGTCTTCTATATCTAGACTAACGAGGTCTCTCGTTATTCAACCGTCTTCTATATCTAGACTAACGAGATCTCTTGATATTCAACCGTCTTCTATATCTAGACTAACGAAATCCGTCTGTATAACCGTCTTCTATATCTAGACTACCGAGATCCGTCTGTACAACCGTCTTCTATATCTAGACTAACGAGAACCGTCTGTATAACCGTCTTCTATATCTAGACTAACGAGAACCGTCTGTACAACCGTCTTCTATATCTAGACTAACGAGATCTCTCGATGTACAACCGTCTTCTATACCTAGACTAACGGGATCCGTCTGTACAACCGTCTTCTATATCAAGACTAACGAGATCTCTCGTTATACATCCCGTCTTCTATATCTAGACTAACGAGATCCGTCTGTACAACCGTCTTCTATATCTAGACTAACGAGATCCGTCTGTACAACCGTCTTCTTTATCTAGACTAACGAGAACCGTCTGTACAACCGTCTTCTATATCTAGACTAACGAGATCTCTCGATGTACAACCGTCTTCTATACCTAGACTAACGGGATCCGTCTGTACAACCGTCTTCTATATCAAGACTAACGAGATCTCTCGTTATACATCCCGTCTTCTATATCTAGACTAACGAGATCCGTCTGTACAACCGTCTTCTATATCTAGACTAACGAGATCCGTCTGTACAACCGTCTTCTATATCTAGACTAACGAGATCCGTCGTTGTACAACCGTCTTTTATATCTACACTAACGAGATCTCTCGTTGTACAACCGTCTTTTATATCTACACTAACGAGATCTCTCGTTATACAACCGTCCTCTATATCTAGACTAACGAGATCCGTCTGTACAACCGTCTTCTATATCTAGACTAACGAGATCTCTCGTTATACAACCGTCTTCTATATCTAGACTAACGAGATCTCTCGTTATACAACCGTCTTCTATATCTAGACTAACGAGATCTCTCGTTATACAACCGTCTTCTATATCTAGACTAACGAGATCCGTCTGCGCAACCGTCTTCTATATCTAGACTAACGAGATCCGTTGTTGTACAACCCTCTTCTATATCTAGACTAACGAGATCCGTCGTTGGACAACCGTCTTCTATATCTAGACTAACGAGATACGTCTGTACAACCGTCATCTATATCTAGACTAACGAGATACGTCCTTGGACAAACGTCTTCAATATCTAGACTAACGAGATCCGTCGTTGTACAACCGTCTTCTATATCTAGACTAACGAGATCCGTCGTTGTACAACCGTCTTTTATATCTACACTAACGAGATCTCTCGTTATACAACCGTCTTCTATATCTAGACTAACGAGATCCGTCTGTACAACCGTCTTCTATATCTAGACTAACGAGATCTCTCGTTATACAACCGTCTTCTATATCTAGACTAACGAGATCTCTCGTTATACAACCGTCTTCTATATCTAGACTAACGGGTCTCTCGTTATACAACCGTCTTCTATATCTAGACTAACGAGATCCGTCTGTACAACCGTCTTCTATATCTAGACTAACGAGATCCGTCGTCTATATCTAGACTAACGAGCTCTGTGTGTACAACCGTCTTCTATGTCTAGACTAACGAGATCCGTCTGTACAACCGTCTTCTATATCTAGACTAACGAGATCCGTCAGTACAACCGTCTTCTTTATCTGGACTAACGAGATCCGTCTGTACAACCATCTTCTATATCTAGACTAACGAGATCTCTCGTTATACAACCCTCTTCTATATCTAGACTAACGAGATCCGTCTGTACAACCGTCTTCTATACCTAGACTAACGGGATCCGTCTGTACAACCGTCTTCTATATCAAGACTAACGAGATCTCTCGTTATACATCCCCTCTTCTATATCTAGACTAACGAGATCTCTCGTTATACAACCCTCTTCTATATCTAGACTAACGAGATCCGTCTGTACAACCGTCTTCTATACCTAGACTAACGGGATCCGTCTGTACAACCGTCTTCTATATCAAGACTAACGAGATCTCTCGTTATACATCCCCTCTTCTATATCTAGACTAACGAGATCCGTCTGTACAACCGTCTTCTATATCTAGACTAACGAGATCCGTCTGTACAACCGTCTTCTATATCTGGACTTACGAGATGCGTCTGTACAACCGTTTTCTATATCTAGACTAACGAGATCCGTCTGTGCAACCGTCTTCTATATCTAGACTAACGAGATCTCTCGTTATACAACCGTCTTCTATATCTAGACTAACGAGATCCGTCTGTACAACCGTCTTCTATGTCTAGACTAACGAGATCCGTCTGTACAACCGTCTTCTATATCTAGACTAACGAGATCCGTCTGTACATCCGTCTTCTATATCTAGACTAACGAGCTCTGTCTGTACAACAGTCTTCTATGTCTAGACTAACGAGATCCGTCTGTACAACCGCCTTCTATATCTAGACTAACGAGATCCGTCTGTACAACCGTCTTCTATATCTAGACTAACGATATACGTCTGTACAACCGTCTTCTATATCTAGATTAACGAGATCCGTCTGTACAACTGTTTTCTATATCTAGACCAACGTGATCCGTCTGTACAACCGTCTTCTATATCTAGACTAACGAGATACGTCTGTACAACCGTCATCTATATCTAGACTAACGAGATACGTCCTTGGACAAACGTCTTCAATATCTAGACTAACGAGATCCGTCGTTGTACAACCGTCTTCTATATCTAGACTAACGAGATCCGTCTGTACAACTGTTTTCTATATCTAGACCAACGTGATCCGTCTGTACAACCGTCTTCTATATCTACACTAACGAGATCTCTCGTTATTCAACCGTCTTCTATATCTAGGCTAACGAGATCCGTCTGTATAACCGTCTTCTATATCTAGACTAACGAGATCCGTCTGTGCAACCGTCTTCTATATCTAGACTAACGAGATCCGTTGTTGTACAACCCTCTTCTATATCTAGACTAACGAGATGCGTCTGTACAACCGTTTTCTATATCTAGACTAACGAGATACGTCTGTACAACCGTCATCTATATCTAGACTAACGAGATACGTCCTTGGACAAACGTCTTCAATATCTAGACTAACGAGATCCGTCATTGCACAACCGTCTTCTATATCTAGACTAACGAGATCCGTCTGTACAACCGTCTTCTATATCTAGACCAACGAGATCCGTCTGTGCAACCGTCTTCTATATCTAGACTAACGAGATCTCTCGTTATTCAACCGTCTTCTATATCTAGACTAACGAGATCCGTCTGTATAACCGTCTTCTATATCTACACTAACGAGATACGTCGTTGTACAACCCTCTTCTATATCTAGACTAACGAGATCCGTCGTTGTACAACCCTCTTCTATATCTAGACTAACGAGATCCATCTGTGCAACCGTTTTCTATATCTAGACTAACGAGATACGTCGTTGGACAAACGTCTTCAATATCTAGACTAGCGAGATCCATCTGTACAACCGTCTTCTATATCTAGACTAACGAGTTCCGTCGTTGTACAACCGTCTTCTATATCTAGACTAACGAGATTCGTCTGTACAACCGTCTTCTATATCTAGACTAACGAGATCCGTCGTTGTACAACCCTCTTCTATATCTAGACTAACGAGATCCGTCTGTACAACAGTTTTCTATATCTAGACTAACGAGATACGTCGTTGGACAAACGTCTTCAATATCTAGACTAACGAGATCGGTCTGTGCAACCGTCTTCTATATCTAGACTAACGAGATCCGTCGTTGTACAACCGTCTTCTATATCTATACTAACGAGATCTCTCGATGTACAACCGTCTTCTATATCTAGACTAACGAGATCCGTCTGTACAACCGTCTTCTATATCTAGACTAACGAGATCCGTCGTTGTACAACCGTCTTTTATATCTACACTACCGAGATCTCTCGTTGTACAACCGTCTTTTATATCTACACTAACGAGATCTCTCGTTATACAACCGTCTTCTATATCTAGACTAACGAGATCCGTCTGTACAACCGTCTTCTATATCTAGACTAACGAGATCTCTCGTTATACAACCGTCTTCTATATCTACACTAACGAGATCTCTCGTTATACAACCGTCTTCTATATCTAGACTAACGAGATCCGTCTGCGCAACCGTCTTCTATATCTAGACTAACGAGATCCGTCTGCGCAACCGTCTTCTATATCTAGACTAACGAGATCCGTTGTTGTACAACCCTCTTCTATATCTAGACTAACGAGATCCGTCGTTGTACAACCGTCTTCTATATCTAGACTAACGAGATACGTCTGTACAACCGTCATCTATATCTAGACTAACGAGATACGTCCTTGGACAAACGTCTTCAATATCTAGACTAACGAGATCCGTCTGTACAACCGTCTTCTATATCTAGACTAACGAGATCCGTCGTTGTACAACCCTCTTCTATATCTAGACTAACGAGATCCGTCTATACAACCGCCTTCTATATCTAGACTAACGAGATCCGTCTGTACAACCGTCTTCTATATCTAGACTAACGAGATCCATCTGTACAACTGTCTTCTATATCTAGACCAGGCATGGAACTAAAGTGAACGCAGCGGCCGATTATCGGAGGCAACGCCTCCTTTCTCCCGCCGCGCGTCTTTGTCCCCGCGGCGGGCCTAGGAGCTTCGAGCGCCTCAGACCCGTACCATATGAATCGCGCGTGGCGCATTGGGGCGACATTGTATCAATAGGTTTCCACATCGACCCAGAGAGCACGATTGTCGATGCGTTTTTGTTTTGTCAACGCGCCACGCGCGGTTCACGTGGTACGGGCCTGAGGCGCTCCACGAACCTGGGCCGCCGCGGGGGCCAAGACGCGCGGCGGGAGAAAGGAGGCGTTGCGTCCGAAAAACGGCCGCTGCGTTCACTTTAGCTCCATGCCTGATCTAGACTAACGAGATCTGTCTGTACAACCGTCTTCTATATCTAGACTAACGAGATCTCTCGTTATTCAACCGTCTTCTATATCTAGACTAACGAGGTCTCTCGTTATTCAACCGTCTTCTATATCTAGACTAACGAGATCTCTTGATATTCAACCGTCTTCTATATCTAGACTAACGAAATCCGTCTGTATAACCGTCTTCTATATCTAGACTACCGAGATCCGTCTGTACAACCGTCTTCTATATCTAGACTAACGAGAACCGTCTGTATAACCGTCTTCTATATCTAGACTAACGAGAACCGTCTGTACAACCGTCTTCTATATCTAGACTAACGAGATCTCTCGATGTACAACCGTCTTCTATACCTAGACTAACGGGATCCGTCTGTACAACCGTCTTCTATATCAAGACTAACGAGATCTCTCGTTATACATCCCGTCTTCTATATCTAGACTAACGAGATCCGTCTGTACAACCGTCTTCTATATCTAGACTAACGAGATCCGTCTGTACAACCGTCTTCTTTATCTGGACTAACGAGATCCGTCTGTACAACCATCTTCTATATCTAGACTAACGAGATACGTCTGTACAACCGTCATCTATATCTAGACTAACGAGATACGTCCTTGGACAAAGGTCTTCAATATCTAGACTAACGAGATCCGTCGTTGTACAACCGTCTTCTATATCTAGACTAACGAGATCCGTCGTTGTACAACCGTCTTTTATATCTACACTAACGAGATCTCTCGTTGTACAACCGTCTTTTATATCTACACTAACGAGATCTCTCGTTATACAACCGTCCTCTATATCTAGACTAACGAGATCCGTCTGTACAACCGTCTTCTATATCTAGACTAACGAGATCTCTCGTTATACAACCGTCTTCTATATCTAGACTAACGAGATCTCTCGTTATACAACCGTCTTCTATATCTAGACTAACGAGATCCGTCTGCGCAACCGTCTTCTATATCTAGACTAACGAGATCCGTTGTTGTACAACCCTCTTCTATATCTAGACTAACGAGATCCGTCGTTGTACAACCGTCTTCTATATCTAGACTAACGAGATACGTCTGTACAACCGTCATCTATATCTAGACTAACGAGATACGTCCTTGGACAAACGTCTTCAATATCTAGACTAACGAGATCCGTCGTTGTACAACCGTCTTCTATATCTAGACTAACGAGATCCGTCGTTGTACAACCGTCTTTTATATCTACACTAACGAGATCTCTCGTTATACAACCGTCTTCTATATCTAGACTAACGAGATCCGTCTGTACAACCGTCTTCTATATCTAGACTAACGAGATCTCTCGTTATACAACCGTCTTCTATATCTAGACTAACGAGATCTCTCGTTATACAACCGTCTTCTATATCTAGACTAACGGGTCTCTCGTTATACAACCGTCTTCTATATCTAGACTAACGAGATCCGTCTGTACAACCGTCTTCTATATCTAGACTAACGAGATCCGTCGTCTATATCTAGACTAACGAGATCCGTCGTCTATATCTAGACTAACGAGCTCTGTGTGTACAACCGTCTTCTATGTCTAGACTAACGAGATCCGTCTGTACAACCGTCTTCTATATCTAGACTAACGAGATCCGTCAGTACAACCGTCTTCTTTATCTGGACTAACGAGATCCGTCTGTACAACCATCTTCTATATCTAGACTAACGAGATCTCTCGTTATACAACCCTCTTCTATATCTAGACTAACGAGATCCGTCTGTACAACCGTCTTCTATATCTAGACTAACGAGATCCGTCTGTACAACCGTCTTCTATATCTGGACTTACGAGATGCGTCTGTACAACCGCCTTCTATATCTAGACTAACGAGATCCGTCTGTACAGCCGTCTTCTATATCTAGACTAACGAGATCCGTCGTTGTACAACCGTCTTCTATATCTAGACTACCGAGATCCGTCTGTACAACCGTCTTCTATATCTAGACTAACGAGAACCATCTGTATAACCGTCTTCTATATCTAGACTAACGAGATCTCTCGTTATACATCCCGTCTTCTATATCTAGACTAACGAAATCCGTCTGTAGAACCGTCTTCTATATCTAGACTAACGAGATCCGTCTGTACAACCGTCTTCTATATCTAGACTAACGAGATCCGTCGTTGTACAACCCTCTTCTATATCTAGACTAACGAGATCCGTCTGTACAACCGTCTTCTATATCTAGACTAACGAGATCTCTCGTTATTCAACCGTCTTCTATATCTAGACTAACGAGGTCTCTCGTTATTCAACCGTCTTCTATATCTAGACTAACGAAATCCGTCTGTAGAACCGTCTTCTATATCTAGACTAACGAGATCCGTCTGTACAACCGTCTTCTATATCTAGACTAACGAGATCCGTCGTTGTACAACCCTCTTCTATATCTAGACTAACGAGATCCGTCTGTACAACCGTCTTCTATATCTAGACTAACGAGATCTCTCGTTATACAACCGTCTTCTATATCTACACTAACGAGATCTCTCGTTATACAACCGTCTTCTATATCTAGACTAACGAGATCCGTCTGTACATCCGTCATCTATATCTAGACTAACGAGATACGTCCTTGGACAAACGTCTTCAATATCTAGACTAACGAGATCCGTCTGTACAACCGCCTTCTATATCTAGACTAACGAGATCCGTCTATACAACCGCCTTCTATATCTAGACTAACGAGATCCGTCTGTACAACCGTCTTCTATATCTAGACTAACGAGATCCGTCTGTACAACCGTCTTTTATATCTACACTAACGAGATCTCTCGTTATACAACCGTCTTCTATATCTAGACTAACGAGATCCGCCTGTACAACCGTCTTCTATATCTAGACTAACGAGATCCGTCTGTACAACCGTCTTCTATATCTAGACTAACGAGATCCGTCGTTGTACAACCCTCTTCTATATCTAGACTAACGAGATCCGTCTGTACAACCGTCTTCTATATCTAGACTAACGAGATCTCTCGTTATACAACCGTCTTCTATATCTACACTAACGAGATCTCTCGTTATACAACCGTCTTCTATATCTAGACTAACGAGATCCGTCTGTACATCCGTCATCTATATCTAGACTAACGAGATACGTCCTTGGACAAAGGTCTTCAAAATCTAGACTAACGAGATCCGTCGTTGTACAACCGTCTTCTATATCTAGACTAACGAGATCCGTCTGTACAACCGTCTTCTCTATCTGGACTAACGAGATCCGTCTGTACAACCATCTTCTATATCTAGACTAACGAGATCTCTCGTTATACAACCGTCTTCTATATCTAGACTAACGAAATCCGTCTGTAGAACCGTCTTCTATATCTAGACTAACGAGATCCGTCGTTGTACAACCGTCTTCTATATCTAGACTAACGAGATCCGTCGTTGTACAACCGTCTTTTATATCTACACTAACGAGATCTCTCGTTGTACAACCGTCTTTTATATCTACACTAACGAGATCTCTCGTTATACAACCGTCCTCTATATCTAGACTAACGAGATCCGTCTGTACAACCGTCTTCTATATCTAGACTAACGAGATCTCTCGTTATACAACCGTCTTCTATATCTAGACTAACGAGATCTCTCGTTATACAACCGTCTTCTATATCTAGACTAACGAGATCCGTCTGCGCAACCGTCTTCTATATCTAGACTAACGAGATCCGTTGTTGTACAACCCTCTTCTATATCTAGACTAACGAGATCCGTCGTTGTACAACCGTCTTCTATATCTAGACTAACGAGATACGTCTGTACAACCGTCATCTACATCTAGACTAACGAGATACGTCCTTGGACAAACGTCTTCAATATCTAGACTAACGAGATCCGTCGTTGTACAACCGTCTTCTATATCTAGACTAACGAGATCCGTCGTTGTACAACCGTCTTTTATATCTACACTAACGAGATCTCTCGTTATACAACCGTCTTCTATATCTAGACTAACGAGATCCGTCTGTACAACCGTCTTCTATATCTAGACTAACGAGATCTCTCGTTATACAACCGTCTTCTATATCTAGACTAACGAGATCTCTCGTTATACAACCGTCTTCTATATCTAGACTAACGGGTCTCTCGTTATACAACCGTCTTCTATATCTAGACTAACGAGATCCGTCTGTACAACCGTCTTCTATATCTAGACTAACGAGATCCGTCGTCTATATCTAGACTAACGAGATCCGTCGTCTATATCTAGACTAACGAGCTCTGTGTGTACAACCGTCTTCTATGTCTAGACTAACGAGATCCGTCTGTACAACCGTCTTCTATATCTAGACTAACGAGATCCGTCAGTACAACCGTCTTCTTTATCTGGACTAACGAGATCCGTCTGTACAACCATCTTCTATATCTAGACTAACGAGATCTCTCGTTATACAACCCTCTTCTATATCTAGACTAACGAGATCCGTCTGTACAACCGTCTTCTATATCTAGACTAACGAGATCCGTCTGTACAACCGTCTTCTATATCTGGACTTACGAGATGCGTCTGTACAACCGCCTTCTATATCTAGACTAACGAGATCCGTCTGTACAGCCGTCTTCTATATCTAGACTAACGAGATCCGTCGTTGTACAACCGTCTTCTATATCTAGACTACCGAGATCCGTCTGTACAACCGTCTTCTATATCTAGACTAACGAGAACCATCTGTATAACCGTCTTCTATATCTAGACTAACGAGATCTCTCGTTATACATCCCGTCTTCTATATCTAGACTAACGAAATCCGTCTGTAGAACCGTCTTCTATATCTAGACTAACGAGATCCGTCTGTACAACCGTCTTCTATATCTAGACTAACGAGATCCGTCGTTGTACAACCCTCTTCTATATCTAGACTAACGAGATCCGTCTGTACAACCGTCTTCTATATCTAGACTAACGAGATCTCTCGTTATTCAACCGTCTTCTATATCTAGACTAACGAGGTCTCTCGTTATTCAACCGTCTTCTATATCTAGACTAACGAAATCCGTCTGTAGAACCGTCTTCTATATCTAGACTAACGAGATCCGTCTGTACAACCGTCTTCTATATCTAGACTAACGAGATCCGTCGTTGTACAACCCTCTTCTATATCTAGACTAACGAGATCCGTCTGTACAACCGTCTTCTATATCTAGACTAACGAGATCTCTCGTTATACAACCGTCTTCTATATCTACACTAACGAGATCTCTCGTTATACAACCGTCTTCTATATCTAGACTAACGAGATCCGTCTGTACATCCGTCATCTATATCTAGACTAACGAGATACGTCCTTGGACAAACGTCTTCAATATCTAGACTAACGAGATCCGTCGTTGTACAACCGTCTTCTATATCTAGACTAACGGGATCCGTCTGTACAACCGCCTTCTATATCTAGACTAACGAGATCCGTCTATACAACCGCCTTCTATATCTAGACTAACGAGATCCGTCTGTACAACCGTCTTCTATATCTAGACTAACGAGATCCGTCTGTACAACCGTCTTTTATATCTACACTAACGAGATCTCTCGTTATACAACCGTCTTCTATATCTAGACTAACGAGATCCGCCTGTACAACCGTCTTCTATATCTAGACTAACGAGATCTCTCGTTATACAACCGTCTTCTATATCTAGACTAACGAGATCTCTCATTATACAACCGTCTTCTATATCTAGACTAACGAGATCCGTCTGCGCAACCGTCTTCTATATCTAGACTAACGAGATCCGTCTGCGCAACCGTCTTCTATATCTAGACTAACGAGATCCGTTGTTGTACAACCCTCTTCTATATCTAGACTAACGAGATCCGTCGTTGTACAACCGTCTTCTATATCTAGACTAACGAGATACGTCTGTACAACCGTCATCTATATCTAGACTAACGAGATACGTCCTTGGACAAAGGTCTTCAAAATCTAGACTAACGAGATCCGTCGTTGTACAACCGTCTTCTATATCTAGACTAACGAGATCCGTCGTTGTACAACCGTCTTATATATCTACACTACCGAGATCTCTCGTTGTACAACCGTCTTTTATATCTACACTAACGAGATCTCTCGTTATACAACCGTCTTCTATATCTAGACTAACGAGATCCGTCTGTACAACCGTCTTCTATATCTAGACTAACGAGATCTCTCGTTATACAACCGTCTTCTATATCTACACTAACGAGATCTCTCGTTATACAACCGTCTTCTATATCTAGACTAACGAGATCCGTCTGCGCAACCGTCTTCTATATCTAGACTAACGAGATCCGTTGTTGTACAACCCTCTTCTATATCTAGACTAACGAGATCCGTCGTTGTACAACCGTCTTCTATATCTAGACTAACGAGATACGTCTGTACAACCGTCATCTATATCTAGACTAACGAGATACGTCCTTGGACAAACGTCTTCAATATCTAGACTAACGAGATCCATCTGTACAACCGTCTTCTATATCTAGACTAACGAGATCCGTCGTTGTACAACCCTCTTCTATATCTAGACTAACGAGATCCGTCTATACAACCGCCTTCTATATCTAGACTAACGAGATCCGTCTGTACAACCGTCTTCTATATCTAGACTAACGAGATCCATCTGTACAACTGTCTTCTATATCTAGACTAACGAGATCTGTCTGTACAACCGTCTTCTATATCTAGACTAACGAGATCTCTCGTTATTCAACCGTCTTCTATATCTAGACTAACGAGGTCTCTCGTTATTCAACCGTCTTCTATATCTAGACTAACGAGATCTCTCGATATTCAACCGTCTTCTATATCTAGACTAACGAAATCCGTCTGTATAACCGTCTTCTATATCTAGACTACCGAGATCCGTCTGTACAACCGTCTTCTATATCTAGACTAACGAGAACCATCTGTATAACCGTCTTCTATATCTAGACTAACGAGATCTCTCGTTATACATCCCGTCTTCTATATCTAGACTAACGAAATCCGTCTGTAGAACCGTCTTCTATATCTAGACTAACGAGATCCGTCTGTACAACCCTCTTCTATATCTAGACTAACGAGATCCGTCTGTACAACCGTCTTCTATATCTAGACTAACGAGATCTCTCGTTATACAACCGTCTTCTATATCTACACTAACGAGATCTCTCGTTATACAACCGTCTTCTATATCTAGACTAACGAGATCCGTCTGTACATCCGTCATCTATATCTAGACTAACGAGATACGTCCTTGGACAAACGTCTTCAATATCTAGACTAACGAGATCCGTCGTTGTACAACCGTCTTCTATATCTAGACTAACGGGATCCGTCTGTACAACCGCCTTCTATATCTAGACTAACGAGATCCGTCTATACAACCGCCTTCTATATCTAGACTAACGAGATCCGTCTGTACAACCGTCTTCTATATCTAGACTAACGAGATCCGTCTGTACAACCGTCTTTTATATCTACACTAACGAGATCTCTCGTTATACAACCGTCTTCTATATCTAGACTAACGAGATCCGCCTGTACAACCGTCTTCTATATCTAGACTAACGAGATCTCTCGTTATACATCCCGTCTTCTATATCTAGACTAACGAGATCTCTCATTATACAACCGTCTTCTATATCTAGACTACCGAGATCCGTCTGTACAACCGTCTTCTATATCTAGACTAACGAGAACCGTCTGTACAACCGTTTTCTATATCTAGACTAACGAGATCTCTCGATGTACAACCGTCTTCTATACCTAGACTAACGGGATCCGTCTGTACAACCGTCTTCTATATCTAGACTAACGACATCTCTCGTTATACAACCGTCTTCTATATCTAGACTAACGGGTCTCTCGTTATACAACCGTCTTCTATATCTAGACTAACGAGATCCGTCTGTACAACCGTCTTCTATATCTAGACTAACGAGATCCGTCTGTATAACCGTCTTCTATATCTAGACTAACGAGATCTCTCGTTATACAACCGTCTTCTATATCTAGACTAACGAGATCCGTCTGTACAACCGTCTTCTATATCTAGACTAACGAGATCCGTCTGTACAACCGTCTTCTATATCTAGACTAACGAGATCCGTCTGTACAACCGTCTTCTATATCTAGACTAACGAGATCCGTCTGTACAACCGTCTTCTATATCTAGACTAACGACATCTCTCGTTATACAACCGTCTTCTATATCTAGACTAACGGGTCTCTCGTTATACAACCGTCTTCTATATCTAGACTAACGAGATCCGTCTGTACAACCGTCTTCTATATCTAGACTAACGAGATCTCTCGTTATACAACCGTCTTCTATATCTAGACTAACGAGATCTCTCGTTATACAACCGTCTTCTATATCTAGACTAACGAGATCTCTCGTTATACAACCGTCTTCTATATCTAGACTAACGAGATCTCTCGTTATACAACCGTCTTCTATATCTAGACTAACGAGATCTCTCGTTATACAACCGTCTTCTATATCTAGACTAACGAGATCCGTCGTTGTACAACCCTCTTCTATATCTAGACTAACGAGATCCGTCTATACAACCGCCTTCTATATCTAGACTAACGAGATCCGTCTGTACAACCGTCTTCTATATCTAGACTAACGAGATCCATCTGTACAACTGTCTTCTATATCTAGACCAGGCATGGAACTAAAGTGAACGCAGCGGCCGATTTTCGGAGGCAACGCCTCCTTTCTCCCGCCGCGCGTCTTTGTCCCCGCGGCGGGCCTAGGAGCTTCGAGCGCCTCAGACCCGTACCATATGAATCGCGCGTGGCGCATTGGGGCGACATTGTATCAATAGGTTTCCACATCGACCCAGAGAGCACGATTGTCGATGCGTTTTTGTTTTGTCAACGCGCCACGCGCGGTTCACGTGGTACGGGCCTGAGGCGCTCCACGAACCTGGGCCGCCGCGGGGGCCAAGACGCGCGGCGGGAGAAAGGAGGCGTTGCGTCCGAAAAACGGCCGCTGCGTTCACTTTAGTTCCATGCCTGATCTAGACTAACGAGATCTGTCTGTACAACCGTCTTCTATATCTAGACTAACGAGATCTCTCGTTATTCAACCGTCTTCTATATCTAGACTAACGAGGTCTCTCGTTATTCAACCGTCTTCTATATCTAGACTAACGAGATCTCTTGATATTCAACCGTCTTCTATATCTAGACTAACGAAATCCGTCTGTATAACCGTCTTCTATATCTAGACTACCGAGATCCGTCTGTACAACCGTCTTCTATATCTAGACTAACGAGAACCGTCTGTATAACCGTCTTCTATATCTAGACTAACGAGAACCGTCTGTACAACCGTCTTCTATATCTAGACTAAAGAGATCTCTCGATGTACAACCGTCTTCTATACCTAGACTAACGGGATCCGTCTGTACAACCGTCTTCTATATCAAGACTAACGAGATCTCTCGTTATACATCCCGTCTTCTATATCTAGACTAACGAGATCCGTCTGTACAACCGTCTTCTATATCTAGACTAACGAGATCCGTCTGTACAACCGTCTTCTTTATCTGGACTAACGAGATCCGTCTGTACAACCATCTTCTATATCTAGACTAACGAGATACGTCTGTACAACCGTCATCTATATCTAGACTAACGAGATACGTCCTTGGACAAAGGTCTTCAATATCTAGACTAACGAGATCCGTCGTTGTACAACCGTCTTCTATATCTAGACTAACGAGATCCGTCGTTGTACAACCGTCTTTTATATCTACACTAACGAGATCTCTCGTTGTACAACCGTCTTTTATATCTACACTAACGAGATCTCTCGTTATTCAACCGTCTTCTATATCTAGGCTAACGAGATCCGTCTGTATAACCGTCTTCTATATCTAGACCAACGAGATCCGTCTGTGCAACCGTCTTCTATATCTAGACTAACGAGATCTCTCGTTATTCAACCGTCTTCTATATCTAGACTAACGAGATCCGTCTGTATAACCGTCTTCTATATCTAGACTAACGAGATCCGTTGTTGTACAACCCTCTTCTATATCTAGACTAACGAGATGCGTCTGTACAACCGTTTTCTATATCTAGACTAACGAGATACGTCTGTACAACCGTCATCTATATCTAGACTAACGAGATACGTCCTTGGACAAACGTCTTCAATATCTAGACTAACGAGATCCGTCATTGCACAACCGTCTTCTATATCTAGACTAACGAGATCCGTCTGTACAACCGTCTTCTATATCTAGACCAACGAGATCCGTCTGTGCAACCGTCTTCTATATCTAGACTAACGAGATCTCTCGTTATTCAACCGTCTTCTATATCTAGACTAACGAGATCCGTCTGTATAACCGTCTTCTATATCTACACTAACGAGATACGTCGTTGTACAACCCTCTTCTATATCTAGACTAACGAGATCCGTCGTTGTACAACCCTCTTCTATATCTAGACTAACGAGATCCATCTGTGCAACCGTTTTCTATATCTAGACTAACGAGATACGTCGTTGGACAAACGTCTTCAATATCTAGACTAGCGAGATCCATCTGTACAACCGTCTTCTATATCTAGACTAACGAGTTCCGTCGTTGTACAACCGTCTTCTATATCTAGACTAACGAGATTCGTCTGTACAACCGTCTTCTATATCTAGACTAACGAGATCCGTCGTTGTACAACCCTCTCCTATATCTAGACTAACGAGATCCGTCTGTACAACAGTTTTCTATATCTAGACTAACGAGATACGTCGTTGGACAAACGTCTTCAATATCTAGACTAACGAGATCGGTCTGTGCAACCGTCTTCTATATCTAGACTAACGAGATCCGTCGTTGTACAACCGTCTTCTATATCTATACTAACGAGATCTCTCGATGTACAACCGTCTTCTATATCTAGACTAACGAGATCCGTCTGTACAACCGTCTTCTATATCTAGACTAACGAGATCCGTCGTTGTACAACCGTCTTTTATATCTACACTACCGAGATCTCTCGTTGTACAACCGTCTTTTATATCTACACTAACGAGATCTCTCGTTATACAACCGTCTTCTATATCTAGACTAACGAGATCCGTCTGTACAACCGTCTTCTATATCTAGACTAACGAGATCTCTCGTTATACAACCGTCTTCTATATCTACACTAACGAGATCTCTCGTTATACAACCGTCTTCTATATCTAGACTAACGAGATCCGTCTGCGCAACCGTCTTCTATATCTAGACTAACGAGATCCGTCTGCGCAACCGTCTTCTATATCTAGACTAACGAGATCCGTTGTTGTACAACCCTCTTCTATATCTAGACTAACGAGATCCGTCGTTGTACAACCGTCTTCTATATCTAGACTAACGAGATACGTCTGTACAACCGTCATCTATATCTAGACTAACGAGATACGTCCTTGGACAAACGTCTTCAATATCTAGACTAACGAGATCCGTCTGTACAACCGTCTTCTATATCTAGACTAACGAGATCCGTCGTTGTACAACCCTCTTCTATATCTAGACTAACGAGATCCGTCTATACAACCGCCTTCTATATCTAGACTAACGAGATCCGTCTGTACAACCGTCTTCTATATCTAGACTAACGAGATCCATCTGTACAACTGTCTTCTATATCTAGACCAGGCATGGAACTAAAGTGAACGCAGCGGCCGATTATCGGAGGCAACGCCTCCTTTCTCCCGCCGCGCGTCTTTGTCCCCGCGGCGGGCCTAGGAGCTTCGAGCGCCTCAGACCCGTACCATATGAATCGCGCGTGGCGCATTGGGGCGACATTGTATCAATAGGTTTCCACATCGACCCAGAGAGCACGATTGTCGATGCGTTTTTGTTTTGTCAACGCGCCACGCGCGGTTCACGTGGTACGGGCCTGAGGCGCTCCACGAACCTGGGCCGCCGCGGGGGCCAAGACGCGCGGCGGGAGAAAGGAGGCGTTGCGTCCGAAAAACGGCCGCTGCGTTCACTTTAGTTCCATGCCTGATCTAGACTAACGAGATCTGTCTGTACAACCGTCTTCTATATCTAGACTAACGAGATCTCTCGTTATTCAACCGTCTTCTATATCTAGACTAACGAGGTCTCTCGTTATTCAACCGTCTTCTATATCTAGACTAACGAGATCTCTTGATATTCAACCGTCTTCTATATCTAGACTAACGAAATCCGTCTGTATAACCGTCTTCTATATCTAGACTACCGAGATCCGTCTGTACAACCGTCTTCTATATCTAGACTAACGAGAACCGTCTGTATAACCGTCTTCTATATCTAGACTAACGAGAACCGTCTGTACAACCGTCTTCTATATCTAGACTAAAGAGATCTCTCGATGTACAACCGTCTTCTATACCTAGACTAACGGGATCCGTCTGTACAACCGTCTTCTATATCAAGACTAACGAGATCTCTCGTTATACATCCCGTCTTCTATATCTAGACTAACGAGATCCGTCTGTACAACCGTCTTCTATATCTAGACTAACGAGATCCGTCTGTACAACCGTCTTCTTTATCTGGACTAACGAGATCCGTCTGTACAACCATCTTCTATATCTAGACTAACGAGATACGTCTGTACAACCGTCATCTATATCTAGACTAACGAGATACGTCCTTGGACAAAGGTCTTCAATATCTAGACTAACGAGATCCGTCGTTGTACAACCGTCTTCTATATCTAGACTAACGAGATCCGTCGTTGTACAACCGTCTTTTATATCTACACTAACGAGATCTCTCGTTGTACAACCGTCTTTTATATCTACACTAACGAGATCTCTCGTTATTCAACCGTCTTCTATATCTAGGCTAACGAGATCCGTCTGTATAACCGTCTTCTATATCTAGACTAACGAGATCCGTCTGTGCAACCGTCTTCTATATCTAGACTAACGAGATCCGTTGTTGTACAACCCTCTTCTATATCTAGACTAACGAGATGCGTCTGTACAACCGTTTTCTATATCTAGACTAACGAGATACGTCTGTACAACCGTCATCTATATCTAGACTAACGAGATACGTCCTTGGACAAACGTCTTCAATATCTAGACTAACGAGATCTCTCGTTATACAACCCTCTTCTATATCTAGACTAACGAGATCCGTCTGTACAACCGTCTTCTATATCTAGACCAACGAGATCCGTCTGTGCAACCGTCTTCTATATCTAGACTAACGAGATCTCTCGTTATTCAACCGTCTTCTATATCTAGACTAACGAGATCCGTCTGTATAACCGTCTTCTATATCTACACTAACGAGATCTCTCGTTATACAACCGTCTTCTATATCTAGACTAACGAGATCCGTCTGTACAACCGTCTTCTATATCTAGACTAACGAGATCCGTCTGTACAACCGTCTTCTTTATCTGGACTAACGAGATCCGTCTGTACAACCATCTTCTATATCTAGACTAACGAGATACGTCTGTACAACCGTCATCTATATCTAGACTAACGAGATACGTCCTTGGACAAAGGTCTTCAATATCTAGACTAACGAGATCCGTCGTTGTACAACCGTCTTCTATATCTAGACTAACGAGATCCGTCGTTGTACAACCGTCTTCTATATCAAGACTAACGAGATCTCTCGTTATACATCCCGTCTTCTATATCTAGACTAACGAGATCCGTCTGTACAACCGTCTTCTATATCTAGACTAACGAGATCCGTCTGTACAACCGTCTTCTTTATCTGGACTAACGAGATCCGTCTGTACAACCATCTTCTATATCTAGACTAACGAGATACGTCTGTACAACCGTCATCTATATCTAGACTAACGAGATACGTCCTTGGACAAAGGTCTTCAATATCTAGACTAACGAGATCCGTCGTTGTACAACCGTCTTCTATATCTAGACTAACGAGATCCGTCGTTGTACAACCGTCTTTTATATCTACACTAACGAGATCTCTCGTTGTACAACCGTCTTTTATATCTACACTAACGAGATCTCTCGTTATACAACCGTCCTCTATATCTAGACTAACGAGATCCGTCTGTACAACCGTCTTCTATATCTAGACTAACGAGATCTCTCGTTATACAACCGTCTTCTATATCTAGACTAACGAGATCTCTCGTTATACAACCGTCTTCTATATCTAGACTAACGAGATCCGTCTGCGCAACCGTCTTCTATATCTAGACTAACGAGATCCGTTGTTGTACAACCCTCTTCTATATCTAGACTAACGAGATCCGTCGTTGTACAACCGTCTTCTATATCTAGACTAACGAGATACGTCTGTACAACCGTCATCTATATCTAGACTAACGAGATACGTCCTTGGACAAACGTCTTCAATATCTAGACTAACGAGATCCGTCGTTGTACAACCGTCTTCTATATCTAGACTAACGAGATCCGTCGTTGTACAACCGTCTTTTATATCTACACTAACGAGATCTCTCGTTATACAACCGTCTTCTATATCTAGACTAACGAGATCCGTCTGTACAACCGTCTTCTATATCTAGACTAACGAGATCTCTCGTTATACAACCGTCTTCTATATCTAGACTAACGAGATCTCTCGTTATACAACCGTCTTCTATATCTAGACTAACGGGTCTCTCGTTATACAACCGTCTTCTATATCTAGACTAACGAGATCCGTCTGTACAACCGTCTTCTATATCTAGACTAACGAGATCCGTCGTCTATATCTAGACTAACGAGATCCGTCGTCTATATCTAGACTAACGAGCTCTGTGTGTACAACCGTCTTCTATGTCTAGACTAACGAGATCCGTCTGTACAACCGTCTTCTATATCTAGACTAACGAGATCCGTCAGTACAACCGTCTTCTTTATCTGGACTAACGAGATCCGTCTGTACAACCATCTTCTATATCTAGACTAACGAGATCTCTCGTTATACAACCCTCTTCTATATCTAGACTAACGAGATCCGTCTGTACAACCGTCTTCTATATCTAGACTAACGAGATCCGTCTGTACAACCGTCTTCTATATCTGGACTTACGAGATGCGTCTGTACAACCGCCTTCTATATCTAGACTAACGAGATCCGTCTGTACAGCCGTCTTCTATATCTAGACTAACGAGATCCGTCGTTGTACAACCGTCTTCTATATCTAGACTACCGAGATCCGTCTGTACAACCGTCTTCTATATCTAGACTAACGAGAACCATCTGTATAACCGTCTTCTATATCTAGACTAACGAGATCTCTCGTTATACATCCCGTCTTCTATATCTAGACTAACGAAATCCGTCTGTAGAACCGTCTTCTATATCTAGACTAACGAGATCCGTCTGTACAACCGTCTTCTATATCTAGACTAACGAGATCCGTCGTTGTACAACCCTCTTCTATATCTAGACTAACGAGATCCGTCTGTACAACCGTCTTCTATATCTAGACTAACGAGATCTCTCGTTATTCAACCGTCTTCTATATCTAGACTAACGAGGTCTCTCGTTATTCAACCGTCTTCTATATCTAGACTAACGAAATCCGTCTGTAGAACCGTCTTCTATATCTAGACTAACGAGATCCGTCTGTACAACCGTCTTCTATATCTAGACTAACGAGATCCGTCGTTGTACAACCCTCTTCTATATCTAGACTAACGAGATCCGTCTGTACAACCGTCTTCTATATCTAGACTAACGAGATCTCTCGTTATACAACCGTCTTCTATATCTACACTAACGAGATCTCTCGTTATACAACCGTCTTCTATATCTAGACTAACGAGATCCGTCTGTACATCCGTCATCTATATCTAGACTAACGAGATACGTCCTTGGACAAACGTCTTCAATATCTAGACTAACGAGATCCGTCTGTACAACCGCCTTCTATATCTAGACTAACGAGATCCGTCTATACAACCGCCTTCTATATCTAGACTAACGAGATCCGTCTGTACAACCGTCTTCTATATCTAGACTAACGAGATCCGTCTGTACAACCGTCTTTTATATCTACACTAACGAGATCTCTCGTTATACAACCGTCTTCTATATCTAGACTAACGAGATCCGCCTGTACAACCGTCTTCTATATCTAGACTAACGAGATCCGTCTGTACAACCGTCTTCTATATCTAGACTAACGAGATCCGTCGTTGTACAACCCTCTTCTATATCTAGACTAACGAGATCCGTCTGTACAACCGTCTTCTATATCTAGACTAACGAGATCTCTCGTTATACAACCGTCTTCTATATCTACACTAACGAGATCTCTCGTTATACAACCGTCTTCTATATCTAGACTAACGAGATCCGTCTGTACATCCGTCATCTATATCTAGACTAACGAGATCCGTCGTTGTACAACCGTCTTCTATATCTAGACTAACGAGATCCGTCTGTACAACCGTCTTCTCTATCTGGACTAACGAGATCCGTCTGTACAACCATCTTCTATATCTAGACTAACGAGATCTCTCGTTATACAACCGTCTTCTATATCTAGACTAACGAAATCCGTCTGTAGAACCGTCTTCTATATCTAGACTAACGAGATCCGTCTGTACAACCGTCTTCTATATCTAGACTAACGAGATCCGTCTGTACAACCGTCTTCTATATCTAGACTAACGAGATCCGTCGTTGTACAACCCTCTTCTATATCTAGACTAACGAGATCCGTCTGTACAACCGTCTTCTATATCTAGACTAACGAGATCTCTCGTTATTCAACCGTCTTCTATATCTAGACTAACGAGGTCTCTCGTTATTCAACCGTCTTCTATATCTAGACTAACGGGTCTCTCGTTATACAACCGTCTTCTATATCTAGACTAACGAGATCCGTCTGTACAACCGTCTTCTATATCTAGACTAACGAGATCCGTCTTCTATATCTAGACTAACGAGCTCTGTGTGTACAACCGTCTTCTATGTCTAGACTAACGAGATCCGTCTGTACAACCGTCTTCTATATCTAGACTAACGAGATCCGTCAGTACAACCGTCTTCTTTATCTGGACTAACGAGATCCGTCTGTACAACCATCTTCTATATCTAGACTAACGAGATCTCTCGTTATACAACCCTCTTCTATATCTAGACTAACGAGATCCGTCTGTACAACCGTCTTCTATATCTAGACTAACGAGATCCGTCTGTACAACCGTCTTCTATATCTGGACTTACGAGATGCGTCTGTACAACCGCCTTCTATATCTAGACTAACGAGATCCGTCTGTACAGCCGTCTTCTATATCTAGACTAACGAGATCCGTCGTTGTACAACCGTCTTCTATATCTAGACTACCGAGATCCGTCTGTACAACCGTCTTCTATATCTAGACTAACGAGAACCATCTGTATAACCGTCTTCTATATCTAGACTAACGAGATCCGTCTGTACATCCGTCATCTATATCTAGACTAACGAGATCCGTCGTTGTACAACCGTCTTCTATATCTAGACTAACGAGATCCGTCTGTACAACCGTCTTCTCTATCTGGACTAACGAGATCCGTCTGTACAACCATCTTCTATATCTAGACTAACGAGATCTCTCGTTATACAACCGTCTTCTATATCTAGACTAACGAAATCCGTCTGTAGAACCGTCTTCTATATCTAGACTAACGAGATCCGTCTGTACAACCGTCTTCTATATCTAGACTAACGAGATCCGTCTGTACAACCGTCTTCTATATCTAGACTAACGAGATCCGTCGTTGTACAACCCTCTTCTATATCTAGACTAACGAGATCCGTCTGTACAACCGTCTTCTATATCTAGACTAACGAGATCTCTCGTTATTCAACCGTCTTCTATATCTAGACTAACGAGGTCTCTCGTTATTCAACCGTCTTCTATATCTAGACTAACGGGTCTCTCGTTATACAACCGTCTTCTATATCTAGACTAACGAGATCCGTCTGTACAACCGTCTTCTATATCTAGACTAACGAGATCCGTCTTCTATATCTAGACTAACGAGCTCTGTGTGTACAACCGTCTTCTATGTCTAGACTAACGAGATCCGTCTGTACAACCGTCTTCTATATCTAGACTAACGAGATCCGTCAGTACAACCGTCTTCTTTATCTGGACTAACGAGATCCGTCTGTACAACCATCTTCTATATCTAGACTAACGAGATCTCTCGTTATACAACCCTCTTCTATATCTAGACTAACGAGATCCGTCTGTACAACCGTCTTCTATATCTAGACTAACGAGATCCGTCTGTACAACCGTCTTCTATATCTGGACTTACGAGATGCGTCTGTACAACCGCCTTCTATATCTAGACTAACGAGATCCGTCTGTACAGCCGTCTTCTATATCTAGACTAACGAGATCCGTCGTTGTACAACCGTCTTCTATATCTAGACTACCGAGATCCGTCTGTACAACCGTCTTCTATATCTAGACTAACGAGAACCATCTGTATAACCGTCTTCTATATCTAGACTAACGAGATCTCTCGTTATACATCCCGTCTTCTATATCTAGACTAACGAAATCCGTCTGTAGAACCGTCTTCTATATCTAGACTAACGAGATCCGTCTGTACAACCGTCTTCTATATCTAGACTAACGAGATCCGTCGTTGTACAACCCTCTTCTATATCTAGACTAACGAGATCCGTCTGTACAACCGTCTTCTATATCTAGACTAACGAGATCTCTCGTTATTCAACCGTCTTCTATATCTAGACTAACGAGGTCTCTCGTTATTCAACCGTCTTCTATATCTAGACTAACGAAATCCGTCTGTAGAACCGTCTTCTATATCTAGACTAACGAGATCCGTCTGTACAACCGTCTTCTATATCTAGACTAACGAGATCCGTCGTTGTACAACCCTCTTCTATATCTAGACTAACGAGATCCGTCTGTACAACCGTCTTCTATATCTAGACTAACGAGATCTCTCGTTATACAACCGTCTTCTATATCTACACTAACGAGATCTCTCGTTATACAACCGTCTTCTATATCTAGACTAACGAGATCCGTCTGTACATCCGTCATCTATATCTAGACTAACGAGATACGTCCTTGGACAAACGTCTTCAATATCTAGACTAACGAGATCCGTCGTTGTACAACTGTCTTCTATATCTAGACTAACGGGATCCGTCTGTACAACCGCCTTCTATATCTAGACTAACGAGATCCGTCTATACAACCGCCTTCTATATCTAGACTAACGAGATCCGTCTATACAACCGCCTTCTATATCTAGACTAACGAGATCCGTCTGTACAACCGTCTTTTATATCTACACTAACGAGATCTCTCGTTATACAACCGTCTTCTATATCTAGACTAACGAGATCCGCCTGTACAACCGTCTTCTATATCTAGACTAACGAGATCTCTCGTTATACAACCGTCTTCTATATCTAGACTAACGAGATCTCTCATTATACAACCGTCTTCTATATCTAGACTAACGAGATCCGTCTGCGCAACCGTCTTCTATATCTAGACTAACGAGATCCGTTGTTGTACAACCCTCTTCTATATCTAGACTAACGAGATCCGTCGTTGTACAACCGTCTTCTATATCTAGACTAACGAGATACGTCTGTACAACCGTCATCTATATCTAGACTAACGAGATACGTCCTTGGACAAAGGTCTTCAAAATCTAGACTAACGAGATCCGTCGTTGTACAACCGTCTTCTATATCTAGACTAACGAGATCCGTCGTTGTACAACCGTCTTTTATATCTACACTACCGAGATCTCTCGTTGTACAACCGTCTTTTATATCTACACTAACGAGATCTCTCGTTATACAACCGTCTTCTATATCTAGACTAACGAGATCCGTCTGTACAACCGTCTTCTATATCTAGACTAACGAGATCTCTCGTTATACAACCGTCTTCTATATCTACACTAACGAGATCTCTCGTTATACAACCGTCTTCTATATCTAGACTAACGAGATCCGTCTGCGCAACCGTCTTCTATATCTAGACTAACGAGATCCGTTGTTGTACAACCCTCTTCTATATCTAGACTAACGAGATCCGTCGTTGTACAACCGTCTTCTATATCTAGACTAACGAGATACGTCTGTACAACCGTCATCTATATCTAGACTAACGAGATACGTCCTTGGACAAACGTCTTCAATATCTAGACTAACGAGATCCATCTGTACAACCGTCTTCTATATCTAGACTAACGAGATCCGTCGTTGTACAACCCTCTTCTATATCTAGACTAACGAGATCCGTCTATACAACCGCCTTCTATATCTAGACTAACGAGATCCGTCTGTACAACCGTCTTCTATATCTAGACTAACGAGATCCATCTGTACAACTGTCTTCTATATCTAGACTAACGAGATCTGTCTGTACAACCGTCTTCTATATCTAGACTAACGAGATCTCTCGTTATTCAACCGTCTTCTATATCTAGACTAACGAGGTCTCTCGTTATTCAACCGTCTTCTATATCTAGACTAACGAGATCTCTCGATATTCAACCGTCTTCTATATCTAGACTAACGAAATCCGTCTGTATAACCGTCTTCTATATCTAGACTACCGAGATCCGTCTGTACAACCGTCTTCTATATCTAGACTAACGAGAACCATCTGTATAACCGTCTTCTATATCTAGACTAACGAGATCTCTCGTTATACATCCCGTCTTCTATATCTAGACTAACGAAATCCGTCTGTAGAACCGTCTTCTATATCTAGACTAACGAGATCCGTCTGTACAACCGTCTTCTATATCTAGACTAACGAGATCCGTCGTTGTACAACCCTCTTCTATATCTAGACTAACGAGATCCGTCTGTACAACCGTCTTCTATATCTAGACTAACGAGATCTCTCGTTATTCAACCGTCTTCTATATCTAGACTAACGAGGTCTCTCGTTATTCAACCGTCTTCTATATCTAGACTAACGAAATCCGTCTGTAGAACCGTCTTCTATATCTAGACTAACGAGATCCGTCTGTACAACCGTCTTCTATATCTAGACTAACGAGATCCGTCGTTGTACAACCCTCTTCTATATCTAGACTAACGAGATCCGTCTGTACAACCGTCTTCTATATCTAGACTAACGAGATCTCTCGTTATACAACCGTCTTCTATATCTACACTAACGAGATCTCTCGTTATACAACCGTCTTCTATATCTAGACTAACGAGATCCGTCTGTACATCCGTCATCTATATCTAGACTAACGAGATACGTCCTTGGACAAACGTCTTCAATATCTAGACTAACGAGATCCGTCGTTGTACAACCGTCTTCTATATCTAGACTAACGGGATCCGTCTGTACAACCGCCTTCTATATCTAGACTAACGAGATCCGTCTATACAACCGCCTTCTATATCTAGACTAACGAGATCCGTCTGTACAACCGTCTTCTATATCTAGACTAACGAGATCCGTCTGTACAACCGTCTTTTATATCTACACTAACGAGATCTCTCGTTATACAACCGTCTTCTATATCTAGACTAACGAGATCCGCCTGTACAACCGTCTTCTATATCTAGACTAACGAGATCTCTCGTTATACATCCCGTCTTCTATATCTAGACTAACGAGATCTCTCATTATACAACCGTCTTCTATATCTAGACTACCGAGATCCGTCTGTACAACCGTCTTCTATATCTAGACTAACGAGAACCGTCTGTACAACCGTTTTCTATATCTAGACTAACGAGATCTCTCGATGTACAACCGTCTTCTATACCTAGACTAACGGGATCCGTCTGTACAACCGTCTTCTATATCTAGACTAACGACATCTCTCGTTATACAACCGTCTTCTATATCTAGACTAACGGGTCTCTCGTTATACAACCGTCTTCTATATCTAGACTAACGAGATCCGTCTGTACAACCGTCTTCTATATCTAGACTAACGAGATCTCTCGTTATACAACCGTCTTCTATATCTAGACTAACGAGATCTCTCGTTATACAACCGTCTTCTATATCTAGACTAACGAGATCTCTCGTTATACAACCGTCTTCTATATCTAGACTAACGAGATCTCTCGTTATACAACCGTCTTCTATATCTAGACTAACGAGATCTCTCGTTATACAACCGTCTTCTATATCTAGACTAACGAGATCTCTCGTTATACAACCGTCTTCTATATCTAGACTAACGAGATCTCTCGTTATACAACCGTCTTCTATATCTAGACTAACGAGATCTCTCGTTATACAACCGTCTTCTATATCTAGACTAACGAGATCCGCCTGTACAACCGTCTTCTATATCTAGACTAACGAGATCCGTTGTTGTACAACCCTCTTCTATATCTAGACTAACGAGATGCGTCTGTACAACCGTTTTCTATATCTAGACTAACGAGATACGTCGTTGGACAAACGTCTTCAATATCTAGACTAACGAGATCGGTCTGTACAACCGTCTTCTATATCTAGACTAACGAGAACCGTCTGTACAACCGTTTTCTATATCTAGACTAACGAGATCTCTCGATGTACAACCGTCTTCTATACCTAGACTAACGGGATCCGTCTGTACAACCGTCTTCTATATCAAGACTAACGAGATCTCTCGTTATACATCCCGTCTTCTCTATCTAGACTAACGAGATCCGTCTGTACAACCGTCTTCTATATCTAGACTAACGAGATCCGTCTGTACAACCGTCTTCTTTATCTGGACTAACGACATCCGTCTGTACAACCATCTTCTATATCTAGACTAACGAGATCCGTCTGTACAACCGTCTTCTATATCTAGACTAACGAGATCCGTCTGTACAACCGTCTTCTTTATCTGGACTAACGACATCCGTCTGTACAACCATCTTCTATATCTAGACTAACGAGATCTCTCGTTATACAACCCTCCTCTATATCTAGACTAACGAGATCCGTCTGTACAACCGTCTTCTATATCTAGACTAACAAGATCCGTCTGTACAACCGTCTTCTATATCTGGACTTACGAGATCTCTCGTTATACATCCCGTCTTCTATATCTAGACTAACGAGATCTCTCATTATACAACCGTCTTCTATATCTAGACTACCGAGATCCGTCTGTACAACCGTCTTCTATATCTAGACTAACGAGAACCGTCTGTACAACCGTTTTCTATATCTAGACTAACGAGATCTCTCGATGTACAACCGTCTTCTATACCTAGACTAACGGGATCCGTCTGTACAACCGTCTTCTATATCTAGACTAACGACATCTCTCGTTATACAACCGTCTTCTATATCTAGACTAACGGGTCTCTCGTTATACAACCGTCTTCTATATCTAGACTAACGAGATCCGTCTGTACAACCGTCTTCTATATCTAGACTAACGAGATCTCTCGTTATACAACCGTCTTCTATATCTAGACTAACGAGATCTCTCGTTATACAACCGTCTTCTATATCTAGACTAACGAGATCTCTCGTTATACAACCGTCTTCTATATCTAGACTAACGAAATCCGTCTGTATAACCGTCTTCTATATCTAGACTAACGAGATCCGTCTGTATAACCGTCTTCTATATCTAGACTAACGAGATCTCTCGTTATACAACCGTCTTCTATATCTAGACTAACGAGATCCGTCTGTACAACCGTCTTCTATATCTAGACTAACGAGATCCGTCTGTACAACCGTCTTCTATATCTAGACTAACGAGATCCGTCTGTACAACCGTCTTCTATATCTAGACTAACGAGATCCGTCTGTACAACCGTCTTCTATATCTAGACTAACGACATCTCTCGTTATACAACCGTCTTCTATATCTAGACTAACGGGTCTCTCGTTATACAACCGTCTTCTATATCTAGACTAACGAGATCCGTCTGTACAACCGTCTTCTATATCTAGACTAACGAGATCTCTCGTTATACAACCGTCTTCTATATCTAGACTAACGAGATCTCTCGTTATACAACCGTCTTCTATATCTAGACTAACGAGATCTCTCGTTATACAACCGTCTTCTATATCTAGACTAACGAGATCTCTCGTTATACAACCGTCTTCTATATCTAGACTAACGAGATCTCTCGTTATACAACCGTCTTCTATATCTAGACTAACGAGATCTCTCGTTATACAACCGTCTTCTATATCTAGACTAACGAGATCTCTCGTTATACAACCGTCTTCTATATCTAGACTAACGAGATCCGCCTGTACAACCGTCTTCTATATCTAGACTAACGAGATCCGTCTGTACAACCGTCTTCTATATCTAGACTAACGAGATCCGTCTGTACAACAGTTTTCTATATCTAGACTAACGAGATACGTCGTTGGACAAACGTCTTCAATATCTAGACTAACGAGATCGGTCTGTACAACCGTCTTCTATATCTAGACTAACGAGAACCGTCTGTACAACCGTTTTCTATATCTAGACTAACGAGATCTCTCGATGTACAACCGTCTTCTATACCTAGACTAACGGGATCCGTCTGTACAACCGTCTTCTATATCAAGACTAACGAGATCTCTCGTTATACATCCCGTCTTCTCTATCTAGACTAACGAGATCCGTCTGTACAACCGTCTTCTATATCTAGACTAACGAGATCCGTCTGTACAACCGTCTTCTTTATCTGGACTAACGACATCCGTCTGTACAACCATCTTCTATATCTAGACTAACGAGATCCGTCTGTACAACCGTCTTCTATATCTAGACTAACGAGATCCGTCTGTACAACCGTCTTCTTTATCTGGACTAACGACATCCGTCTGTACAACCATCTTCTATATCTAGACTAACGAGATCTCTCGTTATACAACCCTCCTCTATATCTAGACTAACGAGATCCGTCTGTACAACCGTCTTCTATATCTAGACTAACAAGATCCGTCTGTACAACCGTCTTCTATATCTGGACTTACGAGATGCGTCTGTACAACCGCCTTCTATATCTAGACTAACGAGATCCGTCTGTACAACCGTCTTCTATATCTGGACTTACGAGATGCGTCTGTACAACCGCCTTCTATATCTAGACTAACGAGATCCGTCTGTACAGCCGTCTTCTATATCTAGACTAACGAGATCCGTCGTTGTACAACCGTCTTCTATATCTAGACTACCGAGATCCGTCTGTACAACCGTCTTCTATATCTGGACTAACGACATCCGTCTGTACAACCGTCTTCTTTATCTGGACTAACGAGATCCGTCTGTACAACCATCTTCTATATCTAGACTAACGAGGTCTCTCGTTATACAACCGTCTTCTATATCTAGACTAACGAGATCCGTCTGTACAACCGTCTTCTATATCTAGACTAACGAGATCTCTCGTTATTCAACCGTCTTCTATATCTAGACTAACGAGGTCTCTCGTTATTCAACCGTCTTCTATATCTAGACTAACGGGTCTCTCGTTATACAACCGCCTTCTATATCTAGACTAACGAGATCCGTCTGTACAACCGTCTTCTATATCTGGACTAACGAGATCCGTCTGTACAACCATCTTCTATATCTAGACTAACGAGGTCTCTCGTTATACAACCGTCTTCTATATCTAGACTAACGAGATCCGTCTGTACAACCGTCTTCTATATCTAGACTAACGAGATCCGTCTTCTATATCTAGACTAACGAGCTCTGTGTGTACAACCGTCTTCTATGTCTAGACTAACGAGATCCGTCTGTACAACCGTCTTCTATATCTAGACTAACGAGATCCGTCAGTACAACCGTCTTCTTTATCTGGACTAACGAGATCCGTCTGTACAACCATCTTCTATATCTAGACTAACGAGGTCTCTCGTTATACAACCCTCTTCTATATCTAGACTAACGAGATCCGTCTGTACAACCGTCTTCTATATCTAGACTAACGAGATCCGTCTGTACAACCGTCTTCTATATCTAGACTAACGAGATCCGTCTGTACAACCATCTTCTATATCTAGACTAACGAGATCTCTCGTTATACAACCGTCTTCTATATCTAGACTAACGAAATCCGTCTGTAGAACCGTCTTCTATATCTAGACTAACGAGATCCGTCTGTACAACCGTCTTATATATCTAGACTAACGAGATCCGTCGTTGTACAACCCTCTTCTATATCTAGACTAACGAGATCCGTCTGTACAACCGTCTTCTATATCTAGACTAACGAGATCTCTCGTTATTCAACCGTCTTCTATATCTAGACTAACGAGGTCTCTCGTTATTCAACCGTCTTCTATATCTAGACTAACGGGTCTCTCGTTATACAACCGTCTTCTATATCTAGACTAACGAGATCCGTCTGTACAACCGTCTTCTATATCTAGACTAACGAGATCCGTCTTCTATATCTAGACTAACGAGCTCTGTGTGTACAACCGTCTTCTATGTCTAGACTAACGAGATCCGTCTGTACAACCGTCTTCTATATCTAGACTAACGAGATCCGTCAGTACAACCGTCTTCTTTATCTGGACTAACGAGATCCGTCTGTACAACCATCTTCTATATCTAGACTAACGAGATCTCTCGTTATACAACCCTCTTCTATATCTAGACTAACGAGATCCGTCTGTACAACCGTCTTCTATATCTAGACTAACGAGATCCGTCGTTGTACAACCCTCTTCTATATCTAGACTAACGAGATCCGTCTGTACAACCGTCTTCTATATCTAGACTAACGAGATCTCTCGTTATACAACCGTCTTCTATATCTACACTAACGAGATCTCTCGTTATACAACCGTCTTCTATATCTAGACTAACGAGATCCGTCTGTACATCCGTCATCTATATCTAGACTAACGAGATACGTCCTTGGACAAACGTCTTCAATATCTAGACTAACGAGATCCGTCGTTGTACAACCGTCTTCTATATCTAGACTAACGGGATCCGTCTGTACAACCGCCTTCTATATCTAGACTAACGAGATCCGTCTATACAACCGCCTTCTATATCTAGACTAACGAGATCCGTCTGTACAACCGTCTTCTATATCTAGACTAACGAGATCCGTCTGTACAACCGTCTTTTATATCTACACTAACGAGATCTCTCGTTATACAACCGTCTTCTATATCTAGACTAACGAGATCCGCCTGTACAACCGTCTTCTATATCTAGACTAACGAGATCTCTCGTTATACATCCCGTCTTCTATATCTAGACTAACGAGATCTCTCATTATACAACCGTCTTCTATATCTAGACTACCGAGATCCGTCTGTACAACCGTCTTCTATATCTAGACTAACGAGAACCGTCTGTACAACCGTTTTCTATATCTAGACTAACGAGATCTCTCGATGTACAACCGTCTTCTATACCTAGACTAACGGGATCCGTCTGTACAACCGTCTTCTATATCTAGACTAACGACATCTCTCGTTATACAACCGTCTTCTATATCTAGACTAACGGGTCTCTCGTTATACAACCGTCTTCTATATCTAGACTAACGAGATCCGTCTGTACAACCGTCTTCTATATCTAGACTAACGAGATCTCTCGTTATACAACCGTCTTCTATATCTAGACTAACGAGATCTCTCGTTATACAACCGTCTTCTATATCTAGACTAACGAGATCTCTCGTTATACAACCGTCTTCTATATCTAGACTAACGAAATCCGTCTGTATAACCGTCTTCTATATCTAGACTAACGAGATCCGTCTGTATAACCGTCTTCTATATCTAGACTAACGAGATCTCTCGTTATACAACCGTCTTCTATATCTAGACTAACGAGATCCGTCTGTACAACCGTCTTCTATATCTAGACTAACGAGATCCGTCTGTACAACCGTCTTCTATATCTAGACTAACGAGATCCGTCTGTACAACCGTCTTCTATATCTAGACTAACGAGATCCGTCTGTACAACCGTCTTCTATATCTAGACTAACGACATCTCTCGTTATACAACCGTCTTCTATATCTAGACTAACGGGTCTCTCGTTATACAACCGTCTTCTATATCTAGACTAACGAGATCCGTCTGTACAACCGTCTTCTATATCTAGACTAACGAGATCTCTCGTTATACAACCGTCTTCTATATCTAGACTAACGAGATCTCTCGTTATACAACCGTCTTCTATATCTAGACTAACGAGATCTCTCGTTATACAACCGTCTTCTATATCTAGACTAACGAGATCTCTCGTTATACAACCGTCTTCTATATCTAGACTAACGAGATCTCTCGTTATACAACCGTCTTCTATATCTAGACTAACGAGATCTCTCGTTATACAACCGTCTTCTATATCTAGACTAACGAGATCTCTCGTTATACAACCGTCTTCTATATCTAGACTAACGAGATCCGTCTGTACAACCGTCTTCTATATCTAGACTAACGAGATCCGTCTGTACAACCGTCTTCTATATCTAGACTAACGAGATCCGTCTGTACAACAGTTTTCTATATCTAGACTAACGAGATACGTCGTTGGACAAACGTCTTCAATATCTAGACTAACGAGATCGGTCTGTACAACCGTCTTCTATATCTAGACTAACGAGAACCGTCTGTACAACCGTTTTCTATATCTAGACTAACGAGATCTCTC
The DNA here is from genome assembly GCA_960531205.1 of Andrena bicolor. Taxonomy (NCBI): domain Eukaryota; kingdom Metazoa; phylum Arthropoda; class Insecta; order Hymenoptera; family Andrenidae; genus Andrena; species Andrena bicolor. The sequence continues at coordinate 43,847 of CAUIJW010000190.1, forward strand.
GATGTACAACCGTCTTCTATACCTAGACTAACGGGATCCGTCTGTACAACCGTCTTCTATATCAAGACTAACGAGATCTCTCGTTATACATCCCGTCTTCTCTATCTAGACTAACGAGATCCGTCTGTACAACCGTCTTCTATATCTAGACTAACGAGATCCGTCTGTACAACCGTCTTCTTTATCTGGACTAACGACATCCGTCTGTACAACCATCTTCTATATCTAGACTAACGAGATCCGTCTGTACAACCGTCTTCTATATCTAGACTAACGAGATCCGTCTGTACAACCGTCTTCTTTATCTGGACTAACGACATCCGTCTGTACAACCATCTTCTATATCTAGACTAACGAGATCTCTCGTTATACAACCCTCCTCTATATCTAGACTAACGAGATCCGTCTGTACAACCGTCTTCTATATCTAGACTAACAAGATCCGTCTGTACAACCGTCTTCTATATCTGGACTTACGAGATGCGTCTGTACAACCGCCTTCTATATCTAGACTAACGAGATCTGTCTGTACAACCGTCTTCTATATCTGGACTTACGAGATGCGTCTGTACAACCGCCTTCTATATCTAGACTAACGAGATCCGTCTGTACAGCCGTCTTCTATATCTAGACTAACGAGATCCGTCGTTGTACAACCGTCTTCTATATCTAGACTACCGAGATCCGTCTGTACAACCGTCTTCTATATCTGGACTAACGACATCCGTCTGTACAACCGTCTTCTTTATCTGGACTAACGAGATCCGTCTGTACAACCATCTTCTATATCTAGACTAACGAGGTCTCTCGTTATACAACCGTCTTCTATATCTAGACTAACGAGATCCGTCTGTACAACCGTCTTCTATATCTAGACTAACGAGATCTCTCGTTATTCAACCGTCTTCTATATCTAGACTAACGAGGTCTCTCGTTATTCAACCGTCTTCTATATCTAGACTAACGGGTCTCTCGTTATACAACCGCCTTCTATATCTAGACTAACGAGATCCGTCTGTACAACCGTCTTCTATATCTAGACTAACGAGATCCGTCTGTACAACCATCTTCTATATCTAGACTAACGAGATCTCTCGTTATACAACCGTCTTCTATATCTAGACTAACGAAATCCGTCTGTAGAACCGTCTTCTATATCTAGACTAACGAGATCCGTCTGTACAACCGTCTTCTATATCTAGACTAACGAGATCCGTCGTTGTACAACCCTCTTCTATATCTAGACTAACGAGATCCGTCTGTACAACCGTCTTCTATATCTAGACTAACGAGATCTCTCGTTATTCAACCGTCTTCTATATCTAGACTAACGAGGTCTCTCGTTATTCAACCGTCTTCTATATCTAGACTAACGGGTCTCTCGTTATACAACCGTCTTCTATATCTAGACTAACGAGATCCGTCTGTACAACCGTCTTCTATATCTAGACTAACGAGATCCGTCTTCTATATCTAGACTAACGAGCTCTGTGTGTACAACCGTCTTCTATGTCTAGACTAACGAGATCCGTCTGTACAACCGTCTTCTATATCTAGACTAACGAGATCCGTCAGTACAACCGTCTTCTTTATCTGGACTAACGAGATCCGTCTGTACAACCATCTTCTATATCTAGACTAACGAGATCTCTCGTTATACAACCCTCTTCTATATCTAGACTAACGAGATCCGTCTGTACAACCGTCTTCTATATCTAGACTAACGAGATCCGTCTGTACAACCGTCTTCTATATCTGGACTTACGAGATGCGTCTGTACAACCGCCTTCTATATCTAGACTAACGAGATCCGTCTGTACAGCCGTCTTCTATATCTAGACTAACGAGATCCGTCGTTGTACAACCGTCTTCTATATCTAGACTACCGAGATCCGTCTGTACAACCGTCTTCTATATCTAGACTAACGAGAACCGTCTGTATAACCGTCTTCTATATCTAGACTAACGATATCTCTCGATGTACAACCGTCTTCTATACCTAGACTAACGGGATCCGTCTGTACAACCGTCTTCTATATATAGACTAACGAGATCTCTCGTTATACATCCCGTCTTCTATATCTAGACTAACGAGATCCGTCTGTACAACCGTCTTCTATATCTAGACAAACGAGATCCGTCTGTACAACCGTCTTCTCTATCTGGACTAACGAGATCCGTCTGTACAACCATCTTCTATATCTAGACTAACGAGATCTCTCGTTATACAACCGTCTTCTATATCTAGACTAACGAAATCCGTCTGTAGAACCGTCTTCTATATCTAGACTAACGAGATCCGTCTGTACAACCGTCTTCTATATCTAGACTAACGAGATCTCTCGTTATTCAACCGTCTTCTATATCTAGACTAACGAGGTCTCTCGTTATTCAACCGTCTTCTATATCTAGACTAACGAGATCTCTCGATATTCAACCGTCTTCTATATCTAGACTAACGAAATCCGTCTGTACAACCGTCTTCTATATCTAGACTAACGAGATCTCTCGTTATACAACCGTCTTCTATATCTAGACTACCGAGATCCGTCTGTACAACCGTCTTCTATATCTAGACTAACGAGAACCGTCTGTACAACCGTTTTCTATATCTAGACTAACGAGATCCGTCTGTACAACCGTCTTCTATATCTAGACTAACGAGATCTCTGGTTATACAACCGTCTTCTATATCTAGACTACCGAGATCCGTCTGTACAACCGTCTTCTATATCTAGACTAACGAGAACCGTCTGTACAACCGTTTTCTATATCTAGACTAACGAGATCTCTCGATGTACAACCGTCTTCTATACCTAGACTAACGAGATCCGTCTGTATAACCGTCTTCTATATCTAGACTAACGAGATCTCTCGTTATACAACCGTCTTCTATATCTAGACTAACGAGATCCGTCTGTACAACCGTCTTCTATATCTAGACTAACGAGATCCGTCTGTACAACCGTCTTCTATATCTAGACTAACGAGATCCGTCTGTACAACCGTCTTCTATATCTAGACTAACGACATCTCTCGTTATACAACCGTCTTCTATATCTAGACTAACGGGTCTCTCGTTATACAACCGTCTTCTATATCTAGACTAACGAGATCCGTCTGTACAACCGTCTTCTATATCTAGACTAACGACATCTCTCGTTATACAACCGTCTTCTATATCTAGACTAACGAGATCTCTCGTTATACAACCGTCTTCTATATCTAGACTAACGAGATCTCTCGTTATACAACCGTCTTCTATATCTAGACTAACGAGATCTCTCGTTATACAACCGTCTTCTATATCTAGACTAACGAGATCTCTCGTTATACAACCGTCTTCTATATCTAGACTAACGAGATCCGTCTGTACAACCGTCTTCTATATCTAGACTAACGAGATCCGTCTGTACAACAGTTTTCTATATCTAGACTAACGAGATACGTCGTTGGACAAACGTCTTCAATGTCTAGACTAACGAGATCGGTCTGTACAACCGTCTTCTATATCTAGACTAACGAGATCCGTCGTTGTACAACCGTCTTCTATATCTAGACTAACGAGATCTCTCGATGTACAACCGTCTTCTATATCTAGACTAACGGGATCCGCCTGTACAACCGTCTTCTATATCTAGACTAACGAGATCTCTCGTTATACATCCCGTCTTCTATATCTAGACTAACGAGATCCGTCTGTACAACCGTCTTCTATATCTAGACTACCGAGATCCGTCTGTACAACCGTCTTCTATATCTAGACTAACGAGAACCGTCTGTACAACCGTTTTCTATATCTAGACTAACGAGATCTCTCGATGTACAACCGTCTTCTATACCTAGACTAACGGGATCCGTCTGTACAACCGTCTTCTATATCTAGACTAACGACATCTCTCGTTATACAACCGTCTTCTATATCTAGACTAACGGGTCTCTCGTTATACAACCGTCTTCTATATCTAGACTAACGAGATCCGTCTGTACAACCGTCTTCTATATCTAGACTAACGAGATCTCTCGTTATACAACCGTCTTCTATATCTAGACTAACGAGATCTCTCGTTATACAACCGTCTTCTATATCTAGACTAACGAGATCTCTCGTTATACAACCGTCTTCTATATCTAGACTAACGAGATCTCTCGTTATACAACCGTCTTCTATATCTAGACTACCGAGATCCGTCTGTACAACCGTCTTCTATATCTAGACTAACGAGAACCGTCTGTACAACCGTTTTCTATATCTAGACTAACGAGATCCGTCTGTACAACCGTCTTCTATATCTAGACTAACGAGATCTCTGGTTATACAACCGTCTTCTATATCTAGACTACCGAGATCCGTCTGTACAACCGTCTTCTATATCTAGACTAACGAGAACCGTCTGTACAACCGTTTTCTATATCTAGACTAACGAGATCTCTCGATGTACAACCGTCTTCTATACCTAGACTAACGGGATCCGTCTGTACAACCGTCTTCTATATCTAGACTAACGACATCTCTCGTTATACAACCGTCTTCTATATCTAGACTAACGGGTCTCTCGTTATACAACCGTCTTCTATATCTAGACTAACGAGATCCGTCTGTACAACCGTCTTCTATATCTAGACTAACAAGATCCGTCTGTACAACCGTCTTCTATATCTGGACTTACGAGATGCGTCTGTACAACCGCCTTCTATATCTAGACTAACGAGATCCGTCTGTACAACCGTCTTCTATATCTGGACTTACGAGATGCGTCTGTACAACCGCCTTCTATATCTAGACTAACGAGATCCGTCTGTACAGCCGTCTTCTATATCTAGACTAACGAGATCCGTCGTTGTACAACCGTCTTCTATATCTAGACTACCGAGATCCGTCTGTACAACCGTCTTCTATATCTGGACTAACGACATCCGTCTGTACAACCGTCTTCTTTATCTGGACTAACGAGATCCGTCTGTACAACCATCTTCTATATCTAGACTAACGAGGTCTCTCGTTATACAACCGTCTTCTATATCTAGACTAACGAGATCCGTCTGTACAACCGTCTTCTATATCTAGACTAACGAGATCTCTCGTTATTCAACCGTCTTCTATATCTAGACTAACGAGGTCTCTCGTTATTCAACCGTCTTCTATATCTAGACTAACGGGTCTCTCGTTATACAACCGCCTTCTATATCTAGACTAACGAGATCCGTCTGTACAACCGTCTTCTATATCTGGACTAACGAGATCCGTCTGTACAACCATCTTCTATATCTAGACTAACGAGGTCTCTCGTTATACAACCGTCTTCTATATCTAGACTAACGAGATCCGTCTGTACAACCGTCTTCTATATCTAGACTAACGAGATCCGTCTTCTATATCTAGACTAACGAGCTCTGTGTGTACAACCGTCTTCTATGTCTAGACTAACGAGATCCGTCTGTACAACCGTCTTCTATATCTAGACTAACGAGATCCGTCAGTACAACCGTCTTCTTTATCTGGACTAACGAGATCCGTCTGTACAACCATCTTCTATATCTAGACTAACGAGGTCTCTCGTTATACAACCCTCTTCTATATCTAGACTAACGAGATCCGTCTGTACAACCGTCTTCTATATCTAGACTAACGAGATCCGTCTGTACAACCGTCTTCTATATCTAGACTAACGAGATCCGTCTGTACAACCATCTTCTATATCTAGACTAACGAGATCTCTCGTTATACAACCGTCTTCTATATCTAGACTAACGAAATCCGTCTGTAGAACCGTCTTCTATATCTAGACTAACGAGATCCGTCTGTACAACCGTCTTATATATCTAGACTAACGAGATCCGTCGTTGTACAACCCTCTTCTATATCTAGACTAACGAGATCCGTCTGTACAACCGTCTTCTATATCTAGACTAACGAGATCTCTCGTTATTCAACCGTCTTCTATATCTAGACTAACGAGGTCTCTCGTTATTCAACCGTCTTCTATATCTAGACTAACGGGTCTCTCGTTATACAACCGTCTTCTATATCTAGACTAACGAGATCCGTCTGTACAACCGTCTTCTATATCTAGACTAACGAGATCCGTCTTCTATATCTAGACTAACGAGCTCTGTGTGTACAACCGTCTTCTATGTCTAGACTAACGAGATCCGTCTGTACAACCGTCTTCTATATCTAGACTAACGAGATCCGTCAGTACAACCGTCTTCTTTATCTGGACTAACGAGATCCGTCTGTACAACCATCTTCTATATCTAGACTAACGAGATCTCTCGTTATACAACCCTCTTCTATATCTAGACTAACGAGATCCGTCTGTACAACCGTCTTCTATATCTAGACTAACGAGATCCGTCGTTGTACAACCCTCTTCTATATCTAGACTAACGAGATCCGTCTGTACAACCGTCTTCTATATCTAGACTAACGAGATCTCTCGTTATACAACCGTCTTCTATATCTACACTAACGAGATCTCTCGTTATACAACCGTCTTCTATATCTAGACTAACGAGATCCGTCTGTACATCCGTCATCTATATCTAGACTAACGAGATACGTCCTTGGACAAACGTCTTCAATATCTAGACTAACGAGATCCGTCGTTGTACAACCGTCTTCTATATCTAGACTAACGGGATCCGTCTGTACAACCGCCTTCTATATCTAGACTAACGAGATCCGTCTATACAACCGCCTTCTATATCTAGACTAACGAGATCCGTCTGTACAACCGTCTTCTATATCTAGACTAACGAGATCCGTCTGTACAACCGTCTTTTATATCTACACTAACGAGATCTCTCGTTATACAACCGTCTTCTATATCTAGACTAACGAGATCCGCCTGTACAACCGTCTTCTATATCTAGACTAACGAGATCTCTCGTTATACATCCCGTCTTCTATATCTAGACTAACGAGATCTCTCATTATACAACCGTCTTCTATATCTAGACTACCGAGATCCGTCTGTACAACCGTCTTCTATATCTAGACTAACGAGAACCGTCTGTACAACCGTTTTCTATATCTAGACTAACGAGATCTCTCGATGTACAACCGTCTTCTATACCTAGACTAACGGGATCCGTCTGTACAACCGTCTTCTATATCTAGACTAACGACATCTCTCGTTATACAACCGTCTTCTATATCTAGACTAACGGGTCTCTCGTTATACAACCGTCTTCTATATCTAGACTAACGAGATCCGTCTGTACAACCGTCTTCTATATCTAGACTAACGAGATCTCTCGTTATACAACCGTCTTCTATATCTAGACTAACGAGATCTCTCGTTATACAACCGTCTTCTATATCTAGACTAACGAGATCTCTCGTTATACAACCGTCTTCTATATCTAGACTAACGAAATCCGTCTGTATAACCGTCTTCTATATCTAGACTAACGAGATCCGTCTGTATAACCGTCTTCTATATCTAGACTAACGAGATCTCTCGTTATACAACCGTCTTCTATATCTAGACTAACGAGATCCGTCTGTACAACCGTCTTCTATATCTAGACTAACGAGATCCGTCTGTACAACCGTCTTCTATATCTAGACTAACGAGATCCGTCTGTACAACCGTCTTCTATATCTAGACTAACGAGATCCGTCTGTACAACCGTCTTCTATATCTAGACTAACGACATCTCTCGTTATACAACCGTCTTCTATATCTAGACTAACGGGTCTCTCGTTATACAACCGTCTTCTATATCTAGACTAACGAGATCCGTCTGTACAACCGTCTTCTATATCTAGACTAACGAGATCTCTCGTTATACAACCGTCTTCTATATCTAGACTAACGAGATCTCTCGTTATACAACCGTCTTCTATATCTAGACTAACGAGATCTCTCGTTATACAACCGTCTTCTATATCTAGACTAACGAGATCTCTCGTTATACAACCGTCTTCTATATCTAGACTAACGAGATCTCTCGTTATACAACCGTCTTCTATATCTAGACTAACGAGATCTCTCGTTATACAACCGTCTTCTATATCTAGACTAACGAGATCTCTCGTTATACAACCGTCTTCTATATCTAGACTAACGAGATCCGTCTGTACAACCGTCTTCTATATCTAGACTAACGAGATCCGTCTGTACAACCGTCTTCTATATCTAGACTAACGAGATCCGTCTGTACAACAGTTTTCTATATCTAGACTAACGAGATACGTCGTTGGACAAACGTCTTCAATATCTAGACTAACGAGATCGGTCTGTACAACCGTCTTCTATATCTAGACTAACGAGAACCGTCTGTACAACCGTTTTCTATATCTAGACTAACGAGATCTCTCGATGTACAACCGTCTTCTATACCTAGACTAACGGGATCCGTCTGTACAACCGTCTTCTATATCAAGACTAACGAGATCTCTCGTTATACATCCCGTCTTCTCTATCTAGACTAACGAGATCCGTCTGTACAACCGTCTTCTATATCTAGACTAACGAGATCCGTCTGTACAACCGTCTTCTTTATCTGGACTAACGACATCCGTCTGTACAACCATCTTCTATATCTAGACTAACGAGATCCGTCTGTACAACCGTCTTCTATATCTAGACTAACGAGATCCGTCTGTACAACCGTCTTCTTTATCTGGACTAACGACATCCGTCTGTACAACCATCTTCTATATCTAGACTAACGAGATCTCTCGTTATACAACCCTCCTCTATATCTAGACTAACGAGATCCGTCTGTACAACCGTCTTCTATATCTAGACTAACAAGATCCGTCTGTACAACCGTCTTCTATATCTGGACTTACGAGATGCGTCTGTACAACCGCCTTCTATATCTAGACTAACGAGATCTGTCTGTACAACCGTCTTCTATATCTGGACTTACGAGATGCGTCTGTACAACCGCCTTCTATATCTAGACTAACGAGATCCGTCTGTACAGCCGTCTTCTATATCTAGACTAACGAGATCCGTCGTTGTACAACCGTCTTCTATATCTAGACTACCGAGATCCGTCTGTACAACCGTCTTCTATATCTGGACTAACGACATCCGTCTGTACAACCGTCTTCTTTATCTGGACTAACGAGATCCGTCTGTACAACCATCTTCTATATCTAGACTAACGAGGTCTCTCGTTATACAACCGTCTTCTATATCTAGACTAACGAGATCCGTCTGTACAACCGTCTTCTATATCTAGACTAACGAGATCTCTCGTTATTCAACCGTCTTCTATATCTAGACTAACGAGGTCTCTCGTTATTCAACCGTCTTCTATATCTAGACTAACGGGTCTCTCGTTATACAACCGCCTTCTATATCTAGACTAACGAGATCCGTCTGTACAACCGTCTTCTATATCTAGACTAACGAGATCCGTCTGTACAACCATCTTCTATATCTAGACTAACGAGATCTCTCGTTATACAACCGTCTTCTATATCTAGACTAACGAAATCCGTCTGTAGAACCGTCTTCTATATCTAGACTAACGAGATCCGTCTGTACAACCGTCTTCTATATCTAGACTAACGAGATCCGTCGTTGTACAACCCTCTTCTATATCTAGACTAACGAGATCCGTCTGTACAACCGTCTTCTATATCTAGACTAACGAGATCTCTCGTTATTCAACCGTCTTCTATATCTAGACTAACGAGGTCTCTCGTTATTCAACCGTCTTCTATATCTAGACTAACGGGTCTCTCGTTATACAACCGTCTTCTATATCTAGACTAACGAGATCCGTCTGTACAACCGTCTTCTATATCTAGACTAACGAGATCCGTCTTCTATATCTAGACTAACGAGCTCTGTGTGTACAACCGTCTTCTATGTCTAGACTAACGAGATCCGTCTGTACAACCGTCTTCTATATCTAGACTAACGAGATCCGTCAGTACAACCGTCTTCTTTATCTGGACTAACGAGATCCGTCTGTACAACCATCTTCTATATCTAGACTAACGAGATCTCTCGTTATACAACCCTCTTCTATATCTAGACTAACGAGATCCGTCTGTACAACCGTCTTCTATATCTAGACTAACGAGATCCGTCTGTACAACCGTCTTCTATATCTGGACTTACGAGATGCGTCTGTACAACCGCCTTCTATATCTAGACTAACGAGATCCGTCTGTACAGCCGTCTTCTATATCTAGACTAACGAGATCCGTCGTTGTACAACCGTCTTCTATATCTAGACTACCGAGATCCGTCTGTACAACCGTCTTCTATATCTAGACTAACGAGAACCGTCTGTATAACCGTCTTCTATATCTAGACTAACGATATCTCTCGATGTACAACCGTCTTCTATACCTAGACTAACGGGATCCGTCTGTACAACCGTCTTCTATATATAGACTAACGAGATCTCTCGTTATACATCCCGTCTTCTATATCTAGACTAACGAGATCCGTCTGTACAACCGTCTTCTATATCTAGACAAACGAGATCCGTCTGTACAACCGTCTTCTCTATCTGGACTAACGAGATCCGTCTGTACAACCATCTTCTATATCTAGACTAACGAGATCTCTCGTTATACAACCGTCTTCTATATCTAGACTAACGAAATCCGTCTGTAGAACCGTCTTCTATATCTAGACTAACGAGATCCGTCTGTACAACCGTCTTCTATATCTAGACTAACGAGATCTCTCGTTATTCAACCGTCTTCTATATCTAGACTAACGAGGTCTCTCGTTATTCAACCGTCTTCTATATCTAGACTAACGAGATCTCTCGATATTCAACCGTCTTCTATATCTAGACTAACGAAATCCGTCTGTACAACCGTCTTCTATATCTAGACTAACGAGATCTCTCGTTATACAACCGTCTTCTATATCTAGACTACCGAGATCCGTCTGTACAACCGTCTTCTATATCTAGACTAACGAGAACCGTCTGTACAACCGTTTTCTATATCTAGACTAACGAGATCCGTCTGTACAACCGTCTTCTATATCTAGACTAACGAGATCTCTGGTTATACAACCGTCTTCTATATCTAGACTACCGAGATCCGTCTGTACAACCGTCTTCTATATCTAGACTAACGAGAACCGTCTGTACAACCGTTTTCTATATCTAGACTAACGAGATCTCTCGATGTACAACCGTCTTCTATACCTAGACTAACGAGATCCGTCTGTATAACCGTCTTCTATATCTAGACTAACGAGATCTCTCGTTATACAACCGTCTTCTATATCTAGACTAACGAGATCCGTCTGTACAACCGTCTTCTATATCTAGACTAACGAGATCCGTCTGTACAACCGTCTTCTATATCTAGACTAACGAGATCCGTCTGTACAACCGTCTTCTATATCTAGACTAACGACATCTCTCGTTATACAACCGTCTTCTATATCTAGACTAACGGGTCTCTCGTTATACAACCGTCTTCTATATCTAGACTAACGAGATCCGTCTGTACAACCGTCTTCTATATCTAGACTAACGACATCTCTCGTTATACAACCGTCTTCTATATCTAGACTAACGAGATCTCTCGTTATACAACCGTCTTCTATATCTAGACTAACGAGATCTCTCGTTATACAACCGTCTTCTATATCTAGACTAACGAGATCTCTCGTTATACAACCGTCTTCTATATCTAGACTAACGAGATCTCTCGTTATACAACCGTCTTCTATATCTAGACTAACGAGATCCGTCTGTACAACCGTCTTCTATATCTAGACTAACGAGATCCGTCTGTACAACAGTTTTCTATATCTAGACTAACGAGATACGTCGTTGGACAAACGTCTTCAATGTCTAGACTAACGAGATCGGTCTGTACAACCGTCTTCTATATCTAGACTAACGAGATCCGTCGTTGTACAACCGTCTTCTATATCTAGACTAACGAGATCTCTCGATGTACAACCGTCTTCTATATCTAGACTAACGGGATCCGCCTGTACAACCGTCTTCTATATCTAGACTAACGAGATCTCTCGTTATACATCCCGTCTTCTATATCTAGACTAACGAGATCCGTCTGTACAACCGTCTTCTATATCTAGACTACCGAGATCCGTCTGTACAACCGTCTTCTATATCTAGACTAACGAGAACCGTCTGTACAACCGTTTTCTATATCTAGACTAACGAGATCTCTCGATGTACAACCGTCTTCTATACCTAGACTAACGGGATCCGTCTGTACAACCGTCTTCTATATCTAGACTAACGACATCTCTCGTTATACAACCGTCTTCTATATCTAGACTAACGGGTCTCTCGTTATACAACCGTCTTCTATATCTAGACTAACGAGATCCGTCTGTACAACCGTCTTCTATATCTAGACTAACGAGATCTCTCGTTATACAACCGTCTTCTATATCTAGACTAACGAGATCTCTCGTTATACAACCGTCTTCTATATCTAGACTAACGAGATCTCTCGTTATACAACCGTCTTCTATATCTAGACTAACGAGATCTCTCGTTATACAACCGTCTTCTATATCTAGACTACCGAGATCCGTCTGTACAACCGTCTTCTATATCTAGACTAACGAGAACCGTCTGTACAACCGTTTTCTATATCTAGACTAACGAGATCCGTCTGTACAACCGTCTTCTATATCTAGACTAACGAGATCTCTGGTTATACAACCGTCTTCTATATCTAGACTACCGAGATCCGTCTGTACAACCGTCTTCTATATCTAGACTAACGAGAACCGTCTGTACAACCGTTTTCTATATCTAGACTAACGAGATCTCTCGATGTACAACCGTCTTCTATACCTAGACTAACGGGATCCGTCTGTACAACCGTCTTCTATATCTAGACTAACGACATCTCTCGTTATACAACCGTCTTCTATATCTAGACTAACGGGTCTCTCGTTATACAACCGTCTTCTATATCTAGACTAACGAGATCCGTCTGTACAACCGTCTTCTATATCTAGACTAACGAGATCTCTCGTTATACAACCGTCTTCTATATCTAGACTAACGAGATCTCTCGTTATACAACCGTCTTCTATATCTAGACTAACGAGATCTCTCGTTATACAACCGTCTTCTATATCTAGACTAACGAGATCTCTCGTTATACAACCGTCTTCTATATCTAGACTAACGAGATCTCTCGTTATACAACCGTCTTCTATATCTAGACTAACGAGATCTCTCGTTATACAACCGTCTTCTATATCTAGACTAACGAGATCTCTCGTTATACAACCGTCTTCTATATCTAGACTAACGAGATCCGTCTGTACAACCGTCTTCTATATCTAGACTAACGAGATCCGTCTGTACAACAGTTTTCTATATCTAGACTAACGAGATACGTCGTTGGACAAACGTCTTCAATATCTAGACTAACGAGATCGGTCTGTACAACCGTCTTCTATATCTAGACTAACGAGATCCGTCGTTGTACAACCGTCTTCTATATCTAGACTAACGAGATCTCTCGATGTACAACCGTCTTCTATATCTAGACTAACGGGATTCGCCTGTACAACCGTCTTCTATATCTAGACTAACGAGATCTCTCGTTATACATCCCGTCTTCTATATCTAGACTAACGAGATCCGTCTGTACAACCGTCTTCTATATCTAGACTACCGAGATCCGTCTGTACAACCGTCTTCTATATCTAGACTAACGAGAACCGTCTGTACAACCGTTTTCTATATCTAGACTAACGAGATCTCTCGATGTACAACCGTCTTCTATACCTAGACCAACGGGATCCGTCTGTACAACCGTCTTCTATATCTAGACTAACGACATCTCTCGTTATACAACCGTCTTCTATATCTAGACTAACGGGTCTCTCGTTATACAACCGTCTTCTATATCTAGACTAACGAGATCCGTCTGTACAACCGTCTTCTATATCTAGACTAACGAAATCCGTCTGTATAACCGTCTTCTATATCTAGACTAACGAGATCCGTCTGTATAACCGTCTTCTATATCTAGACTAACGAGATCTCTCGTTATACAACCGTCTTCTATATCTAGACTAACGAGATCTCTCGTTATACAACCGTCTTCTATATCTAGACTAACGAGATCTCTCGTTATACAACCGTCTTCTATATCTAGACTAACGAGATCTCTCGTTATACAACCGTCTTCTATATCTAGACTAACGAGATCCGTCTGTACAACCGTCTTCTATATCTAGACTAACGAGATCCGTCTGTACAACAGTTTTCTATATCTAGACTAACGAGATACGTCGTTGGACAAACGTCTTCAATATCTAGACTAACGAGATCGGTCTGTACAACCGTCTTCTATATCTAGACTAACGAGATCCGTCGTTGTACAACCGTCTTCTATATCTAGACTAACGAGATCTCTCGATGTACAACCGTCTTCTATATCTAGACTAACGGGATCCGCCTGTACAACCGTCTTCTATATCTAGACTAACGAGATCTCTCGTTATACATCCCGTCTTCTATATCTAGACTAACGAGATCCGTCTGTACAACCGTCTTCTATATCTAGACTACCGAGATCCGTCTGTACAACCGTCTTCTATATCTAGACTAACGAGAACCGTCTGTACAACCGTTTTCTATATCTAGACTAACGAGAACCGTCTGTACAACCGTTTTCTATATCTAGACTAACGAGATCTCTCGATGTACAACCGTCTTCTATACCTAGACTAACGGGATCCGTCTGTACAACCGTCTTCTATATCAAGACTAACGAGATCTCTCGTTATACATCCCGTCTTCTATATCTAGACTAACGAGATCCGTCTGTACAACAGTTTTCTATATCTTGACTAACGAGATACGTCGTTGGACAAACGTCTTCAATATCTAAACTAACGAGATCGGTCTGTACAACCGTCTTCTATATCTAGACTAACGAGATCCGTCGTTGTACAACCGTCTTCTATATCTATACTAACGAGATCTCTCGATGTACAACCGTCTTCTATATCTAGACTAACGGGATCCGCCTGTACAACCGTCTTCTATATCTAGACTAACGAGATCTCTCGTTCTACATCCCGTCTTCTATATCTAGACTAACGAGATCCGTCTGTACAACCGTCTTCTATATCTAGACTAACGAGATCCGTCGTTGTACAACCGTCTTCTATATCTAGACTACCGAGATCCGGCTGTACAACCGTCTTCTATATCTAGACTAACGAGAACCGTCTGTACAACCGTCTTCTATATCTAGACTAACGAGATCTCTCGATGTACAACCGTCATCTATACCTAGACTAACGGGATCCGTCTGTACAACCGTTTTCTATATCTAGACTAACGAGATCTCTCGATGTACAACCGTCTTCTATACCTAGACTAACGGGATCCGTCTGTACAACCGTCTTCTATATCAAGACTAACGAGATCTCTCGTTATACATCCCGTCTTCTATATCTAGACTAACGAGATCCGTCTGTACAACCGTCTTCTATATCTAGACTAACGAGATCCGTCTGTACAACCGTCTTCTTTATCTGGACTAACGAGATCCGTCTGTACAACCATCTTCTATATCTAGACTAACGAGATCTCTCGTTATACAACCCTCTTCTATATCTAGACTAACGAGATCCGTCTGTACAACCGTCTTCTATATCTAGACTAACGAGATCCGTCTGTACAACCGTCTTCTATATCTGGACTTACGAGATGCGTCTGTACAACCGTCTTTTATATCTACACTAACGAGATCTCTCGTTATACAACCGTCTTCTATATCTAGACTAACGAGATCCGCCTGTACAACCGTCATCTATACCTAGACTAACGGGATCCGTCTGTACAACCGTTTTCTATATCTAGACTAACGAGATCTCTCGATGTACAACCGTCTTCTATATCTAGACTAACGGGATCCGCCTGTACAACCGTCTTCTATATCTAGACTAACGAGATCTCTCGTTATACATCCCGTCTTCTATATCTAGACTAACGAGATCCGTCTGTACAACCGTCTTCTATATCTAGACTACCGAGATCCGTCTGTACAACCGTCTTCTATATCTAGACTAACGAGAACCGTCTGTACAACCGTTTTCTATATCTAGACTAACGAGATCTCTCGATGTACAACCGTCTTCTATACCTAGACTAACGGGATCCGTCTGTACAACCGTCTTCTATATCTAGACTAACGACATCTCTCGTTATACAACCGTCTTCTATATCTAGACTAACGGGTCTCTCGTTATACAACCGTCTTCTATATCTAGACTAACGAGATCCGTCTGTACAACCGTCTTCTATATCTAGACTAACGAGATCTCTCGTTATACAACCGTCTTCTATATCTAGACTAACGAGATCTCTCGTTATACAACCGTCTTCTATATCTAGACTAACGAGATCTCTCGTTATACAACCGTCTTCTATATCTAGACTAACGAGATCTCTCGTTATACAACCGTCTTCTATATCTAGACTAACGAGATCTCTCGTTATACAACCGTCTTCTATATCTAGACTAACGAGATCTCTCGTTATACAACCGTCTTCTATATCTAGACTAACGAGATCCGTCTGTACAACCGTCTTCTATATCTAGACTAACGAGATCCGTCTGTACAACAGTTTTCTATATCTAGACTAACGAGATACGTCGTTGGACAAACGTCTTCAATATCTAGACTAACGAGATCGGTCTGTACAACCGTCTTCTATATCTAGACTAACGAGATCCGTCGTTGTACAACCGTCTTCTATATCTAGACTAACGAGATCTCTCGATGTACAACCGTCTTCTATATCTAGACTAACGGGATTCGCCTGTACAACCGTCTTCTATATCTAGACTAACGAGATCTCTCGTTATACATCCCGTCTTCTATATCTAGACTAACGAGATCCGTCTGTACAACCGTCTTCTATATCTAGACTACCGAGATCCGTCTGTACAACCGTCTTCTATATCTAGACTAACGAGAACCGTCTGTACAACCGTTTTCTATATCTAGACTAACGAGATCTCTCGATGTACAACCGTCTTCTATACCTAGACCAACGGGATCCGTCTGTACAACCGTCTTCTATATCTAGACTAACGACATCTCTCGTTATACAACCGTCTTCTATATCTAGACTAACGGGTCTCTCGTTATACAACCGTCTTCTATATCTAGACTAACGAGATCCGTCTGTACAACCGTCTTCTATATCTAGACTAACGAAATCCGTCTGTATAACCGTCTTCTATATCTAGACTAACGAGATCCGTCTGTATAACCGTCTTCTATATCTAGACTAACGAGATCTCTCGTTATACAACCGTCTTCTATATCTAGACTAACGAGATCTCTCGTTATACAACCGTCTTCTATATCTAGACTAACGAGATCTCTCGTTATACAACCGTCTTCTATATCTAGACTAACGAGATCTCTCGTTATACAACCGTCTTCTATATCTA
Organism: Andrena bicolor; assembly: GCA_960531205.1. NCBI lineage: Eukaryota > Metazoa > Arthropoda > Insecta > Hymenoptera > Andrenidae > Andrena > Andrena bicolor. The sequence goes on from CAUIJW010000190.1 coordinate 61,275, forward strand.
GACTAACGAGATCTCTCGTTATACAACCGTCTTCTATATCTAGACTAACGAGATCCGTCTGTACAACCGTCTTCTATATCTAGACTAACGAGATCCGTCTGTACAACAGTTTTCTATATCTAGACTAACGAGATACGTCGTTGGACAAACGTCTTCAATATCTAGACTAACGAGATCGGTCTGTACAACCGTCTTCTATATCTAGACTAACGAGATCCGTCGTTGTACAACCGTCTTCTATATCTAGACTAACGAGATCTCTCGATGTACAACCGTCTTCTATATCTAGACTAACGGGATCCGCCTGTACAACCGTCTTCTATATCTAGACTAACGAGATCTCTCGTTATACATCCCGTCTTCTATATCTAGACTAACGAGATCCGTCTGTACAACCGTCTTCTATATCTAGACTACCGAGATCCGTCTGTACAACCGTCTTCTATATCTAGACTAACGAGAACCGTCTGTACAACCGTTTTCTATATCTAGACTAACGAGAACCGTCTGTACAACCGTTTTCTATATCTAGACTAACGAGATCTCTCGATGTACAACCGTCTTCTATACCTAGACTAACGGGATCCGTCTGTACAACCGTCTTCTATATCAAGACTAACGAGATCTCTCGTTATACATCCCGTCTTCTATATCTAGACTAACGAGATCCGTCTGTACAACAGTTTTCTATATCTTGACTAACGAGATACGTCGTTGGACAAACGTCTTCAATATCTAAACTAACGAGATCGGTCTGTACAACCGTCTTCTATATCTAGACTAACGAGATCCGTCGTTGTACAACCGTCTTCTATATCTATACTAACGAGATCTCTCGATGTACAACCGTCTTCTATATCTAGACTAACGGGATCCGCCTGTACAACCGTCTTCTATATCTAGACTAACGAGATCTCTCGTTCTACATCCCGTCTTCTATATCTAGACTAACGAGATCCGTCTGTACAACCGTCTTCTATATCTAGACTAACGAGATCCGTCGTTGTACAACCGTCTTCTATATCTAGACTACCGAGATCCGGCTGTACAACCGTCTTCTATATCTAGACTAACGAGAACCGTCTGTACAACCGTCTTCTATATCTAGACTAACGAGATCTCTCGATGTACAACCGTCATCTATACCTAGACTAACGGGATCCGTCTGTACAACCGTTTTCTATATCTAGACTAACGAGATCTCTCGATGTACAACCGTCTTCTATACCTAGACTAACGGGATCCGTCTGTACAACCGTCTTCTATATCTAGACTAACGAGATCTCTCGTTATACAACCGTCTTCTATATCTAGACTAACGAGATCCGTCTGTACAACCGTCTTCTATATCTAGACTAACGAGATCCGTCTGTACAACCGTCTTCTTTATCTGGACTAACGAGATCCGTCTGTACAACCATCTTCTATATCTAGACTAACGAGATCTCTCGTTATACAACCCTCTTCTATATCTAGACTAACGAGATCCGTCTGTACAACCGTCTTCTATATCTAGACTAACGAGATCCGTCTGTACAACCGTCTTCTATATCTGGACTTACGAGATGCGTCTGTACAACCGTCTTTTATATCTACACTAACGAGATCTCTCGTTATACAACCGTCTTCTATATCTAGACTAACGAGATCCGCCTGTACAACCGTCTTCTATATCTAGACTAACGAGATCTCTCGTTATACAACCGTCTTCTATATCTAGACTAACGAGATCTCTCATTATACAACCGTCTTCTATATCTAGACTAACGAGATCCGTCTGCGCAACCGTCTTCTATATCTAGACTAACGAGATCCGTTGTTGTACAACCCTCTTCTATATCTAGACTAACGAGATCCGTCGTTGTACAACCGTCTTCTATATCTAGACTAACGAGATACGTCTGTACAACCGTCATCTATATCTAGACTAACGAGATACGTCCTTGGACAAAGGTCTTCAAAATCTAGACTAACGAGATCCGTCGTTGTACAACCGTCTTCTATATCTAGACTAACGAGATCCGTCGTTGTACAACCGTCTTTTATATCTACACTACCGAGATCTCTCGTTGTACAACCGTCTTTTATATCTACACTAACGAGGTCTCTCGTTATACAACCGTCTTCTATATCTAGACTAACGAGATCCGTCTGTACAACCGTCTTCTATATCTAGACTAACGAGATCTCTCGTTATACAACCGTCTTCTATATCTACACTAACGAGATCTCTCGTTATACAACCGTCTTCTATATCTAGACTAACGAGATCCGTCTGCGCAACCGTCTTCTATATCTAGACTAACGAGATCCGTTGTTGTACAACCCTCTTCTATATCTAGACTAACGAGATCCGTCTGTACAACCGTCTTCTATATCTAGACTAACGAGATCCGTCGTTGTACAACCCTCTTCTATATCTAGACTAACGAGATCCGTCGTTGTACAACCCTCTTCTATATCTAGACTAACGAGATCCGTCTGTACAACCGTCTTCTTTATCTGGACTAACGACATCCGTCTGTACAACCATCTTCTATATCTAGACTAACGAGATCCGTCTGTACAACCGTCTTCTATATCTAGACTAACGAGATCCGTCTGTACAACCGTCTTCTTTATCTGGACTAACGACATCCGTCTGTACAACCATCTTCTATATCTAGACTAACGAGATCTCTCGTTATACAACCCTCCTCTATATCTAGACTAACGAGATCCGTCTGTACAACCGTCTTCTATATCTAGACTAACGAGATCCGTCGTTATACAACCGTCTTCTATATCTAGACTAACGAGATCCGTCTGTACAACCGTCTTCTATATCTAGACTAACGAGATCCGTCTGTACAACCGTCTTCTATATCTAGACTAACGAGATCCGTCTGTACAACAGTTTTCTATATCTAGACTAACGAGATACGTCGTTGGACAACCCTCTTCTATATCTAGACTAACGAGATCTCTCGATGTACAACCGTCTTCTATACCTAGACTAACGGGATCCGTCTGTACAACCGTCTTCTATATCAAGACTAACGAGATCTCTCGTTATACATCCCGTCTTCTCTATCTAGACTAACGAGATCCGTCTGTACAACCGTCTTCTATATCTAGACTAACGAGATCCGTCTGTACAACCGTCTTCTTTATCTGGACTAACGACATCCGTCTGTACAACCATCTTCTATATCTAGACTAACGAGATCCGTCTGTACAACCGTCTTCTATATCTAGACTAACGAGATCCGTCTGTACAACCGTCTTCTTTATCTGGACTAACGACATCCGTCTGTACAACCATCTTCTATATCTAGACTAACGAGATCTCTCGTTATACAACCCTCCTCTATATCTAGACTAACGAGATCCGTCTGTACAACCGTCTTCTATATCTAGACTAACAAGATCCGTCTGTACAACCGTCTTCTATATCTGGACTTACGAGATGCGTCTGTACAACCGCCTTCTATATCTAGACTAACGAGATCCGTCTGTACAACCGTCTTCTATATCTGGACTTACGAGATGCGTCTGTACAACCGCCTTCTATATCTAGACTAACGAGATCCGTCTGTACAGCCGTCTTCTATATCTAGACTAACGAGATCCGTCGTTGTACAACCGTCTTCTATATCTAGACTACCGAGATCCGTCTGTACAACCGTCTTCTATATCTGGACTAACGACATCCGTCTGTACAACCGTCTTCTTTATCTGGACTAACGAGATCCGTCTGTACAACCATCTTCTATATCTAGACTAACGAGGTCTCTCGTTATACAACCGTCTTCTATATCTAGACTAACGAGATCCGTCTGTACAACCGTCTTCTATATCTAGACTAACGAGATCTCTCGTTATTCAACCGTCTTCTATATCTAGACTAACGAGGTCTCTCGTTATTCAACCGTCTTCTATATCTAGACTAACGGGTCTCTCGTTATACAACCGCCTTCTATATCTAGACTAACGAGATCCGTCTGTACAACCGTCTTCTATATCTGGACTAACGAGATCCGTCTGTACAACCATCTTCTATATCTAGACTAACGAGGTCTCTCGTTATACAACCGTCTTCTATATCTAGACTAACGAGATCCGTCTGTACAACCGTCTTCTATATCTAGACTAACGAGATCCGTCTTCTATATCTAGACTAACGAGCTCTGTGTGTACAACCGTCTTCTATGTCTAGACTAACGAGATCCGTCTGTACAACCGTCTTCTATATCTAGACTAACGAGATCCGTCAGTACAACCGTCTTCTTTATCTGGACTAACGAGATCCGTCTGTACAACCATCTTCTATATCTAGACTAACGAGGTCTCTCGTTATACAACCCTCTTCTATATCTAGACTAACGAGATCCGTCTGTACAACCGTCTTCTATATCTAGACTAACGAGATCCGTCTGTACAACCGTCTTCTATATCTAGACTAACGAGATCCGTCTGTACAACCATCTTCTATATCTAGACTAACGAGATCTCTCGTTATACAACCGTCTTCTATGTCTAGACTAACGAGATCCGTCTGTACAACCGTCTTCTATATCTAGACTAACGAGATCCGTCAGTACAACCGTCTTCTTTATCTGGACTAACGAGATCCGTCTGTACAACCATCTTCTATATCTAGACTAACGAGATCTCTCGTTATACAACCCTCTTCTATATCTAGACTAACGAGATCCGTCTGTACAACCGTCTTCTATATCTAGACTAACGAGATCCGTCTGTACAACCGTCTTCTCTATCTAGACTAACGAGATCCGTCTGTACAACCGTCTTCTATATCTAGACTAACGAGATCCGTCTGTACAACCGTCTTCTTTATCTGGACTAACGACATCCGTCTGTACAACCATCTTCTATATCTAGACTAACGAGATCCGTCTGTACAACCGTCTTCTATATCTAGACTAACGAGATCCGTCTGTACAACCGTCTTCTTTATCTGGACTAACGACATCCGTCTGTACAACCATCTTCTATATCTAGACTAACGAGATCTCTCGTTATACAACCCTCCTCTATATCTAGACTAACGAGATCCGTCTGTACAACCGTCTTCTATATCTAGACTAACAAGATCCGTCTGTACAACCGTCTTCTATATCTGGACTTACGAGATGCGTCTGTACAACCGCCTTCTATATCTAGACTAACGAGATCCGTCTGTACAACCGTCTTCTATATCTGGACTTACGAGATGCGTCTGTACAACCGCCTTCTATATCTAGACTAACGAGATCCGTCTGTACAGCCGTCTTCTATATCTAGACTAACGAGATCCGTCGTTGTACAACCGTCTTCTATATCTAGACTACCGAGATCCGTCTGTACAACCGTCTTCTATATCTGGACTAACGACATCCGTCTGTACAACCGTCTTCTTTATCTGGACTAACGAGATCCGTCTGTACAACCATCTTCTATATCTAGACTAACGAGGTCTCTCGTTATACAACCGTCTTCTATATCTAGACTAACGAGATCCGTCTGTACAACCGTCTTCTATATCTAGACTAACGAGATCTCTCGTTATTCAACCGTCTTCTATATCTAGACTAACGAGGTCTCTCGTTATTCAACCGTCTTCTATATCTAGACTAACGGGTCTCTCGTTATACAACCGCCTTCTATATCTAGACTAACGAGATCCGTCTGTACAACCGTCTTCTATATCTGGACTAACGAGATCCGTCTGTACAACCATCTTCTATATCTAGACTAACGAGGTCTCTCGTTATACAACCGTCTTCTATATCTAGACTAACGAGATCCGTCTGTACAACCGTCTTCTATATCTAGACTAACGAGATCCGTCTTCTATATCTAGACTAACGAGCTCTGTGTGTACAACCGTCTTCTATGTCTAGACTAACGAGATCCGTCTGTACAACCGTCTTCTATATCTAGACTAACGAGATCCGTCAGTACAACCGTCTTCTTTATCTGGACTAACGAGATCCGTCTGTACAACCATCTTCTATATCTAGACTAACGAGGTCTCTCGTTATACAACCCTCTTCTATATCTAGACTAACGAGATCCGTCTGTACAACCGTCTTCTATATCTAGACTAACGAGATCCGTCTGTACAACCGTCTTCTATATCTAGACTAACGAGATCCGTCTGTACAACCATCTTCTATATCTAGACTAACGAGATCTCTCGTTATACAACCGTCTTCTATATCTAGACTAACGAAATCCGTCTGTAGAACCGTCTTCTATATCTAGACTAACGAGATCCGTCTGTACAACCGTCTTCTATATCTAGACTAACGAGATCCGTCGTTGTACAACCCTCTTCTATATCTAGACTAACGAGATCCGTCTGTACAACCGTCTTCTATATCTAGACTAACGAGATCTCTCGTTATTCAACCGTCTTCTATATCTAGACTAACGAGGTCTCTCGTTATTCAACCGTCTTCTATATCTAGACTAACGGGTCTCTCGTTATACAACCGTCTTCTATATCTAGACTAACGAGATCCGTCTGTACAACCGTCTTCTATATCTAGACTAACGAGATCCGTCTTCTATATCTAGACTAACGAGCTCTGTGTGTACAACCGTCTTCTATGTCTAGACTAACGAGATCCGTCTGTACAACCGTCTTCTATATCTAGACTAACGAGATCCGTCAGTACAACCGTCTTCTTTATCTGGACTAACGAGATCCGTCTGTACAACCATCTTCTATATCTAGACTAACGAGATCTCTCGTTATACAACCCTCTTCTATATCTAGACTAACGAGATCCGTCTGTACAACCGTCTTCTATATCTAGACTAACGAGATCCGTCTGTACAACCGTCTTCTATATCTGGACTTACGAGATGCGTCTGTACAACCGCCTTCTATATCTAGACTAACGAGATCCGTCTGTACAGCCGTCTTCTATATCTAGACTAACGAGATCCGTCGTTGTACAACCGTCTTCTATATCTAGACTACCGAGATCCGTCTGTACAACCGTCTTCTATATCTAGACTAACGAGAACCGTCTGTATAACCGTCTTCTATATCTAGACTAACGATATCTCTCGATGTACAACCGTCTTCTATACCTAGACTAACGGGATCCGTCTGTACAACCGTCTTCTATATATAGACTAACGAGATCTCTCGTTATACATCCCGTCTTCTATATCTAGACTAACGAGATCCGTCTGTACAACCGTCTTCTATATCTAGACTAACGAGATCCGTCTGTACAACCGTCTTCTCTATCTGGACTAACGAGATCCGTCTGTACAACCATCTTCTATATCTAGACTAACGAGATCTCTCGTTATACAACCGTCTTCTATATCTAGACTAACGAAATCCGTCTGTAGAACCGTCTTCTATATCTAGACTAACGAGATCCGTCTGTACAACCGTCTTCTATATCTAGACTAACGAGATCTCTCGTTATTCAACCGTCTTCTATATCTAGACTAACGAGGTCTCTCGTTATTCAACCGTCTTCTATATCTAGACTAACGAGATCTCTCGATATTCAACCGTCTTCTATATCTAGACTAACGAAATCCGTCTGTACAACCGTCTTCTATATCTAGACTAACGAGATCTCTCGTTATACAACCGTCTTCTATATCTAGACTACCGAGATCCGTCTGTACAACCGTCTTCTATATCTAGACTAACGAGAACCGTCTGTACAACCGTTTTCTATATCTAGACTAACGAGATCCGTCTGTACAACCGTCTTCTATATCTAGACTAACGAGATCTCTGGTTATACAACCGTCTTCTATATCTAGACTACCGAGATCCGTCTGTACAACCGTCTTCTATATCTAGACTAACGAGAACCGTCTGTACAACCGTTTTCTATATCTAGACTAACGAGATCTCTCGATGTACAACCGTCTTCTATACCTAGACTAACGAGATCCGTCTGTATAACCGTCTTCTATATCTAGACTAACGAGATCTCTCGTTATACAACCGTCTTCTATATCTAGACTAACGAGATCCGTCTGTACAACCGTCTTCTATATCTAGACTAACGAGATCCGTCTGTACAACCGTCTTCTATATCTAGACTAACGAGATCCGTCTGTACAACCGTCTTCTATATCTAGACTAACGAGATCCGTCTGTACAACCGTCTTCTATATCTAGACTAACGACATCTCTCGTTATACAACCGTCTTCTATATCTAGACTAACGGGTCTCTCGTTATACAACCGTCTTCTATATCTAGACTAACGAGATCCGTCTGTACAACCGTCTTCTATATCTAGACTAACGACATCTCTCGTTATACAACCGTCTTCTATATCTAGACTAACGAGATCTCTCGTTATACAACCGTCTTCTATATCTAGACTAACGAGATCTCTCGTTATACAACCGTCTTCTATATCTAGACTAACGAGATCTCTCGTTATACAACCGTCTTCTATATCTAGACTAACGAGATCTCTCGTTATACAACCGTCTTCTATATCTAGACTAACGAGATCCGTCTGTACAACCGTCTTCTATATCTAGACTAACGAGATCCGTCTGTACAACAGTTTTCTATATCTAGACTAACGAGATACGTCGTTGGACAAACGTCTTCAATGTCTAGACTAACGAGATCGGTCTGTACAACCGTCTTCTATATCTAGACTAACGAGATCCGTCGTTGTACAACCGTCTTCTATATCTAGACTAACGAGATCTCTCGATGTACAACCGTCTTCTATATCTAGACTAACGGGATCCGCCTGTACAACCGTCTTCTATATCTAGACTAACGAGATCTCTCGTTATACATCCCGTCTTCTATATCTAGACTAACGAGATCCGTCTGTACAACCGTCTTCTATATCTAGACTACCGAGATCCGTCTGTACAACCGTCTTCTATATCTAGACTAACGAGAACCGTCTGTACAACCGTTTTCTATATCTAGACTAACGAGATCTCTCGATGTACAACCGTCTTCTATACCTAGACTAACGGGATCCGTCTGTACAACCGTCTTCTATATCTAGACTAACGACATCTCTCGTTATACAACCGTCTTCTATATCTAGACTAACGGGTCTCTCGTTATACAACCGTCTTCTATATCTAGACTAACGAGATCCGTCTGTACAACCGTCTTCTATATCTAGACTAACGAGATCTCTCGTTATACAACCGTCTTCTATATCTAGACTAACGAGATCTCTCGTTATACAACCGTCTTCTATATCTAGACTAACGAGATCTCTCGTTATACAACCGTCTTCTATATCTAGACTAACGAGATCTCTCGTTATACAACCGTCTTCTATATCTAGACTAACGAGATCTCTCGTTATACAACCGTCTTCTATATCTAGACTAACGAGATCTCTCGTTATACAACCGTCTTCTATATCTAGACTAACGAGATCTCTCGTTATACAACCGTCTTCTATATCTAGACTAACGAGATCCGTCTGTACAACCGTCTTCTATATCTAGACTAACGAGATCCGTCTGTACAACAGTTTTCTATATCTAGACTAACGAGATACGTCGTTGGACAAACGTCTTCAATATCTAGACTAACGAGATCGGTCTGTACAACCGTCTTCTATATCTAGACTAACGAGATCCGTCGTTGTACAACCGTCTTCTATATCTAGACTAACGAGATCTCTCGATGTACAACCGTCTTCTATATCTAGACTAACGGGATTCGCCTGTACAACCGTCTTCTATATCTAGACTAACGAGATCTCTCGTTATACATCCCGTCTTCTATATCTAGACTAACGAGATCCGTCTGTACAACCGTCTTCTATATCTAGACTACCGAGATCCGTCTGTACAACCGTCTTCTATATCTAGACTAACGAGAACCGTCTGTACAACCGTTTTCTATATCTAGACTAACGAGATCTCTCGATGTACAACCGTCTTCTATACCTAGACCAACGGGATCCGTCTGTACAACCGTCTTCTATATCTAGACTAACGACATCTCTCGTTATACAACCGTCTTCTATATCTAGACTAACGGGTCTCTCGTTATACAACCGTCTTCTATATCTAGACTAACGAGATCCGTCTGTACAACCGTCTTCTATATCTAGACTAACGAAATCCGTCTGTATAACCGTCTTCTATATCTAGACTAACGAGATCCGTCTGTATAACCGTCTTCTATATCTAGACTAACGAGATCCGTCTGTACAACCGTCTTCTATATCTAGACTACCGAGATCCGTCTGTACAACCGTCTTCTATATCTAGACTAACGAGAACCGTCTGTACAACCGTTTTCTATATCTAGACTAACGAGAACCGTCTGTACAACCGTTTTCTATATCTAGACTAACGAGATCTCTCGATGTACAACCGTCTTCTATACCTAGACTAACGGGATCCGTCTGTACAACCGTCTTCTATATCAAGACTAACGAGATCTCTCGTTATACATCCCGTCTTCTATATCTAGACTAACGAGATCCGTCTGTACAACAGTTTTCTATATCTTGACTAACGAGATACGTCGTTGGACAAACGTCTTCAATATCTAAACTAACGAGATCGGTCTGTACAACCGTCTTCTATATCTAGACTAACGAGATCCGTCGTTGTACAACCGTCTTCTATATCTATACTAACGAGATCTCTCGATGTACAACCGTCTTCTATATCTAGACTAACGGGATCCGCCTGTACAACCGTCTTCTATATCTAGACTAACGAGATCTCTCGTTCTACATCCCGTCTTCTATATCTAGACTAACGAGATCCGTCTGTACAACCGTCTTCTATATCTAGACTAACGAGATCCGTCGTTGTACAACCGTCTTCTATATCTAGACTACCGAGATCCGGCTGTACAACCGTCTTCTATATCTAGACTAACGAGAACCGTCTGTACAACCGTCTTCTATATCTAGACTAACGAGATCTCTCGATGTACAACCGTCATCTATACCTAGACTAACGGGATCCGTCTGTACAACCGTTTTCTATATCTAGACTAACGAGATCTCTCGATGTACAACCGTCTTCTATACCTAGACTAACGGGATCCGTCTGTACAACCGTCTTCTATATCAAGACTAACGAGATCTCTCGTTATACATCCCGTCTTCTATATCTAGACTAACGAGATCCGTCTGTACAACCGTCTTCTATATCTAGACTAACGAGATCCGTCTGTACAACCGTCTTCTTTATCTGGACTAACGAGATCCGTCTGTACAACCATCTTCTATATCTAGACTAACGAGATCTCTCGTTATACAACCCTCTTCTATATCTAGACTAACGAGATCCGTCTGTACAACCGTCTTCTATATCTAGACTAACGAGATCCGTCTGTACAACCGTCTTCTATATCTGGACTTACGAGATGCGTCTGTACAACCGCCTTCTATATCTAGACTAACGAGATTCGTCTGTACAGCCGTCTTCTATATCTAGACTAACGAGATCCGTCGTTGTACAACCGTCTTCTATATCTAGACTACCGAGATCCGGCTGTACAACCGTCTTCTATATCTAGACTAACGAGAACCGTCTGTACAACCGTCTTCTATATCTAGACTAACGAGATCTCTCGATGTACAACCGTCATCTATACCTAGACTAACGGGATCCGTCTGTACAACCGTCTTCTATATCAAGACTAACGAGATCTCTCGTTATACATCCCGTCTTCTATATCTAGACTAACGAGATCCGTCTGTACAACCGTCTTCTATATCTAGACTAACGAGATCCGTCTGTACAACCGTCTTCTTTATCTGGACTAACGACATCCGTTTGTACAACCATCTTCTATATCTAGACTAACGAGATCTCTCGTTATACAACCCTCCTCTATATCTAGACTAACGAGATCCGTCTGTACAACCGTCTTCTATATCTAGACTAACAAGATCCGTCTGTACAACCGTCTTCTATATCTGGACTTACGAGATGCGTCTGTACAACCGCCTTCTATATCTAGACTAACGAGATCCGTCTGTACAACCGTCTTCTATATCTGGACTTACGAGATGCGTCTGTACAACCGCCTTCTATATCTAGACTAACGAGATCCGTCTGTACAGCCGTCTTCTATATCTAGACTAACGAAATCCGTCTGTACAACCGTCTTCTATATCTAGACTAACGAGATCTCTCGTTATACAACCGTCTTCTATATCTAGACTACCGAGATCCGTCTGTACAACCGTCTTCTATATCTAGACTAACGAGAACCGTCTGTACAACCGTTTTCTATATCTAGACTAACGAGATCCGTCTGTACAACCGTCTTCTATATCTAGACTAACGAGATCTCTGGTTATACAACCGTCTTCTATATCTAGACTACCGAGATCCGTCTGTACAACCGTCTTCTATATCTAGACTAACGAGAACCGTCTGTACAACCGTTTTCTATATCTAGACTAACGAGATCTCTCGATGTACAACCGTCTTCTATACCTAGACTAACGAGATCCGTCTGTATAACCGTCTTCTATATCTAGACTAACGAGATCTCTCGTTATACAACCGTCTTCTATATCTAGACTAACGAGATCCGTCTGTACAACCGTCTTCTATATCTAGACTAACGAGATCCGTCTGTACAACCGTCTTCTATATCTAGACTAACGAGATCCGTCTGTACAACCGTCTTCTATATCTAGACTAACGAGATCCGTCTGTACAACCGTCTTCTATATCTAGACTAACGACATCTCTCGTTATACAACCGTCTTCTATATCTAGACTAACGGGTCTCTCGTTATACAACCGTCTTCTATATCTAGACTAACGAGATCCGTCTGTACAACCGTCTTCTATATCTAGACTAACGACATCTCTCGTTATACAACCGTCTTCTATATCTAGACTAACGAGATCTCTCGTTATACAACCGTCTTCTATATCTAGACTAACGAGATCTCTCGTTATACAACCGTCTTCTATATCTAGACTAACGAGATCTCTCGTTATACAACCGTCTTCTATATCTAGACTAACGAGATCTCTCGTTATACAACCGTCTTCTATATCTAGACTAACGAGATCCGTCTGTACAACCGTCTTCTATATCTAGACTAACGAGATCCGTCTGTACAACAGTTTTCTATATCTAGACTAACGAGATACGTCGTTGGACAAACGTCTTCAATGTCTAGACTAACGAGATCGGTCTGTACAACCGTCTTCTATATCTAGACTAACGAGATCCGTCGTTGTACAACCGTCTTCTATATCTAGACTAACGAGATCTCTCGATGTACAACCGTCTTCTATATCTAGACTAACGGGATCCGCCTGTACAACCGTCTTCTATATCTAGACTAACGAGATCTCTCGTTATACATCCCGTCTTCTATATCTAGACTAACGAGATCCGTCTGTACAACCGTCTTCTATATCTAGACTACCGAGATCCGTCTGTACAACCGTCTTCTATATCTAGACTAACGAGAACCGTCTGTACAACCGTTTTCTATATCTAGACTAACGAGATCTCTCGATGTACAACCGTCTTCTATACCTAGACTAACGGGATCCGTCTGTACAACCGTCTTCTATATCTAGACTAACGACATCTCTCGTTATACAACCGTCTTCTATATCTAGACTAACGGGTCTCTCGTTATACAACCGTCTTCTATATCTAGACTAACGAGATCCGTCTGTACAACCGTCTTCTATATCTAGACTAACGAGATCTCTCGTTATACAACCGTCTTCTATATCTAGACTAACGAGATCTCTCGTTATACAACCGTCTTCTATATCTAGACTAACGAGATCTCTCGTTATACAACCGTCTTCTATATCTAGACTAACGAGATCTCTCGTTATACAACCGTCTTCTATATCTAGACTAACGAGATCTCTCGTTATACAACCGTCTTCTATATCTAGACTAACGAGATCTCTCGTTATACAACCGTCTTCTATATCTAGACTAACGAGATCCGTCTGTACAACCGTCTTCTATATCTAGACTAACGAGATCCGTCTGTACAACAGTTTTCTATATCTAGACTAACGAGATACGTCGTTGGACAAACGTCTTCAATATCTAGACTAACGAGATCGGTCTGTACAACCGTCTTCTATATCTAGACTAACGAGATCCGTCGTTGTACAACCGTCTTCTATATCTAGACTAACGAGATCTCTCGATGTACAACCGTCTTCTATATCTAGACTAACGGGATTCGCCTGTACAACCGTCTTCTATATCTAGACTAACGAGATCTCTCGTTATACATCCCGTCTTCTATATCTAGACTAACGAGATCCGTCTGTACAACCGTCTTCTATATCTAGACTACCGAGATCCGTCTGTACAACCGTCTTCTATATCTAGACTAACGAGAACCGTCTGTACAACCGTTTTCTATATCTAGACTAACGAGATCTCTCGATGTACAACCGTCTTCTATACCTAGACCAACGGGATCCGTCTGTACAACCGTCTTCTATATCTAGACTAACGACATCTCTCGTTATACAACCGTCTTCTATATCTAGACTAACGGGTCTCTCGTTATACAACCGTCTTCTATATCTAGACTAACGAGATCCGTCTGTACAACCGTCTTCTATATCTAGACTAACGAAATCCGTCTGTATAACCGTCTTCTATATCTAGACTAACGAGATCCGTCTGTATAACCGTCTTCTATATCTAGACTAACGAGATCCGTCTGTACAACCGTCTTCTATATCTAGACTACCGAGATCCGTCTGTACAACCGTCTTCTATATCTAGACTAACGAGAACCGTCTGTACAACCGTTTTCTATATCTAGACTAACGAGAACCGTCTGTACAACCGTTTTCTATATCTAGACTAACGAGATCTCTCGATGTACAACCGTCTTCTATACCTAGACTAACGGGATCCGTCTGTACAACCGTCTTCTATATCAAGACTAACGAGATCTCTCGTTATACATCCCGTCTTCTATATCTAGACTAACGAGATCCGTCTGTACAACAGTTTTCTATATCTTGACTAACGAGATACGTCGTTGGACAAACGTCTTCAATATCTAAACTAACGAGATCGGTCTGTACAACCGTCTTCTATATCTAGACTAACGAGATCCGTCGTTGTACAACCGTCTTCTATATCTATACTAACGAGATCTCTCGATGTACAACCGTCTTCTATATCTAGACTAACGGGATCCGCCTGTACAACCGTCTTCTATATCTAGACTAACGAGATCTCTCGTTCTACATCCCGTCTTCTATATCTAGACTAACGAGATCCGTCTGTACAACCGTCTTCTATATCTAGACTAACGAGATCCGTCGTTGTACAACCGTCTTCTATATCTAGACTACCGAGATCCGGCTGTACAACCGTCTTCTATATCTAGACTAACGAGAACCGTCTGTACAACCGTCTTCTATATCTAGACTAACGAGATCTCTCGATGTACAACCGTCATCTATACCTAGACTAACGGGATCCGTCTGTACAACCGTTTTCTATATCTAGACTAACGAGATCTCTCGATGTACAACCGTCTTCTATACCTAGACTAACGGGATCCGTCTGTACAACCGTCTTCTATATCAAGACTAACGAGATCTCTCGTTATACATCCCGTCTTCTATATCTAGACTAACGAGATCCGTCTGTACAACCGTCTTCTATATCTAGACTAACGAGATCCGTCTGTACAACCGTCTTCTTTATCTGGACTAACGAGATCCGTCTGTACAACCATCTTCTATATCTAGACTAACGAGATCTCTCGTTATACAACCCTCTTCTATATCTAGACTAACGAGATCCGTCTGTACAACCGTCTTCTATATCTAGACTAACAAGATCCGTCTGTACAACCGTCTTCTATATCTGGACTTACGAGATGCGTCTGTACAACCGCCTTCTATATCTAGACTAACGAGATCCGTCTGTACAACCGTCTTCTATATCTGGACTTACGAGATGCGTCTGTACAACCGCCTTCTATATCTAGACTAACGAGATCCGTCTGTACAGCCGTCTTCTATATCTAGACTAACGAGATCCGTCGTTGTACAACCGTCTTCTATATCTAGACTACCGAGATCCGTCTGTACAACCGTCTTCTATATCTAGACTAACGAGAACCGTCTGTACAACCGTCTTCTATATCTAGACTAACGAGATCTCTCGATGTACAACCGTCTTCTATACCTAGACTAACGGGATCCGTCTGTACAACCGTCTTCTATATCAAGACTAACGAGATCTCTCGTTATACATCCCGTCTTCTATATCTAGACTAACGAGATCCGTCTGTACAACCGTCTTCTATATCTAGACTAACGAGATCCGTCTGTACAACCGTCTTCTATATCTAGACTAACGAGATCCGTCTGTACAACCGTCTTCTTTATCTGGACTAACGAGATCCGTCTGTACAACCATCTTCTATATCTAGACTAACGAGATCTCTCGATGTACAACCGTCATCTATACCTAGACTAACGGGATCCGTCTGTACAACCGTCTTCTATATCAAGACTAACGAGATCTCTCGTTATACATCCCGTCTTCTATATCTAGACTAACGAGATCCGTCTGTACAACCGTCTTCTATATCTAGACTAACGAGATCCGTCTGTACAACCGTCTTCTTTATCTGGACTAACGACATCCGTCTGTACAACCATCTTCTATATCTAGACTAACGAGATCTCTCGTTATACAACCCTCCTCTATATCTAGACTAACGAGATCCGTCTGTACAACCGTCTTCTATATCTAGACTAACGAGATCCGTCTGTACAACCGTCTTCTATATCTAGACTAACGAGATCTCTCGTTATACAACCGTCTTCTATATCTAGACTAACGAGATCTCTCGTTATACAACCGTCTTCTATATCTAGACTAACGAGATCTCTCGTTATACAACCGTCTTCTATATCTAGACTAACGAGATCTCTCGTTATACAACCGTCTTCTATATCTAGACTAACGAGATCTCTCGTTATACAACCGTCTTCTATATCTAGACTAACGAGATCCGTCTGTACAACCGTCTTCTATATCTAGACTAACGAGATCCGTCTGTACAACAGTTTTCTATATCTAGACTAACGAGATACGTCGTTGGACAAACGTCTTCAATATCTAGACTAACGAGATCGGTCTGTACAACCGTCTTCTATATCTAGACTAACGAGATCCGTCGTTGTACAACCGTCTTCTATATCTAGACTAACGAGATCTCTCGATGTACAACCGTCTTCTATATCTAGACTAACGGGATTCGCCTGTACAACCGTCTTCTATATCTAGACTAACGAGATCTCTCGTTATACATCCCGTCTTCTATATCTAGACTAACGAGATCCGTCTGTACAACCGTCTTCTATATCTAGACTACCGAGATCCGTCTGTACAACCGTCTTCTATATCTAGACTAACGAGAACCGTCTGTACAACCGTTTTCTATATCTAGACTAACGAGATCTCTCGATGTACAACCGTCTTCTATACCTAGACCAACGGGATCCGTCTGTACAACCGTCTTCTATATCTAGACTAACGACATCTCTCGTTATACAACCGTCTTCTATATCTAGACTAACGGGTCTCTCGTTATACAACCGTCTTCTATATCTAGACTAACGAGATCCGTCTGTACAACCGTCTTCTATATCTAGACTAACGAAATCCGTCTGTATAACCGTCTTCTATATCTAGACTAACGAGATCCGTCTGTATAACCGTCTTCTATATCTAGACTAACGAGATCTCTCGTTATACAACCGTCTTCTATATCTAGACTAACGAGATCTCTCGTTATACAACCGTCTTCTATATCTAGACTAACGAGATCTCTCGTTATACAACCGTCTTCTATATCTAGACTAACGAGATCTCTCGTTATACAACCGTCTTCTATATCTAGACTAACGAGATCCGTCTGTACAACCGTCTTCTATATCTAGACTAACGAGATCCGTCTGTACAACAGTTTTCTATATCTAGACTAACGAGATACGTCGTTGGACAAACGTCTTCAATATCTAGACTAACGAGATCGGTCTGTACAACCGTCTTCTATATCTAGACTAACGAGATCCGTCGTTGTACAACCGTCTTCTATATCTAGACTAACGAGATCTCTCGATGTACAACCGTCTTCTATATCTAGACTAACGGGATCCGCCTGTACAACCGTCTTCTATATCTAGACTAACGAGATCTCTCGTTATACATCCCGTCTTCTATATCTAGACTAACGAGATCCGTCTGTACAACCGTCTTCTATATCTAGACTACCGAGATCCGTCTGTACAACCGTCTTCTATATCTAGACTAACGAGAACCGTCTGTACAACCGTTTTCTATATCTAGACTAACGAGAACCGTCTGTACAACCGTTTTCTATATCTAGACTAACGAGATCTCTCGATGTACAACCGTCTTCTATACCTAGACTAACGGGATCCGTCTGTACAACCGTCTTCTATATCAAGACTAACGAGATCTCTCGTTATACATCCCGTCTTCTATATCTAGACTAACGAGATCCGTCTGTACAACAGTTTTCTATATCTTGACTAACGAGATACGTCGTTGGACAAACGTCTTCAATATCTAAACTAACGAGATCGGTCTGTACAACCGTCTTCTATATCTAGACTAACGAGATCCGTCGTTGTACAACCGTCTTCTATATCTATACTAACGAGATCTCTCGATGTACAACCGTCTTCTATATCTAGACTAACGGGATCCGCCTGTACAACCGTCTTCTATATCTAGACTAACGAGATCTCTCGTTCTACATCCCGTCTTCTATATCTAGACTAACGAGATCCGTCTGTACAACCGTCTTCTATATCTAGACTAACGAGATCCGTCGTTGTACAACCGTCTTCTATATCTAGACTACCGAGATCCGGCTGTACAACCGTCTTCTATATCTAGACTAACGAGAACCGTCTGTACAACCGTCTTCTATATCTAGACTAACGAGATCTCTCGATGTACAACCGTCATCTATACCTAGACTAACGGGATCCGTCTGTACAACCGTTTTCTATATCTAGACTAACGAGATCTCTCGATGTACAACCGTCTTCTATACCTAGACTAACGGGATCCGTCTGTACAACCGTCTTCTATATCAAGACTAACGAGATCTCTCGTTATACATCCCGTCTTCTATATCTAGACTAACGAGATCCGTCTGTACAACCGTCTTCTATATCTAGACTAACGAGATCCGTCTGTACAACCGTCTTCTTTATCTGGACTAACGAGATCCGTCTGTACAACCATCTTCTATATCTAGACTAACGAGATCTCTCGTTATACAACCCTCTTCTATATCTAGACTAACGAGATCCGTCTGTACAACCGTCTTCTATATCTAGACTAACGAGATCCGTCTGTACAACCGTCTTCTATATCTGGACTTACGAGATGCGTCTGTACAACCGCCTTCTATATCTAGACTAACGAGATTCGTCTGTACAGCCGTCTTCTATATCTAGACTAACGAGATCCGTCGTTGTACAACCGTCTTCTATATCTAGACTACCGAGATCCGGCTGTACAACCGTCTTCTATATCTAGACTAACGAGAACCGTCTGTACAACCGTCTTCTATATCTAGACTAACGAGATCTCTCGATGTACAACCGTCATCTATACCTAGACTAACGGGATCCGTCTGTACAACCGTCTTCTATATCAAGACTAACGAGATCTCTCGTTATACATCCCGTCTTCTATATCTAGACTAACGAGATCCGTCTGTACAACCGTCTTCTATATCTAGACTAACGAGATCCGTCTGTACAACCGTCTTCTTTATCTGGACTAACGACATCCGTCTGTACAACCATCTTCTATATCTAGACTAACGAGATCTCTCGTTATACAACCCTCCTCTATATCTAGACTAACGAGATCCGTCTGTACAACCGTCTTCTATATCTAGACTAACAAGATCCGTCTGTACAACCGTCTTCTATATCTGGACTTACGAGATGCGTCTGTACAACCGCCTTCTATATCTAGACTAACGAGATCCGTCTGTACAACCGTCTTCTATATCTGGACTTACGAGATGCGTCTGTACAACCGCCTTCTATATCTAGACTAACGAGATCCGTCTGTACAGCCGTCTTCTATATCTAGACTAACGAGATCCGTCGTTGTACAACCGTCTTCTATATCTAGACTACCGAGATCCGTCTGTACAACCGTCTTCTATATCTAGACTAACGAGAACCGTCTGTACAACCGTCTTCTATATCTAGACTAACGAGATCTCTCGATGTACAACCGTCTTCTATACCTAGACTAACGGGATCCGTCTGTACAACCGTCTTCTATATCAAGACTAACGAGATCTCTCGTTATACATCCCGTCTTCTATATCTAGACTAACGAGATCCGTCTGTACAACCGTCTTCTATATCTAGACTAACGAGATCCGTCTGTACAACCGTCTTCTATATCTAGACTAACGAGATCCGTCTGTACAACCGTCTTCTTTATCTGGACTAACGAGATCCGTCTGTACAACCATCTTCTATATCTAGACTAACGAGATCTCTCGATGTACAACCGTCATCTATACCTAGACTAACGGGATCCGTCTGTACAACCGTCTTCTATATCAAGACTAACGAGATCTCTCGTTATACATCCCGTCTTCTATATCTAGACTAACGAGATCCGTCTGTACAACCGTCTTCTATATCTAGACTAACGAGATCCGTCTGTACAACCGTCTTCTTTATCTGGACTAACGACATCCGTCTGTACAACCATCTTCTATATCTAGACTAACGAGATCTCTCGTTATACAACCCTCCTCTATATCTAGACTAACGAGATCCGTCTGTACAACCGTCTTCTATATCTAGACTAACGAGATCCGTCTGTACAACCGTCTTCTATATCTGGACTTACGAGATGCGTCTGTACAACCGCCTTCTATATCTAGACTAACGATATCCGTCTGTACAACCGTCTTCTATATCTGGACTAACGAGATCCGTCTGTACAACCATCTTCTATATCTAGACTAACGAGGTCTCTCGTTATACAACCCTCTTCTATATCTAGACTAACGAGATCCGTCTGTACAACCGTCTTCTATATCTAGACTAACGAGATCCGTCTTCTATATCTAGACTAACGAGCTCTGTGTGTACAACCGTCTTCTATGTCTAGACTAACGAGATCCGTCTGTACAACCGTCTTCTATATCTAGACTAACGAGATCCGTCAGTACAACCGTCTTCTTTATCTGGACTAACGAGATCCGTCTGTACAACCATCTTCTATATCTAGACTAACGAGGTCTCTCGTTATACAACCCTCTTCTATATCTAGACTAACGAGATCCGTCTGTACAGCCGTCTTCTATATCTAGACTAACGAGATCCGTCGTTGTACAACCGTCTTCTATATCTAGACTACCGAGATCCGTCTGTACAACCGTCTTCTATATCTAGACTAACGAGAACCGTGTGTATAACCGTCTTCTATATCTAGACTAACGGGTCTCTCGTTATACAACCGTCTTCTATATCTAGACTAACGAGATCCGTCTGTACAACCGTCTTCTATATCTAGACTAACGAGATCCGTCTTCTATATCTAGACTAACGAGCTCTGTGTGTACAACCGTCTTCTATGTCTAGACTAACGAGATCCGTCTGTACAACCGTCTTCTATATCTAGACTAACGAGATCCGTCAGTACAACCGTCTTCTTTATCTGGACTAACGAGATCCGTCTGTACAACCATCTTCTATATCTAGACTAACGAGATACGTCTGTACAACCGTCATCTATATCTAGACTAACGAGATACGTCCTTGGACAAAGGTCTTCAATATCTAGACTAACGAGATCCGTCGTTGTACAACCGTCTTCTATATCTAGACTAACGAGATCCGTCGTTGTACAACCGTCTTTTATATCTACACTAACGAGATCTCTCGTTGTACAACCGTCTTTTATATCTACACTAACGAGATCTCTCGTTGTACAACCGTCTTTTATATCTACACTAACGAGATCTCTCGTTATACAACCGTCTTCTATATCTAGACTAACGAGATCCGTCTGTACAACCGTCTTCTATATCTAGACTAACGAGATCTCTCGTTATACAGCCGTCTTCTATATCTAGACTAACGAGATCTCTCGTTATACAGCCGTCTTCTATATCTAGACTAACGAGATCCGTCTGCGCAACCGTCTTCTATATCTAGACTAACGAGATCCGTTGTTGTACAACCCTCTTCTATATCTAGACTAACGAGATCCGTCGTTGTACAACCGTCTTCTATATCTAGACTAACGAGATACGTCTGTACAACCGTCATCTATATCTAGACTAACGAGATACGTCCTTGGACAAACGTCTTCAATATCTAGAAAAACGAGATCCGTCGTTGTACAACCGTCTTCTATATCTAGACTAACGAGATCCGTCGTTGTACAACCGTCTTTTATATCTACACTAACGAGATCTCTCGTTATACAACCGTCTTCTATATCTAGACTAACGAGATCCGTCTGTACAACCGTCTTCTATATCTAGACTAACGAGATCTCTCGTTATACAACCGTCTTCTATATGTAGACTAACGGGTCTCTCGTTATACAACCGTCTTCTATATCTAGACTAACGAGATCCGTCTGTACAACCGTCTTCTATATCTAGACTAACGAGATCCGTCTGTACAACCGTCTTCTCTATCTGGACTAACGAGATCTCTCGTTATACAACCGTCTTCTATATCTAGACTAACGGGTCTCTCGTTATACAACCGTCTTCTATATCTAGACTAACGAGATCCGTCTGTACAACCGTCTTCTATATCTAGACTAACGAGATCCGTCTTCTATATCTAGACTAACGAGCTCTGTGTGTACAACCGTCTTCTATGTCTAGACTAACGAGATCCGTCTGTACAACCGTCTTCTATATCTAGACTAACGAGATCCGTCAGTACAACCGTCTTCTTTATCTGGACTAACGAGATCCGTCTGTACAACCATCTTCTATATCTAGACTAACGAGATCTCTCGTTATACAACCCTCTTCTATATCTAGACTAACGAGATCCGTCTGTACAACCGTCTTCTATATCTAGACTAACGAGATCCGTCTGTACAACCGTCTTCTATATCTGGACTTACTAGATGCGTCTGTACAACCGCCTTCTATATCTAGACTAACGAGATCCGTCTGTACAGCCGTCTTCTATATCTAGACTAACGAGATCCGTCGTTGTACAACCGTCTTCTATATCTAGACTACCGAGATCCGTCTGTACAACCGTCTTCTATATCTAGACTAACGAGAACCGTCTGTATAACCGTCTTCTATATCTAGACTAACGAGATCTCTCGTTATACATCCCGTCTTCTATATCTAGACTAACGAGATCTCTCGTTATACATCCCGTCTTCTATATCTAGACTAACGAGATCTCTCGTTATACATCCCGTCTTCTATATCTAGACTAACGAGATCTCTCGTTATACATCCCGTCTTCTATATCTAGACTAACGAGATCTCTCGTTATACATCCCGTCTTCTATATCTAGACTAACGAGATCCGTCTGTACAACCGTCTTCTATATCTAGACTAACGAGATCCGTCTGTACAACCGTCTTCTATATCTAGACTAACGAGATCCGTCTGTACAACCATCTTCTATATCTAGACTAACGAGATCTCTCGTTATACAACCGTCTTCTATATCTAGACTAACGAAATCCGTCTGTAGAACCGTCTTCTATATCTAGACTAACGAGATCCGTCTGTACAACCGTCTTCTATATCTAGACTAACGAGATCCGTCGTTGTACAACCCTCTTCTATATCTAGACTAACGAGATCCGTCTGTACAACCGTCTTCTATATCTAGACTAACGAGATCTCTCGTTATTCAACCGTCTTCTATATCTAGACTAACGAGGTCTCTCGTTATTCAACCGTCTTCTATATCTAGACTAACGGGTCTCTCGTTATACAACCGTCTTCTATATCTAGACTAACGAGATCCGTCTGTACAACCGTCTTCTATATCTAGACTAACGAGATCCGTCTTCTATATCTAGACTAACGAGCTCTGTGTGTACAACCGTCTTCTATGTCTAGACTAACGAGATCCGTCTGTACAACCGTCTTCTATATCTAGACTAACGAGATCTCTCGTTATACATCCCGTCTTCTATATCTAGACTAACGAGATCTCTCGTTATACATCCCGTCTTCTATATCTAGACTAACGAGATCCGTCTGTACAACCGTCTTCTATATCTAGACTAACGAGATCCGTCTGTACAACCGTCTTCTATATCTAGACTAACGAGATCTCTCGTTATACAACCGTCTTCTATATCTAGACTAACGAAATCCGTCTGTAGAACCGTCTTCTATATCTAGACTAACGAGATCCGTCTGTACAACCGTCTTCTATATCTAGACTAACGAGATCCGTCTGTACAACCGTCTTCTATATCTGGACTTACTAGATGCGTCTGTACAACCGCCTTCTATATCTAGACTAACGAGATCCGTCTGTACAGCCGTCTTCTATATCTAGACTAACGAGATCCGTCGTTGTACAACCGTCTTCTATATCTAGACTACCGAGATCCGTCTGTACAACCGTCTTCTATATCTAGACTAACGAGAACCGTCTGTATAACCGTCTTCTATATCTAGACTAACGAGATCCGTCGTTGTACAACCGTCTTCTATATCTAGACTACCGAGATCCGTCTGTACAACCGTCTTCTATATCTAGACTAACGAGAACCGTCTGTATAACCGTCTTCTATATCTAGACTAACGATATCTCTCGATGTACAACCGTCTTCTATACCTAGACTAACGGGATCCGTCTGTACAACCGTCTTCTATATCTAGACTAACGAGATCTCTCGTTATACATCCCGTCTTCTATATCTAGACTAACGAGATCCGTCTGTACAACCGTCTTCTATATCTAGACTAACGAGATCCGTCTGTACAACCGTCTTCTCTATCTGGACTAACGAGATCCGTCTGTACAACCATCTTCTATATCTAGACTAACGAGGTCTCTCGTTATTCAACCGTCTTCTATATCTAGACTAACGAGATCTCTCGATATTCAACCGTCTTCTGTATCTAGACTAACGAAATCCGTCTGTATAACCGTCTTCTATATCTAGACTAACGAGATCCGTCTGTATAACCGTCTTCTATATCTAGACTAACGAGATCTCTCGTTATACAACCGTCTTCTATATCTAGACTAACGAGATCTCTCGTTATACATCCCGTCTTCTATATCTAGACTAACGAGATCCGTCTGTACAACCGTCTTCTATATCTAGACTAACGAGATCCGTCTGTACAACCGTCTTCTCTATCTGGACTAACGAGATCCGTCTGTACAACCATCTTCTATATCTAGACTAACGAGGTCTCTCGTTATTCAACCGTCTTCTATATCTAGACTAACGAGATCTCTCGATATTCAACCGTCTTCTGTATCTAGACTAACGAAATCCGTCTGTATAACCGTCTTCTATATCTAGACTAACGAGATCCGTCTGTATAACCGTCTTCTATATCTAGACTAACGAGATCTCTCGTTATACAACCGTCTTCTATATCTAGACTAACGAGATCCGTCTGTACAACCGTCTTCTATATCTAGACTAACGAGATCCGTCTGTACAACCGTCTTCTATATCTAGACTAACGAGATCCGTCTGTACAACCGTCTTCTATATCTAGACTAACGAGATCCGTCTGTACAACCGTCTTCTATATCTAGACTAACGAGATCCGTCTGTACAACCATCTTCTATATCTAGACTAACGAGATCTCTCGTTATACAACCGTCTTCTATATCTAGACTAACGAAATCCGTCTGTAGAACCGTCTTCTATATCTAGACTAACGAGATCCGTCTGTACAACCGTCTTCTATATCTAGACTAACGAGATCCGTCGTTGTACAACCCTCTTCTATATCTAGACTAACGAGATCCGTCTGTACAACCGTCTTCTATATCTAGACTAACGAGATCCGTCTGTACAACTGTTTTCTATATCTAGACCAACGTGATCCGTCTGTACAACCGTCTTCTATATCTAGACTAACGAGATCTCTCGTTATTCAACCGTCTTCTATATCTAGACTAACGAGATCTCTCGTTATTCAACCGTCTTCTATATCTAGACTAACGAGATCCGTCTGTATAACCGTCTTCTATATCTAGACTAACGAGATCCGTCTGTGCAACCGTCTTCTATATCTAGACTAACGAGATCCGTTGTTGTACAACCATCTTCTATATCTAGACTAACGAGATGCGTCTGTACAACCGTTTTCTATATCTAGACTAACGAGATACGTCTGTACAACCGTCATCTATATCTAGACTAACGAGATACGTCCTTGGACAAACGTCTTCAATATCTAGACTAACGAGATCCGTCGTTGCACAACCGTCTTCTATATCTAGACTAACGAGATCCGTCTGTACAACCGTCTTCTATATCTAGACCAACGAGATCCGTCTGTGCAACCGTCTTCTATATCTAGACTAACGAGATCTCTCGTTATTCAACCGTCTTCTATATCTAGACTAACGAGATCCGTCTGTATAACCGTCTTCTATATCTACACTAACGAGATACGTCGTTGTACAACCCTCTTCTATATCTAGACTAACGAGATCCATCTGTGCAACCGTTTTCTATATCTAGACTAACGAGATACGTCGTTGGACAAACGTCTTCAATATCTAGACTAGCGAGATCCATCTGTACAACCGTCTTCTATATCTAGACTAACGAGTTCCGTCGTTGTACAACCGTCTTCTATATCTAGACTAACGAGATTCGTCTGTACAACCGTCTTCTATATCTAGACTAACGAGATCCGTCGTTGTACAACCCTCTTCTATATCTAGACTAACGAGATCCGTCTGTACAACAGTTTTCTATATCTTGACTAACGAGATACGTCGTTGGACAAACGTCTTCAATATCTAAACTAACGAGATCGGTCTGTACAACCGTCTTCTATATCTAGACTAACGAGATCCGTCGTTGTACAACCGTCTTCTATATCTATACTAACGAGATCTCTCGATGTACAACCGTCTTCTATATCTAGACTAACGGGATCCGCCTGTACAACCGTCTTCTATATCTAGACTAACGAGATCTCTCGTTCTACATCCCGTCTTCTATATCTAGACTAACGAGATCCGTCTGTACAACCGTCTTCTATATCTAGACTAACGAGATCCGTCTGTACAACCGTCTTCTATATCTGGACTAACGAGATCCGTCTGTACAACCATCTTCTATATCTAGACTAACGAGATCTCTCGTTATACAACCGTCTTCTATATCTAGACTAACGAGATCCGTCTGTACAACCGTCTTCTATATCTGGACTAACGAGATCCGTCTGTACAACCGTCTTCTATATCTAGACTAACGAGATCCGTCGTTGTACAACCCTCTTCTATATCTAGACTAACGAGATCCGTCTGTACAACCGTCTTCTATATCTAGACTAACGAGATCCGTCTGTACAACCGTCTTCTATATCTGGACTTACGAGATGCATCTGTACAACCGCCTTCTATATCTAGACTAACGAGATCCGTCTGTACAGCCGTCTTCTATATCTAGACTAACGAGATCCGTCGTTGTACAACCGTCTTCTATATCTAGACTACCGAGATCCGTCTGTACAACCGTCTTCTATATCTAGACTAACGAGAACCGTCTGTACAACCGTTTCTATATCTAGACTAACGAGATCTCTCGATGTACAACCGTCTTCTATACCTAGACTAACGGGATCCGTCTGTACAACCGTCTTCTATATCAAGACTAACGAGATCTCTCGTTATACATCCCGTCTTCTATATCTAGACTAACGAGATCCGTCTGTACAACCGTCTTCTATATCTAGAATAACGAGATCCGTCTGTACAACCGTCTTCTTTATCTGGACTAACGAGATCCGTCTGTACAACCGTCTTCTATATCTAGACTAACGAGATCCGTCTGTACAACCGTCTTCTATATCTAGACCAACGAGATTCGTCTGTACAGCCGTCTTCTATATCTAGACTAACGAGATCCGTCGTTGTACAACCGTCTTCTATATCTAGACTACCGAGATCCGGCTGTACAACCGTCTTCTATATCTAGACTAACGAGAACCGTCTGTACAACCGTCTTCTATATCTAGACTAACGAGATCTCTCGATGTACAACCGTCATCTATACCTAGACTAACGGGATCCGTCTGTACAACCGTCTTCTATATCAAGACTAACGAGATCTCTCGTTATACATCCCGTCTTCTATATCTAGACTAACGAGATCCGTCTGTACAACCGTCTTCTATATCTAGACTAATGAGATCCGTCTGTACAACCGTCTTCTTTATCTGGACTAACGACATCCGTCTGTACAACCATCTTCTATATCTAGACTAACGAGATCTCTCGTTATACAACCCTCCTCTATATCTAGACTAACGAGATCCGTCTGTACAACCGTCTTCTATATCTAGACTAACAAGATCCGTCTGTACAACCGTCTTCTATATCTGGACTTACGAGATGCGTCTGTACAACCGCCTTCTATATCTAGACTAACGAGATCCGTCTGTACAACCGTCTTCTATATCTGGACTTACGAGATGCGTCTGTACAACCGCCTTCTATATCTAGACTAACGAGATCCGTCTGTACAGCCGTCTTCTATATCTAGACTAACGAGATCCGTCGTTGTACAACCGTCTTCTATATCTAGACTACCGAGATCTGTCTGTACAACCGTCTTCTATATCTAGACTAACGAGATCCGTCTGTACAACCGTCTTCTATATCTAGACTAACGAGATCCGTCGTTGTACAACCCTCTTCTATATCTAGACTAACGAGATCCGTCTGTACAACCGTCTTCTATATCTAGACTAACGAGATCTCTCGTTATTCAACCGTCTTCTATATCTAGACTAACGAGGTCTCTCGTTATTCAACCGTCTTCTATATCTAGACTAACGGGTCTCTCGTTATACAACCGTCTTCTATATCTAGACTAACGAGATCCGTCTGTACAACCGTCTTCTATATCTAGACTAACGAGATCCGTCTGTACAACCGTCTTCTATATCTAGACTAACGAGATCCGTCTTCTATATCTGGACTAACGACATCCGTCTGTACAACCATCTTCTATATCTAGACTAACGAGATCTCTCGTTATACAACCCTCCTCTATATCTAGACTAACGAGATCCGTCTGTACAACCGTCTTCTATATCTAGACTAACGAGATCCGTCTGTACAACCGTCTTCTATATCTGGACTTACGAGATGCGTCTGTACAACCGCCTTCTATATCTAGACTAACGAGATCCGTCTGTACAACCGTCTTCTATATCTGGACTAACGAGATCCGTCTGTACAACCATCTTCTATATCTAGACTAACGAGGTCTCTCGTTATACAACCGTCTTCTATATCTAGACTAACGAGATCCGTCTGTACAACCGTCTTCTATATCTAGACTAACGAGATCCGTCTTCTATATCTAGACTAACGAGCTCTGTGTGTACAACCGTCTTCTATGTCTAGACTAACGAGATCCGTCTGTACAACCGTCTTCTATATCTAGACTAACGAGATCCGTCAGTACAACCGTCTTCTTTATCTGGACTAACGAGATCCGTCTGTACAACCATCTTCTATATCTAGACTAACGAGGTCTCTCGTTATACAACCCTCTTCTATATCTAGACTAACGAGATCCGTCTGTACAACCGTCTTCTATATCTAGACTAACGAGATCCGTCTGTACAACCATCTTCTATATCTAGACTAACGAGATCCGTCGTTGTACAACCCTCTTCTATATCTAGACTAACGAGATCCGTCTGTACAACCGTCTTCTATATCTAGACTAACGAGATCTCTCGTTATTCAACCGTCTTCTATATCTAGACTAACGAGGTCTCTCGTTATTCAACCGTCTTCTATATCTAGACTAACGGGTCTCTCGTTATACAACCGTCTTCTATATCTAGACTAACGAGATCCGTCTGTACAACCGTCTTCTATATCTAGACTAACGAGATCCGTCTTCTATATCTAGACTAACGAGCTCTGTGTGTACAACCGTCTTCTATGTCTAGACTAACGAGATCCGTCTGTACAACCGTCTTCTATATCTAGACTAACGAGATCCGTCAGTACAACCGTCTTCTTTATCTGGACTAACGAGATCCGTCTGTACAACCATCTTCTATATCTAGACTAACGAGATCTCTCGTTATACAACCCTCTTCTATATCTAGACTAACGAGATCCGTCTGTACAACCGTCTTCTATATCTAGACTAACGAGATCCGTCTGTACAACCGTCTTCTATATCTGGACTTACGAGATGCGTCTGTACAACCGCCTTCTATATCTAGACTAACGAGATCCGTCTGTATAACCGTCTTCTATATCTAGACTAACGATATCTCTCGATGTACAACCGTCTTCTATACCTAGACTAACGGGATCCGTCTGTACAACCGTCTTCTATATATAGACTAACGAGATCTCTCGTTATACATCCCGTCTTCTATATCTAGACTAACGAGATCCGTCTGTACAACCGTCTTCTATATCTAGACTAACGAGATCCGTCTGTACAACCGTCTTCTCTATCTGGACTAACGAGATCCGTCTGTACAACCATCTTCTATATCTAGACTAACGAGATCTCTCGTTATACAACCGTCTTCTATATCTAGACTAACGAAATCCGTCTGTAGAACCGTCTTCTATATCTAGACTAACGAGATCCGTCTGTACAACCGTCTTCTATATCTAGACTAACGAGATCTCTCGTTATTCAACCGTCTTCTATATCTAGACTAACGAGGTCTCTCGTTATTCAACCGTCTTCTATATCTAGACTAACGAGATCTCTCGTTATACAACCCTCCTCTATATCTAGACTAACGAGATCCGTCTGTACAACCGTCTTCTATATCTAGACTAACAAGATCCGTCTGTACAACCGTCTTCTATATCTGGACTTACGAGATGCGTCTGTACAACCGCCTTCTATATCTAGACTAACGAGATCCGTCTGTACAACCGTCTTCTATATCTGGACTTACGAGATGCGTCTGTACAACCGCCTTCTATATCTAGACTAACGAGATCCGTCTGTACAGCCGTCTTCTATATCTAGACTAACGAGATCCGTCGTTGTACAACCGTCTTCTATATCTAGACTACCGAGATCCGTCTGTACAACCGTCTTCTATATCTAGACTAACGAGAACCGTCTGTACAACCGTCTTCTATATCTAGACTAACGAGATCTCTCGATGTACAACCGTCTTCTATACCTAGACTAACGGGATCCGTCTGTACAACCGTCTTCTATATCAAGACTAACGAGATCTCTCGTTATACATCCCGTCTTCTATATCTAGACTAACGAGATCCGTCTGTACAACCGTCTTCTATATCTAGACTAACGAGATCCGTCTGTACAACCGTCTTCTATATCTAGACTAACGAGATCCGTCTGTACAACCGTCTTCTTTATCTGGACTAACGAGATCCGTCTGTACAACCATCTTCTATATCTAGACTAACGAGATCTCTCGATGTACAACCGTCATCTATACCTAGACTAACGGGATCCGTCTGTACAACCGTCTTCTATATCAAGACTAACGAGATCTCTCGTTATACATCCCGTCTTCTATATCTAGACTAACGAGATCCGTCTGTACAACCGTCTTCTATATCTAGACTAACGAGATCCGTCTGTACAACCGTCTTCTTTATCTGGACTAACGACATCCGTCTGTACAACCATCTTCTATATCTAGACTAACGAGATCTCTCGTTATACAACCCTCCTCTATATCTAGACTAACGAGATCCGTCTGTACAACCGTCTTCTATATCTAGACTAACGAGATCCGTCTGTACAACCGTCTTCTATATCTAGACTAACGAGATCTCTCGTTATACAACCGTCTTCTATATCTAGACTAACGAGATCTCTCGTTATACAACCGTCTTCTATATCTAGACTAACGAGATCTCTCGTTATACAACCGTCTTCTATATCTAGACTAACGAGATCTCTCGTTATACAACCGTCTTCTATATCTAGACTAACGAGATCTCTCGTTATACAACCGTCTTCTATATCTAGACTAACGAGATCCGTCTGTACAACCGTCTTCTATATCTAGACTAACGAGATCCGTCTGTACAACAGTTTTCTATATCTAGACTAACGAGATACGTCGTTGGACAAACGTCTTCAATATCTAGACTAACGAGATCGGTCTGTACAACCGTCTTCTATATCTAGACTAACGAGATCCGTCGTTGTACAACCGTCTTCTATATCTAGACTAACGAGATCTCTCGATGTACAACCGTCTTCTATATCTAGACTAACGGGATTCGCCTGTACAACCGTCTTCTATATCTAGACTAACGAGATCTCTCGTTATACATCCCGTCTTCTATATCTAGACTAACGAGATCCGTCTGTACAACCGTCTTCTATATCTAGACTACCGAGATCCGTCTGTACAACCGTCTTCTATATCTAGACTAACGAGAACCGTCTGTACAACCGTTTTCTATATCTAGACTAACGAGATCTCTCGATGTACAACCGTCTTCTATACCTAGACCAACGGGATCCGTCTGTACAACCGTCTTCTATATCTAGACTAACGACATCTCTCGTTATACAACCGTCTTCTATATCTAGACTAACGGGTCTCTCGTTATACAACCGTCTTCTATATCTAGACTAACGAGATCCGTCTGTACAACCGTCTTCTATATCTAGACTAACGAAATCCGTCTGTATAACCGTCTTCTATATCTAGACTAACGAGATCCGTCTGTATAACCGTCTTCTATATCTAGACTAACGAGATCTCTCGTTATACAACCGTCTTCTATATCTAGACTAACGAGATCTCTCGTTATACAACCGTCTTCTATATCTAGACTAACGAGATCTCTCGTTATACAACCGTCTTCTATATCTAGACTAACGAGATCTCTCGTTATACAACCGTCTTCTATATCTAGACTAACGAGATCTCTCGTTATACAACCGTCTTCTATATCTAGACTAACGAGATCCGTCTGTACAACCGTCTTCTATATCTAGACTAACGAGATCCGTCTGTACAACAGTTTTCTATATCTAGACTAACGAGATACGTCGTTGGACAAACGTCTTCAATATCTAGACTAACGAGATCGGTCTGTACAACCGTCTTCTATATCTAGACTAACGAGATCCGTCGTTGTACAACCGTCTTCTATATCTAGACTAACGAGATCTCTCGATGTACAACCGTCTTCTATATCTAGACTAACGGGATCCGCCTGTACAACCGTCTTCTATATCTAGACTAACGAGATCTCTCGTTATACATCCCGTCTTCTATATCTAGACTAACGAGATCCGTCTGTACAACCGTCTTCTATATCTAGACTACCGAGATCCGTCTGTACAACCGTCTTCTATATCTAGACTAACGAGAACCGTCTGTACAACCGTTTTCTATATCTAGACTAACGAGAACCGTCTGTACAACCGTTTTCTATATCTAGACTAACGAGATCTCTCGATGTACAACCGTCTTCTATACCTAGACTAACGGGATCCGTCTGTACAACCGTCTTCTATATCAAGACTAACGAGATCTCTCGTTATACATCCCGTCTTCTATATCTAGACTAACGAGATCCGTCTGTACAACAGTTTTCTATATCTTGACTAACGAGATACGTCGTTGGACAAACGTCTTCAATATGTAAACTAACGAGATCGGTCTGTACAACCGTCTTCTATATCTAGACTAACGAGATCCGTCGTTGTACAACCGTCTTCTATATCTATACTAACGAGATCTCTCGATGTACAACCGTCTTCTATATCTAGACTAACGGGATCCGCCTGTACAACCGTCTTCTATATCTAGACTAACGAGATCTCTCGTTCTACATCCCGTCTTCTATATCTAGACTAACGAGATCCGTCTGTACAACCGTCTTCTATATCTAGACTAACGAGATCCGTCGTTGTACAACCGTCTTCTATATCTAGACTACCGAGATCCGGCTGTACAACCGTCTTCTATATCTAGACTAACGAGAACCGTCTGTACAACCGTCTTCTATATCTAGACTAACGAGATCTCTCGATGTACAACCGTCATCTATACCTAGACTAACGGGATCCGTCTGTACAACCGTTTTCTATATCTAGACTAACGAGATCTCTCGATGTACAACCGTCTTCTATACCTAGACTAACGGGATCCGTCTGTACAACCGTCTTCTATATCAAGACTAACGAGATCTCTCGTTATACATCCCGTCTTCTATATCTAGACTAACGAGATCCGTCTGTACAACCGTCTTCTATATCTAGACTAACGAGATCCGTCTGTACAACCGTCTTCTTTATCTGGACTAACGAGATCCGTCTGTACAACCATCTTCTATATCTAGACTAACGAGATCTCTCGTTATACAACCCTCTTCTATATCTAGACTAACGAGATCCGTCTGTACAACCGTCTTCTATATCTAGACTAACGAGATCCGTCTGTACAACCGTCTTCTATATCTGGACTTACGAGATGCGTCTGTACAACCGCCTTCTATATCTAGACTAACGAGATTCGTCTGTACAGCCGTCTTCTATATCTAGACTAACGAGATCCGTCGTTGTACAACCGTCTTCTATATCTAGACTACCGAGATCCGGCTGTACAACCGTCTTCTATATCTAGACTAACGAGAACCGTCTGTACAACCGTCTTCTATATCTAGACTAACGAGATCTCTCGATGTACAACCGTCATCTATACCTAGACTAACGGGATCCGTCTGTACAACCGTCTTCTATATCAAGACTAACGAGATCTCTCGTTATACATCCCGTCTTCTATATCTAGACTAACGAGATCCGTCTGTACAACCGTCTTCTATATCTAGACTAACGAGATCCGTCTGTACAACCGTCTTCTTTATCTGGACTAACGACATCCGTCTGTACAACCATCTTCTATATCTAGACTAACGAGATCTCTCGTTATACAACCCTCCTCTATATCTAGACTAACGAGATCCGTCTGTACAACCGTCTTCTATATCTAGACTAACAAGATCCGTCTGTACAACCGTCTTCTATATCTGGACTTACGAGATGCGTCTGTACAACCGCCTTCTATATCTAGACTAACGAGATCCGTCTGTACAACCGTCTTCTATATCTGGACTTACGAGATGCGTCTGTACAACCGCCTTCTATATCTAGACTAACGAGATCCGTCTGTACAGCCGTCTTCTATATCTAGACTAACGAGATCCGTCGTTGTACAACCGTCTTCTATATCTAGACTACCGAGATCCGTCTGTACAACCGTCTTCTATATCTAGACTAACGAGAACCGTCTGTACAACCGTCTTCTATATCTAGACTAACGAGATCTCTCGATGTACAACCGTCTTCTATACCTAGACTAACGGGATCCGTCTGTACAACCGTCTTCTATATCAAGACTAACGAGATCTCTCGTTATACATCCCGTCTTCTATATCTAGACTAACGAGATCCGTCTGTACAACCGTCTTCTATATCTAGACTAACGAGATCCGTCTGTACAACCGTCTTCTATATCTAGACTAACGAGATCCGTCTGTACAACCGTCTTCTTTATCTGGACTAACGAGATCCGTCTGTACAACCATCTTCTATATCTAGACTAACGAGATCTCTCGATGTACAACCGTCATCTATACCTAGACTAACGGGATCCGTCTGTACAACCGTCTTCTATATCAAGACTAACGAGATCTCTCGTTATACATCCCGTCTTCTATATCTAGACTAACGAGATCCGTCTGTACAACCGTCTTCTATATCTAGACTAACGAGATCCGTCTGTACAACCGTCTTCTTTATCTGGACTAACGACATCCGTCTGTACAACCATCTTCTATATCTAGACTAACGAGATCTCTCGTTATACAACCCTCCTCTATATCTAGACTAACGAGATCCGTCTGTACAACCGTCTTCTATATCTAGACTAACGAGATCCGTCTGTACAACCGTCTTCTATATCTGGACTTACGAGATGCGTCTGTACAACCGCCTTCTATATCTAGACTAACGATATCCGTCTGTACAACCGTCTTCTATATCTGGACTAACGAGATCCGTCTGTACAACCATCTTCTATATCTAGACTAACGAGGTCTCTCGTTATACAACCCTCTTCTATATCTAGACTAACGAGATCCGTCTGTACAACCGTCTTCTATATCTAGACTAACGAGATCCGTCTTCTATATCTAGACTAACGAGCTCTGTGTGTACAACCGTCTTCTATGTCTAGACTAACGAGATCCGTCTGTACAACCGTCTTCTATATCTAGACTAACGAGATCCGTCAGTACAACCGTCTTCTTTATCTGGACTAACGAGATCCGTCTGTACAACCATCTTCTATATCTAGACTAACGAGGTCTCTCGTTATACAACCCTCTTCTATATCTAGACTAACGAGATCCGTCTGTACAGCCGTCTTCTATATCTAGACTAACGAGATCCGTCGTTGTACAACCGTCTTCTATATCTAGACTACCGAGATCCGTCTGTACAACCGTCTTCTATATCTAGACTAACGAGAACCGTGTGTATAACCGTCTTCTATATCTAGACTAACGGGTCTCTCGTTATACAACCGTCTTCTATATCTAGACTAACGAGATCCGTCTGTACAACCGTCTTCTATATCTAGACTAACGAGATCCGTCTTCTATATCTAGACTAACGAGCTCTGTGTGTACAACCGTCTTCTATGTCTAGACTAACGAGATCCGTCTGTACAACCGTCTTCTATATCTAGACTAACGAGATCCGTCAGTACAACCGTCTTCTTTATCTGGACTAACGAGATCCGTCTGTACAACCATCTTCTATATCTAGACTAACGAGATACGTCTGTACAACCGTCATCTATATCTAGACTAACGAGATACGTCCTTGGACAAAGGTCTTCAATATCTAGACTAACGAGATCCGTCGTTGTACAACCGTCTTCTATATCTAGACTAACGAGATCCGTCGTTGTACAACCGTCTTTTATATCTACACTAACGAGATCTCTCGTTGTACAACCGTCTTTTATATCTACACTAACGAGATCTCTCGTTGTACAACCGTCTTTTATATCTACACTAACGAGATCTCTCGTTATACAACCGTCTTCTATATCTAGACTAACGAGATCCGTCTGTACAACCGTCTTCTATATCTAGACTAACGAGATCTCTCGTTATACAGCCGTCTTCTATATCTAGACTAACGAGATCTCTCGTTATACAGCCGTCTTCTATATCTAGACTAACGAGATCCGTCTGCGCAACCGTCTTCTATATCTAGACTAACGAGATCCGTTGTTGTACAACCCTCTTCTATATCTAGACTAACGAGATCCGTCGTTGTACAACCGTCTTCTATATCTAGACTAACGAGATACGTCTGTACAACCGTCATCTATATCTAGACTAACGAGATACGTCCTTGGACAAACGTCTTCAATATCTAGAAAAACGAGATCCGTCGTTGTACAACCGTCTTCTATATCTAGACTAACGAGATCCGTCGTTGTACAACCGTCTTTTATATCTACACTAACGAGATCTCTCGTTATACAACCGTCTTCTATATCTAGACTAACGAGATCCGTCTGTACAACCGTCTTCTATATCTAGACTAACGAGATCTCTCGTTATACAACCGTCTTCTATATGTAGACTAACGGGTCTCTCGTTATACAACCGTCTTCTATATCTAGACTAACGAGATCCGTCTGTACAACCGTCTTCTATATCTAGACTAACGAGATCCGTCTGTACAACCGTCTTCTCTATCTGGACTAACGAGATCTCTCGTTATACAACCGTCTTCTATATCTAGACTAACGGGTCTCTCGTTATACAACCGTCTTCTATATCTAGACTAACGAGATCCGTCTGTACAACCGTCTTCTATATCTAGACTAACGAGATCCGTCTTCTATATCTAGACTAACGAGCTCTGTGTGTACAACCGTCTTCTATGTCTAGACTAACGAGATCCGTCTGTACAACCGTCTTCTATATCTAGACTAACGAGATCCGTCAGTACAACCGTCTTCTTTATCTGGACTAACGAGATCCGTCTGTACAACCATCTTCTATATCTAGACTAACGAGATCTCTCGTTATACAACCCTCTTCTATATCTAGACTAACGAGATCCGTCTGTACAACCGTCTTCTATATCTAGACTAACGAGATCCGTCTGTACAACCGTCTTCTATATCTGGACTTACTAGATGCGTCTGTACAACCGCCTTCTATATCTAGACTAACGAGATCCGTCTGTACAGCCGTCTTCTATATCTAGACTAACGAGATCCGTCGTTGTACAACCGTCTTCTATATCTAGACTACCGAGATCCGTCTGTACAACCGTCTTCTATATCTAGACTAACGAGAACCGTCTGTATAACCGTCTTCTATATCTAGACTAACGAGATCTCTCGTTATACATCCCGTCTTCTATATCTAGACTAACGAGATCTCTCGTTATACATCCCGTCTTCTATATCTAGACTAACGAGATCTCTCGTTATACATCCCGTCTTCTATATCTAGACTAACGAGATCTCTCGTTATACATCCCGTCTTCTATATCTAGACTAACGAGATCTCTCGTTATACATCCCGTCTTCTATATCTAGACTAACGAGATCCGTCTGTACAACCGTCTTCTATATCTAGACTAACGAGATCCGTCTGTACAACCGTCTTCTATATCTAGACTAACGAGATCCGTCTGTACAACCATCTTCTATATCTAGACTAACGAGATCTCTCGTTATACAACCGTCTTCTATATCTAGACTAACGAAATCCGTCTGTAGAACCGTCTTCTATATCTAGACTAACGAGATCCGTCTGTACAACCGTCTTCTATATCTAGACTAACGAGATCCGTCGTTGTACAACCCTCTTCTATATCTAGACTAACGAGATCCGTCTGTACAACCGTCTTCTATATCTAGACTAACGAGATCTCTCGTTATTCAACCGTCTTCTATATCTAGACTAACGAGGTCTCTCGTTATTCAACCGTCTTCTATATCTAGACTAACGGGTCTCTCGTTATACAACCGTCTTCTATATCTAGACTAACGAGATCCGTCTGTACAACCGTCTTCTATATCTAGACTAACGAGATCCGTCTTCTATATCTAGACTAACGAGCTCTGTGTGTACAACCGTCTTCTATGTCTAGACTAACGAGATCCGTCTGTACAACCGTCTTCTATATCTAGACTAACGAGATCTCTCGTTATACATCCCGTCTTCTATATCTAGACTAACGAGATCTCTCGTTATACATCCCGTCTTCTATATCTAGACTAACGAGATCCGTCTGTACAACCGTCTTCTATATCTAGACTAACGAGATCCGTCTGTACAACCGTCTTCTATATCTAGACTAACGAGATCTCTCGTTATACAACCGTCTTCTATATCTAGACTAACGAAATCCGTCTGTAGAACCGTCTTCTATATCTAGACTAACGAGATCCGTCTGTACAACCGTCTTCTATATCTAGACTAACGAGATCCGTCTGTACAACCGTCTTCTATATCTGGACTTACTAGATGCGTCTGTACAACCGCCTTCTATATCTAGACTAACGAGATCCGTCTGTACAGCCGTCTTCTATATCTAGACTAACGAGATCCGTCGTTGTACAACCGTCTTCTATATCTAGACTACCGAGATCCGTCTGTACAACCGTCTTCTATATCTAGACTAACGAGAACCGTCTGTATAACCGTCTTCTATATCTAGACTAACGAGATCCGTCGTTGTACAACCGTCTTCTATATCTAGACTACCGAGATCCGTCTGTACAACCGTCTTCTATATCTAGACTAACGAGAACCGTCTGTATAACCGTCTTCTATATCTAGACTAACGATATCTCTCGATGTACAACCGTCTTCTATACCTAGACTAACGGGATCCGTCTGTACAACCGTCTTCTATATCTAGACTAACGAGATCTCTCGTTATACATCCCGTCTTCTATATCTAGACTAACGAGATCCGTCTGTACAACCGTCTTCTATATCTAGACTAACGAGATCCGTCTGTACAACCGTCTTCTCTATCTGGACTAACGAGATCCGTCTGTACAACCATCTTCTATATCTAGACTAACGAGGTCTCTCGTTATTCAACCGTCTTCTATATCTAGACTAACGAGATCTCTCGATATTCAACCGTCTTCTGTATCTAGACTAACGAAATCCGTCTGTATAACCGTCTTCTATATCTAGACTAACGAGATCCGTCTGTATAACCGTCTTCTATATCTAGACTAACGAGATCTCTCGTTATACAACCGTCTTCTATATCTAGACTAACGAGATCTCTCGTTATACATCCCGTCTTCTATATCTAGACTAACGAGATCCGTCTGTACAACCGTCTTCTATATCTAGACTAACGAGATCCGTCTGTACAACCGTCTTCTCTATCTGGACTAACGAGATCCGTCTGTACAACCATCTTCTATATCTAGACTAACGAGGTCTCTCGTTATTCAACCGTCTTCTATATCTAGACTAACGAGATCTCTCGATATTCAACCGTCTTCTGTATCTAGACTAACGAAATCCGTCTGTATAACCGTCTTCTATATCTAGACTAACGAGATCCGTCTGTATAACCGTCTTCTATATCTAGACTAACGAGATCTCTCGTTATACAACCGTCTTCTATATCTAGACTAACGAGATCCGTCTGTACAACCGTCTTCTATATCTAGACTAACGAGATCCGTCTGTACAACCGTCTTCTATATCTAGACTAACGAGATCCGTCTGTACAACCGTCTTCTATATCTAGACTAACGAGATCCGTCTGTACAACCGTCTTCTATATCTAGACTAACGAGATCCGTCTGTACAACCATCTTCTATATCTAGACTAACGAGATCTCTCGTTATACAACCGTCTTCTATATCTAGACTAACGAAATCCGTCTGTAGAACCGTCTTCTATATCTAGACTAACGAGATCCGTCTGTACAACCGTCTTCTATATCTAGACTAACGAGATCCGTCGTTGTACAACCCTCTTCTATATCTAGACTAACGAGATCCGTCTGTACAACCGTCTTCTATATCTAGACTAACGAGATCCGTCTGTACAACTGTTTTCTATATCTAGACCAACGTGATCCGTCTGTACAACCGTCTTCTATATCTAGACTAACGAGATCTCTCGTTATTCAACCGTCTTCTATATCTAGACTAACGAGATCTCTCGTTATTCAACCGTCTTCTATATCTAGACTAACGAGATCCGTCTGTATAACCGTCTTCTATATCTAGACTAACGAGATCCGTCTGTGCAACCGTCTTCTATATCTAGACTAACGAGATCCGTTGTTGTACAACCATCTTCTATATCTAGACTAACGAGATGCGTCTGTACAACCGTTTTCTATATCTAGACTAACGAGATACGTCTGTACAACCGTCATCTATATCTAGACTAACGAGATACGTCCTTGGACAAACGTCTTCAATATCTAGACTAACGAGATCCGTCGTTGCACAACCGTCTTCTATATCTAGACTAACGAGATCCGTCTGTACAACCGTCTTCTATATCTAGACCAACGAGATCCGTCTGTGCAACCGTCTTCTATATCTAGACTAACGAGATCTCTCGTTATTCAACCGTCTTCTATATCTAGACTAACGAGATCCGTCTGTATAACCGTCTTCTATATCTACACTAACGAGATACGTCGTTGTACAACCCTCTTCTATATCTAGACTAACGAGATCCATCTGTGCAACCGTTTTCTATATCTAGACTAACGAGATACGTCGTTGGACAAACGTCTTCAATATCTAGACTAGCGAGATCCATCTGTACAACCGTCTTCTATATCTAGACTAACGAGTTCCGTCGTTGTACAACCGTCTTCTATATCTAGACTAACGAGATTCGTCTGTACAACCGTCTTCTATATCTAGACTAACGAGATCCGTCGTTGTACAACCCTCTTCTATATCTAGACTAACGAGATCCGTCTGTACAACAGTTTTCTATATCTTGACTAACGAGATACGTCGTTGGACAAACGTCTTCAATATCTAAACTAACGAGATCGGTCTGTACAACCGTCTTCTATATCTAGACTAACGAGATCCGTCGTTGTACAACCGTCTTCTATATCTATACTAACGAGATCTCTCGATGTACAACCGTCTTCTATATCTAGACTAACGGGATCCGCCTGTACAACCGTCTTCTATATCTAGACTAACGAGATCTCTCGTTCTACATCCCGTCTTCTATATCTAGACTAACGAGATCCGTCTGTACAACCGTCTTCTATATCTAGACTAACGAGATCCGTCTGTACAACCGTCTTCTATATCTGGACTAACGAGATCCGTCTGTACAACCATCTTCTATATCTAGACTAACGAGATCTCTCGTTATACAACCGTCTTCTATATCTAGACTAACGAGATCCGTCTGTACAACCGTCTTCTATATCTGGACTAACGAGATCCGTCTGTACAACCGTCTTCTATATCTAGACTAACGAGATCCGTCGTTGTACAACCCTCTTCTATATCTAGACTAACGAGATCCGTCTGTACAACCGTCTTCTATATCTAGACTAACGAGATCCGTCTGTACAACCGTCTTCTATATCTGGACTTACGAGATGCATCTGTACAACCGCCTTCTATATCTAGACTAACGAGATCCGTCTGTACAGCCGTCTTCTATATCTAGACTAACGAGATCCGTCGTTGTACAACCGTCTTCTATATCTAGACTACCGAGATCCGTCTGTACAACCGTCTTCTATATCTAGACTAACGAGAACCGTCTGTACAACCGTTTCTATATCTAGACTAACGAGATCTCTCGATGTACAACCGTCTTCTATACCTAGACTAACGGGATCCGTCTGTACAACCGTCTTCTATATCAAGACTAACGAGATCTCTCGTTATACATCCCGTCTTCTATATCTAGACTAACGAGATCCGTCTGTACAACCGTCTTCTATATCTAGAATAACGAGATCCGTCTGTACAACCGTCTTCTTTATCTGGACTAACGAGATCCGTCTGTACAACCGTCTTCTATATCTAGACTAACGAGATCCGTCTGTACAACCGTCTTCTATATCTAGACCAACGAGATTCGTCTGTACAGCCGTCTTCTATATCTAGACTAACGAGATCCGTCGTTGTACAACCGTCTTCTATATCTAGACTACCGAGATCCGGCTGTACAACCGTCTTCTATATCTAGACTAACGAGAACCGTCTGTACAACCGTCTTCTATATCTAGACTAACGAGATCTCTCGATGTACAACCGTCATCTATACCTAGACTAACGGGATCCGTCTGTACAACCGTCTTCTATATCAAGACTAACGAGATCTCTCGTTATACATCCCGTCTTCTATATCTAGACTAACGAGATCCGTCTGTACAACCGTCTTCTATATCTAGACTAATGAGATCCGTCTGTACAACCGTCTTCTTTATCTGGACTAACGACATCCGTCTGTACAACC
Source organism: Andrena bicolor (assembly GCA_960531205.1). Taxonomy (NCBI): domain Eukaryota; kingdom Metazoa; phylum Arthropoda; class Insecta; order Hymenoptera; family Andrenidae; genus Andrena; species Andrena bicolor. Next base: position 105,041 of record CAUIJW010000190.1, read on the forward strand.
ATCTTCTATATCTAGACTAACGAGATCTCTCGTTATACAACCCTCCTCTATATCTAGACTAACGAGATCCGTCTGTACAACCGTCTTCTATATCTAGACTAACAAGATCCGTCTGTACAACCGTCTTCTATATCTGGACTTACGAGATGCGTCTGTACAACCGCCTTCTATATCTAGACTAACGAGATCCGTCTGTACAACCGTCTTCTATATCTGGACTTACGAGATGCGTCTGTACAACCGCCTTCTATATCTAGACTAACGAGATCCGTCTGTACAGCCGTCTTCTATATCTAGACTAACGAGATCCGTCGTTGTACAACCGTCTTCTATATCTAGACTACCGAGATCTGTCTGTACAACCGTCTTCTATATCTAGACTAACGAGATCCGTCTGTACAACCGTCTTCTATATCTAGACTAACGAGATCCGTCGTTGTACAACCCTCTTCTATATCTAGACTAACGAGATCCGTCTGTACAACCGTCTTCTATATCTAGACTAACGAGATCTCTCGTTATTCAACCGTCTTCTATATCTAGACTAACGAGGTCTCTCGTTATTCAACCGTCTTCTATATCTAGACTAACGGGTCTCTCGTTATACAACCGTCTTCTATATCTAGACTAACGAGATCCGTCTGTACAACCGTCTTCTATATCTAGACTAACGAGATCCGTCTGTACAACCGTCTTCTATATCTAGACTAACGAGATCCGTCTGTACAACCGTCTTCTATATCTAGACTAACGAGATCCGTCTTCTATATCTGGACTAACGACATCCGTCTGTACAACCATCTTCTATATCTAGACTAACGAGATCTCTCGTTATACAACCCTCCTCTATATCTAGACTAACGAGATCCGTCTGTACAACCGTCTTCTATATCTAGACTAACGAGATCCGTCTGTACAACCGTCTTCTATATCTGGACTTACGAGATGCGTCTGTACAACCGCCTTCTATATCTAGACTAACGAGATCCGTCTGTACAACCGTCTTCTATATCTGGACTAACGAGATCCGTCTGTACAACCATCTTCTATATCTAGACTAACGAGGTCTCTCGTTATACAACCGTCTTCTATATCTAGACTAACGAGATCCGTCTGTACAACCGTCTTCTATATCTAGACTAACGAGATCCGTCTTCTATATCTAGACTAACGAGCTCTGTGTGTACAACCGTCTTCTATGTCTAGACTAACGAGATCCGTCTGTACAACCGTCTTCTATATCTAGACTAACGAGATCCGTCAGTACAACCGTCTTCTTTATCTGGACTAACGAGATCCGTCTGTACAACCATCTTCTATATCTAGACTAACGAGGTCTCTCGTTATACAACCCTCTTCTATATCTAGACTAACGAGATCCGTCTGTACAACCGTCTTCTATATCTAGACTAACGAGATCCGTCTGTACAACCATCTTCTATATCTAGACTAACGAGATCCGTCGTTGTACAACCCTCTTCTATATCTAGACTAACGAGATCCGTCTGTACAACCGTCTTCTATATCTAGACTAACGAGATCTCTCGTTATTCAACCGTCTTCTATATCTAGACTAACGAGGTCTCTCGTTATTCAACCGTCTTCTATATCTAGACTAACGGGTCTCTCGTTATACAACCGTCTTCTATATCTAGACTAACGAGATCCGTCTGTACAACCGTCTTCTATATCTAGACTAACGAGATCCGTCTTCTATATCTAGACTAACGAGCTCTGTGTGTACAACCGTCTTCTATGTCTAGACTAACGAGATCCGTCTGTACAACCGTCTTCTATATCTAGACTAACGAGATCCGTCAGTACAACCGTCTTCTTTATCTGGACTAACGAGATCCGTCTGTACAACCATCTTCTATATCTAGACTAACGAGATCTCTCGTTATACAACCCTCTTCTATATCTAGACTAACGAGATCCGTCTGTACAACCGTCTTCTATATCTAGACTAACGAGATCCGTCTGTACAACCGTCTTCTATATCTGGACTTACGAGATGCGTCTGTACAACCGCCTTCTATATCTAGACTAACGAGATCCGTCTGTATAACCGTCTTCTATATCTAGACTAACGATATCTCTCGATGTACAACCGTCTTCTATACCTAGACTAACGGGATCCGTCTGTACAACCGTCTTCTATATATAGACTAACGAGATCTCTCGTTATACATCCCGTCTTCTATATCTAGACTAACGAGATCCGTCTGTACAACCGTCTTCTATATCTAGACTAACGAGATCCGTCTGTACAACCGTCTTCTCTATCTGGACTAACGAGATCCGTCTGTACAACCATCTTCTATATCTAGACTAACGAGATCTCTCGTTATACAACCGTCTTCTATATCTAGACTAACGAAATCCGTCTGTAGAACCGTCTTCTATATCTAGACTAACGAGATCCGTCTGTACAACCGTCTTCTATATCTAGACTAACGAGATCTCTCGTTATTCAACCGTCTTCTATATCTAGACTAACGAGGTCTCTCGTTATTCAACCGTCTTCTATATCTAGACTAACGAGATCTCTCGATATTCAACCGTCTTCTATATCTAGACTAACGAAATCCGTCTGTATAACCGTCTTCTATATCTAGACTAACGAGATCCGTCTGTATAACCGTCTTCTATATCTAGACTAACGAGATCTCTCGTTATACAACCGTCTTCTATATCTAGACTAACGAGATCCGTCTGTACAACCGTCTTCTATATCTAGACTAACGAGATCCGTCTGTACAACCGTCTTCTATATCTAGACTAACGAGATCCGTCTGTACAACCGTCTTCTATATCTAGACTAACGAGATCCGTCGTTGTACAACCGTCTTCTATATCTAGACTACCGAGATCCGTCGGTACAACCGTCTTCTATATCTAGACTAACGAGAACCGTCTGTACAACCGTCTTCTATATCTAGACTAACGAGATCTCTCGATGTACAACCGTCTTCTATACCTAGACTAACGGGATCCGTCTGTACAACCGTCTTCTATATCAAGACTAACGAGATCTCTCGTTATACATCCCGTCTTCTATATCTAGACTAACGAGATCCGTCTGTACAACCGTCTTCTATATCTAGACTAACGAGATCCGTCTGTACAACCGTCTTCTTTATCTGGACTAACGAGATCCGTCTGTACAACCATCTTCTATATCTAGACTAACGAGATCTCTCGTTATACAACCCTCTTCTATATCTAGACTAACGAGATCCGTCTGTACAACCGTCTTCTATATCTAGACTAACGAGATCCGTCTGTACAACCGTCTTCTATATCTGGACTTACGAGATGCGTCTGTACAACCGTTTTCTATATCTAGACTAACGAGATCCGTCTGTGCAACCGTCTTCTATATCTAGACTAACGAGATCTCTCGTTATACAACCGTCTTCTATATCTAGACTAACGAGATCCGTCTGTACAACCGTCTTCTATGTCTAGACTAACGAGATCCGTCTGTACAACCGTCTTCTATATCTAGACTAACGAGATCCGTCTGTACATCCGTCTTCTATATCTAGACTAACGAGCTCTGTCTGTACAACAGTCTTCTATGTCTAGACTAACGAGATCCGTCTGTACAACCGCCTTCTATATCTAGACTAACGAGATCCGTCTGTACAACCGTCTTCTATATCTAGACTAACGATATACGTCTGTACAACCGTCTTCTATGTCTAGACTAACGAGATCCGTCTGTACAACCGTCTTCTATATCTAGACTAACGAGATCCGTCTGTACATCCGTCTTCTATATCTAGACTAACGAGCTCTGTCTGTACAACAGTCTTCTATGTCTAGACTAACGAGATCCGTCTGTACAACCGTCTTCTATATCTAGACTAACGAGATCCGTCTGTACAACCGTCTTCTATATCTAGACTAACGAGAACCGTCTGTACAACCGTCTTCTATATCTAGACTAACGAGATCTCTCGATGTACAACCGTCATCTATACCTAGACTAACGGGATCCGTCTGTACAACCGTCTTCTATATCAAGACTAACGAGATCTCTCGTTATACATCCCGTCTTCTATATCTAGACTAACGAGATCCGTCTGTACAACCGTCTTCTATATCTAGACTAATGAGATCCGTCTGTACAACCGTCTTCTTTATCTGGACTAACGACATCCGTCTGTACAACCATCTTCTATATCTAGACTAACGAGATCTCTCGTTATACAACCCTCCTCTATATCTAGACTAACGAGATCCGTCTGTACAACCGTCTTCTATATCTAGACTAACAAGATCCGTCTGTACAACCGTCTTCTATATCTGGACTTACGAGATGCGTCTGTACAACCGCCTTCTATATCTAGACTAACGAGATCCGTCTGTACAACCGTCTTCTATATCTGGACTTACGAGATGCGTCTGTACAACCGCCTTCTATATCTAGACTAACGAGATCCGTCTGTACAGCCGTCTTCTATATCTAGACTAACGAGATCCGTCGTTGTACAACCGTCTTCTATATCTAGACTACCGAGATCTGTCTGTACAACCGTCTTCTATATCTAGACTAACGAGATCCGTCTGTACAACCGTCTTCTATATCTAGACTAACGAGATCCGTCGTTGTACAACCCTCTTCTATATCTAGACTAACGAGATCCGTCTGTACAACCGTCTTCTATATCTAGACTAACGAGATCTCTCGTTATTCAACCGTCTTCTATATCTAGACTAACGAGGTCTCTCGTTATTCAACCGTCTTCTATATCTAGACTAACGGGTCTCTCGTTATACAACCGTCTTCTATATCTAGACTAACGAGATCCGTCTGTACAACCGTCTTCTATATCTAGACTAACGAGATCCGTCTGTACAACCGTCTTCTATATCTAGACTAACGAGATCCGTCTTCTATATCTGGACTAACGACATCCGTCTGTACAACCATCTTCTATATCTAGACTAACGAGATCTCTCGTTATACAACCCTCCTCTATATCTAGACTAACGAGATCCGTCTGTACAACCGTCTTCTATATCTAGACTAACGAGATCCGTCTGTACAACCGTCTTCTATATCTGGACTTACGAGATGCGTCTGTACAACCGCCTTCTATATCTAGACTAACGAGATCCGTCTGTACAACCGTCTTCTATATCTGGACTAACGAGATCCGTCTGTACAACCATCTTCTATATCTAGACTAACGAGGTCTCTCGTTATACAACCGTCTTCTATATCTAGACTAACGAGATCCGTCTGTACAACCGTCTTCTATATCTAGACTAACGAGATCCGTCTTCTATATCTAGACTAACGAGCTCTGTGTGTACAACCGTCTTCTATGTCTAGACTAACGAGATCCGTCTGTACAACCGTCTTCTATATCTAGACTAACGAGATCCGTCAGTACAACCGTCTTCTTTATCTGGACTAACGAGATCCGTCTGTACAACCATCTTCTATATCTAGACTAACGAGGTCTCTCGTTATACAACCCTCTTCTATATCTAGACTAACGAGATCCGTCTGTACAACCGTCTTCTATATCTAGACTAACGAGATCCGTCTGTACAACCATCTTCTATATCTAGACTAACGAGATCCGTCGTTGTACAACCCTCTTCTATATCTAGACTAACGAGATCCGTCTGTACAACCGTCTTCTATATCTAGACTAACGAGATCTCTCGTTATTCAACCGTCTTCTATATCTAGACTAACGAGGTCTCTCGTTATTCAACCGTCTTCTATATCTAGACTAACGGGTCTCTCGTTATACAACCGTCTTCTATATCTAGACTAACGAGATCCGTCTGTACAACCGTCTTCTATATCTAGACTAACGAGATCCGTCTTCTATATCTAGACTAACGAGCTCTGTGTGTACAACCGTCTTCTATGTCTAGACTAACGAGATCCGTCTGTACAACCGTCTTCTATATCTAGACTAACGAGATCCGTCAGTACAACCGTCTTCTTTATCTGGACTAACGAGATCCGTCTGTACAACCATCTTCTATATCTAGACTAACGAGATCTCTCGTTATACAACCCTCTTCTATATCTAGACTAACGAGATCCGTCTGTACAACCGTCTTCTATATCTAGACTAACGAGATCCGTCTGTACAACCGTCTTCTATATCTGGACTTACGAGATGCGTCTGTACAACCGCCTTCTATATCTAGACTAACGAGATCCGTCTGTATAACCGTCTTCTATATCTAGACTAACGATATCTCTCGATGTACAACCGTCTTCTATACCTAGACTAACGGGATCCGTCTGTACAACCGTCTTCTATATATAGACTAACGAGATCTCTCGTTATACATCCCGTCTTCTATATCTAGACTAACGAGATCCGTCTGTACAACCGTCTTCTATATCTAGACTAACGAGATCCGTCTGTACAACCGTCTTCTCTATCTGGACTAACGAGATCCGTCTGTACAACCATCTTCTATATCTAGACTAACGAGATCTCTCGTTATACAACCGTCTTCTATATCTAGACTAACGAAATCCGTCTGTAGAACCGTCTTCTATATCTAGACTAACGAGATCCGTCTGTACAACCGTCTTCTATATCTAGACTAACGAGATCTCTCGTTATTCAACCGTCTTCTATATCTAGACTAACGAGGTCTCTCGTTATTCAACCGTCTTCTATATCTAGACTAACGAGATCTCTCGATATTCAACCGTCTTCTATATCTAGACTAACGAAATCCGTCTGTATAACCGTCTTCTATATCTAGACTAACGAGATCCGTCTGTATAACCGTCTTCTATATCTAGACTAACGAGATCTCTCGTTATACAACCGTCTTCTATATCTAGACTAACGAGATCCGTCTGTACAACCGTCTTCTATATCTAGACTAACGAGATCCGTCTGTACAACCGTCTTCTATATCTAGACTAACGAGATCCGTCTGTACAACCGTCTTCTATATCTAGACTAACGAGATCCGTCGTTGTACAACCGTCTTCTATATCTAGACTACCGAGATCCGTCGGTACAACCGTCTTCTATATCTAGACTAACGAGAACCGTCTGTACAACCGTCTTCTATATCTAGACTAACGAGATCTCTCGATGTACAACCGTCTTCTATACCTAGACTAACGGGATCCGTCTGTACAACCGTCTTCTATATCAAGACTAACGAGATCTCTCGTTATACATCCCGTCTTCTATATCTAGACTAACGAGATCCGTCTGTACAACCGTCTTCTATATCTAGACTAACGAGATCCGTCTGTACAACCGTCTTCTTTATCTGGACTAACGAGATCCGTCTGTACAACCATCTTCTATATCTAGACTAACGAGATCTCTCGTTATACAACCCTCTTCTATATCTAGACTAACGAGATCCGTCTGTACAACCGTCTTCTATATCTAGACTAACGAGATCCGTCTGTACAACCGTCTTCTATATCTGGACTTACGAGATGCGTCTGTACAACCGTTTTCTATATCTAGACTAACGAGATCCGTCTGTGCAACCGTCTTCTATATCTAGACTAACGAGATCTCTCGTTATACAACCGTCTTCTATATCTAGACTAACGAGATCCGTCTGTACAACCGTCTTCTATGTCTAGACTAACGAGATCCGTCTGTACAACCGTCTTCTATATCTAGACTAACGAGATCCGTCTGTACATCCGTCTTCTATATCTAGACTAACGAGCTCTGTCTGTACAACAGTCTTCTATGTCTAGACTAACGAGATCCGTCTGTACAACCGCCTTCTATATCTAGACTAACGAGATCCGTCTGTACAACCGTCTTCTATATCTAGACTAACGATATACGTCTGTACAACCGTCTTCTATGTCTAGACTAACGAGATCCGTCTGTACAACCGTCTTCTATATCTAGACTAACGAGATCCGTCTGTACATCCGTCTTCTATATCTAGACTAACGAGCTCTGTCTGTACAACAGTCTTCTATGTCTAGACTAACGAGATCCGTCTGTACAACCATCTTCTATATCTAGACTAACGAGATCTCTCGTTATACAACCGTCTTCTATATCTAGACTAACGAAATCCGTCTGTAGAACCGTCTTCTATATCTAGACTAACGAGATCCGTCTGTACAACCGTCTTCTATATCTAGACTAACGAGATCTCTCGTTATTCAACCGTCTTCTATATCTAGACTAACGAGGTCTCTCGTTATTCAACCGTCTTCTATATCTAGACTAACGAGATCTCTCGATATTCAACCGTCTTCTATATCTAGACTAACGAAATCCGTCTGTATAACCGTCTTCTATATCTAGACTAACGAGATCCGTCTGTATAACCGTCTTCTATATCTAGACTAACGAGATCTCTCGTTATACAACCGTCTTCTATATCTAGACTAACGAGATCCGTCTGTACAACCGTCTTCTATATCTAGACTAACGAGATCCGTCTGTACAACCGTCTTCTATATCTAGACTAACGAGATCCGTCTGTACAACCGTCTTCTATATCTAGGCTAACGAGATCCGTCGTTGTACAACCGTCTTCTATATCTAGACTACCGAGATCCGTCTGTACAACCGTCTTCTATATCTAGACTAACGAGAACCGTCTGTACAACCGTCTTCTATATCTAGACTAACGAGATCCGTCTGTACAACCGTCTTCTATACCTAGACTAACGGGATCCGTCTGTACAACCGTCTTCTATATCAAGACTGACGAGATCTCTCGTTATACATCCCCTCTTCTATATCTAGACTAACGAGATCCGTCTGTACAACCGTCTTCTATATCTAGACTAACGAGATCCGTCTGTACAACCGTCTTCTATATCTGGACTTACGAGATGCGTCTGTACAACCGTTTTCTATATCTAGACTAACGAGATCCGTCTGTGCAACCGTCTTCTATATCTAGACTAACGAGATCTCTCGTTATACAACCGTCTTCTATATCTAGACTAACGAGATCCGTCTGTACAACCGTCTTCTATGTCTAGACTAACGAGATCCGTCTGTACAACCGTCTTCTATATCTAGACTAACGAGATCCGTCTGTACATCCGTCTTCTATATCTAGACTAACGAGCTCTGTCTGTACAACAGTCTTCTATGTCTAGACTAACGAGATCCGTCTGTACAACCGCCTTCTATATCTAGACTAACGAGATCCGTCTGTACAACCGTCTTCTATATCTAGACTAACGATATACGTCTGTACAACCGTCTTCTATATCTAGATTAACGAGATCCGTCTGTACAACTGTTTTCTATATCTAGACCAACGTGATCCGTCTGTACAACCGTCTTCTATATCTAGACTAACGAGATACGTCTGTACAACCGTCATCTATATCTAGACTAACGAGATACGTCCTTGGACAAACGTCTTCAATATCTAGACTAACGAGATCCGTCGTGGTACAACCGTCTTCTATATCTAGACTAACGAGATCCGTCTGTACAACTGTTTTCTATATCTAGACCAACGTGATCCGTCTGTACAACCGCCTTCTATATCTAGACTAACGAGATCCGTCTGTACAACCGTCTTCTATATCTAGACTAACGATATACGTCTGTACAACCGTCTTCTATATCTAGATTAACGAGATCCGTCTGTACAACTGTTTTCTATATCTAGACCAACGTGATCCGTCTGTACAACCGTCTTCTATATCTAGACTAACGAGATACGTCTGTACAACCGTCATCTATATCTAGACTAACGAGATACGTCCTTGGACAAACGTCTTCAATATCTAGACTAACGAGATCCGTCGTTGTACAACCGTCTTCTATATCTAGACTAACGAGATCCGTCTGTACAACTGTTTTCTATATCTAGACCAACGTGATCCGTCTGTACAACCGTCTTCTATATCTACACTAACGAGATCTCTCGTTATTCAACCGTCTTCTATATCTAGACTAACGAGATCCGTCTGTATAACCGTCTTCTATATCTAGACTAACGAGATCCGTCTGTGCAACCGTCTTCTATATCTAGACTAACGAGATCCGTTGTTGTACAACCCTCTTCTATATCTAGACTAACGAGATGCGTCTGTACAGCCGTCTTCTATATCTAGACTAACGAGATCCGTCGTTGTACAACCGTCTTCTATATCTAGACTACCGAGATCTGTCTGTACAACCGTCTTCTATATCTAGACTAACGAGATCCGTCTGTACAACCGTCTTCTATATCTAGACTAACGAGATCCGTCGTTGTACAACCCTCTTCTATATCTAGACTAACGAGATCCGTCTGTACAACCGTCTTCTATATCTAGACTAACGAGATCTCTCGTTATTCAACCGTCTTCTATATCTAGACTAACGAGGTCTCTCGTTATTCAACCGTCTTCTATATCTAGACTAACGGGTCTCTCGTTATACAACCGTCTTCTATATCTAGACTAACGAGATCCGTCTGTACAACCGTCTTCTATATCTAGACTAACGAGATCCGTCTTCTATATCTGGACTAACGACATCCGTCTGTACAACCATCTTCTATATCTAGACTAACGAGATCTCTCGTTATACAACCCTCCTCTATATCTAGACTAACGAGATCCGTCTGTACAACCGTCTTCTATATCTAGACTAACGAGATCCGTCTGTACAACCGTCTTCTATATCTGGACTTACGAGATGCGTCTGTACAACCGCCTTCTATATCTAGACTAACGAGATCCGTCTGTACAACCGTCTTCTATATCTGGACTAACGAGATCCGTCTGTACAACCGTCTTCTATATCTAGACTAACGAGATCCGTCTGTACATCCGTCTTCTATATCTAGACTAACGAGCTGTGTCTGTACAACAGTCTTCTATGTCTAGACTAACGAGATCCGTCTGTACAACCGCCTTCTATATCTAGACTAACGAGATCCGTCTGTACAACCGTCTTCTATATCTAGACTAACGATATACGTCTGTACAACCGTCTTCTATGTCTAGACTAACGAGATCCGTCTGTACAACCGTCTTCTATATCTAGACTAACGAGATCCGTCTGTACATCCGTCTTCTATATCTAGACTAACGAGCTCTGTCTGTACAACAGTCTTCTATGTCTAGACTAACGAGATCCGTCTGTACAACCATCTTCTATATCTAGACTAACGAGATCTCTCGTTATACAACCGTCTTCTATATCTAGACTAACGAAATCCGTCTGTAGAACCGTCTTCTATATCTAGACTAACGAGATCCGTCTGTACAACCGTCTTCTATATCTAGACTAACGAGATCTCTCGTTATTCAACCGTCTTCTATATCTAGACAAACGAGGTCTCTCGTTATTCAACCGTCTTCTATATCTAGACTAACGAGATCTCTCGATATTCAACCGTCTTCTATATCTAGACTAACGAAATCCGTCTGTATAACCGTCTTCTATATCTAGACTAACGAGATCCGTCTGTATAACCGTCTTCTATATCTAGACTAACGAGATCTCTCGTTATACAACCGTCTTCTATATCTAGACTAACGAGATCCGTCTGTACAACCGTCTTCTATATCTAGACTAACGAGATCCGTCTGTACAACCGTCTTCTATATCTAGACTAACGAGATCCGTCTGTACAACCGTCTTCTATATCTAGACTAACGAGATCCGTCGTTGTACAACCGTCTTCTATATCTAGACTACCGAGATCCGTCTGTACAACCGTCTTCTATGTCTAGACTAACGAGATCCGTCTGTACAACCGTCTTCTATATCTAGACTAACGAGATCCGTCTGTACATCCGTCTTCTATATCTAGACTAACGAGCTCTGTCTGTACAACAGTCTTCTATGTCTAGACTAACGAGATCCGTCTGTACAACCGCCTTCTATATCTAGACTAACGAGATCCGTCTGTACAACCGTCTTCTATATCTAGACTAACGATATACGTCTGTACAACCGTCTTCTATATCTAGATTAACGAGATCCGTCTGTACAACTGTTTTCTATATCTAGACCAACGTGATCCGTCTGTACAACCGTCTTCTATATCTAGACTAACGAGATACGTCTGTACAACCGTCATCTATATCTAGACTAACGAGATACGTCCTTGGACAAACGTCTTCAATATCTAGACTAACGAGATCCGTCGTTGTACAACCGTCTTCTATATCTAGACTAACGAGATCCGTCTGTACAACTGTTTTCTATATCTAGACCAACGTGATCCGTCTGTACAACCGCCTTCTATATCTAGACTAACGAGATCCGTCTGTACAACCGTCTTCTATATCTAGACTAACGATATACGTCTGTACAACCGTCTTCTATATCTAGATTAACGAGATCCGTCTGTACAACTGTTTTCTATATCTAGACCAACGTGATCCGTCTGTACAACCGTCTTCTATATCTAGACTAACGAGATACGTCTGTACAACCGTCATCTATATCTAGACTAACGAGATACGTCCTTGGACAAACGTCTTCAATATCTAGACTAACGAGATCCGTCGTTGTACAACCGTCTTCTATATCTAGACTAACGAGATCCGTCTGTACAACTGTTTTCTATATCTAGACCAACGTGATCCGTCTGTACAACCGTCTTCTATATCTACACTAACGAGATCTCTCGTTATTCAACCGTCTTCTATATCTAGACTAACGAGATCCGTCTGTATAACCGTCTTCTATATCTAGACTAACGAGATCCGTCTGTGCAACCGTCTTCTATATCTAGACTAACGAGATCCGTTGTTGTACAACCCTCTTCTATATCTAGACTAACGAGATGCGTCTGTACAGCCGTCTTCTATATCTAGACTAACGAGATCCGTCGTTGTACAACCGTCTTCTATATCTAGACTACCGAGATCTGTCTGTACAACCGTCTTCTATATCTAGACTAACGAGATCCGTCTGTACAACCGTCTTCTATATCTAGACTAACGAGATCCGTCGTTGTACAACCCTCTTCTATATCTAGACTAACGAGATCCGTCTGTACAACCGTCTTCTATATCTAGACTAACGAGATCTCTCGTTATTCAACCGTCTTCTATATCTAGACTAACGAGGTCTCTCGTTATTCAACCGTCTTCTATATCTAGACTAACGGGTCTCTCGTTATACAACCGTCTTCTATATCTAGACTAACGAGATCCGTCTGTACAACCGTCTTCTATATCTAGACTAACGAGATCCGTCTTCTATATCTGGACTAACGACATCCGTCTGTACAACCATCTTCTATATCTAGACTAACGAGATCTCTCGTTATACAACCCTCCTCTATATCTAGACTAACGAGATCCGTCTGTACAACAGTCTTCTATGTCTAGACTAACGAGATCCGTCTGTACAACCGCCTTCTATATCTAGACTAACGAGATCCGTCTGTACAACCGTCTTCTATATCTAGACTAACGATATACGTCTGTACAACCGTCTTCTATGTCTAGACTAACGAGATCCGTCTGTACAACCGTCTTCTATATCTAGACTAACGAGATCCGTCTGTACATCCGTCTTCTATATCTAGACTAACGAGCTCTGTCTGTACAACAGTCTTCTATGTCTAGACTAACGAGATCCGTCTGTACAACCATCTTCTATATCTAGACTAACGAGATCTCTCGTTATACAACCGTCTTCTATATCTAGACTAACGAAATCCGTCTGTAGAACCGTCTTCTATATCTAGACTAACGAGATCCGTCTGTACAACCGTCTTCTATATCTAGACTAACGAGATCTCTCGTTATTCAACCGTCTTCTATATCTAGACAAACGAGGTCTCTCGTTATTCAACCGTCTTCTATATCTAGACTAACGAGATCTCTCGATATTCAACCGTCTTCTATATCTAGACTAACGAAATCCGTCTGTATAACCGTCTTCTATATCTAGACTAACGAGATCCGTCTGTATAACCGTCTTCTATATCTAGACTAACGAGATCTCTCGTTATACAACCGTCTTCTATATCTAGACTAACGAGATCCGTCTGTACAACCGTCTTCTATATCTAGACTAACGAGATCCGTCTGTACAACCGTCTTCTATATCTAGACTAACGAGATCCGTCTGTACAACCGTCTTCTATATCTAGACTAACGAGATCCGTCGTTGTACAACCGTCTTCTATATCTAGACTACCGAGATCCGTCTGTACAACCGTCTTCTATATCTAGACTAACGAGAACCGTCTGTACAACCGTCTTCTATATCAAGACTAACGAGATCTCTCGTTATACATCCCCTCTTCTATATCTAGACTAACGAGATCCGTCTGTACAACCGTCTTCTATATCTAGACTACCGAGATCCGTCTGTACAACCGTCTTCTATATCTAGACTAACGAGAACCGTCTGTACAACCGTCTTCTATATCTAGACTAACGAGATCCGTCTGTACAACCGTCTTCTATACCTAGACTAACGGGATCCGTCTGTACAACCGTCTTCTATATCAAGACTAACGAGATCTCTCGTTATACATCCCCTCTTCTATATCTAGACTAACGAGATCCGTCTGTACAACCGTCTTCTATATCTAGACTAACGAGATCCGTCTGTACAACCGTCTTCTATATCTGGACTTACGAGATGCGTCTGTACAACCGTTTTCTATATCTAGACTAACGAGATCCGTCTGTGCAACCGTCTTCTATATCTAGACTAACGAGATCTCTCGTTATACAACCGTCTTCTATATCTAGACTAACGAGATCCGTCTGTACAACCGTCTTCTATATCTAGACTAACGAGATCCGTCTGTACATCCGTCTTCTATATCTAGACTAACGAGCTCTGTCTGTACAACAGTCTTCTATGTCTAGACTAACGAGATCCGTCTGTACAACCGCCTTCTATATCTAGACTAACGAGATCCGTCTGTACAACCGTCTTCTATATCTAGACTAACGATATACGTCTGTACAACCGTCTTCTATATCTAGACTAACGAGATCCGTCTGTACAACTGTTTTCTATATCTAGACCAACGTGATCCGTCTGTACAACCGTCTTCTATATCTAGACTAACGAGATCCGTCTGTACAACCGTCTTCTATATCTAGACTAACGATATACGTCTGTACAACCGTCTTCTATATCTAGATTAACGAGATCCGTCTGTACAACTGTTTTCTATATCTAGACCAACGTGATCCGTCTGTACAACCGTCTTCTATATCTAGACTAACGAGATCTCTCGATATTCAACCGTCTTCTATATCTAGACTAACGAGATACGTCTGTACAACCGTCATCTATATCTAGACTAACGAGATACGTCCTTGGACAAACGTCTTCAATATCTAGACTAACGAGATCCGTCGTTGTACAACCGTCTTCTATATCTAGACTAACGAGATCCGTCAGTACAACCGTCTTCTTTATCTGGACTAACGAGATCCGTCTGTACAACCATCTTCTATATCTAGACTAACGAGGTCTCTCGTTATACAACCCTCTTCTATATCTAGACTAACGAGATCCGTCTGTACAACCGTCTTCTATATCTAGACTAACGAGATCCGTCTGTACAACCGTCTTCTATATCTAGACTAACGAGATCCGTCTGTACCACCATCTTCTATATCTAGACTAACGAGATCTCTCGTTATACAACCGTCTTCTATATCTAGACTAACGAAATCCGTCTGTAGAACCGTCTTCTATATCTAGACTAACGAGATCCGTCTGTACAACCGTCTTCTATATCTAGACTAACGAGATCCGTCGTTGTACAACCCTCTTCTATATCTAGACTAACGAGATCCGTCTGTACAACCGTCTTCTATATCTAGACTAACGAGATCTCTCGTTATTCAACCGTCTTCTATATCTAGACTAACGAGGTCTCTCGTTATTCAACCGTCTTCTATATCTAGACTAACGGGTCTCTCGTTATACAACCGTCTTCTATATCTAGACTAACGAGATCCGTCTGTACAACCGTCTTCTATATCTAGACTAACGAGATCCGTCTTCTATATCTAGACTAACGAGCTCTGTGTGTACAACCGTCTTCTATGTCTAGACTAACGAGATCCGTCTGTACAACCGTCTTCTATATCTAGACTAACGAGATCCGTCAGTACAACCGTCTTCTTTATCTGGACTAACGAGATCCGTCTGTACAACCATCTTCTATATCTAGACTAACGAGATCTCTCGTTATACAACCCTCTTCTATATCTAGACTAACGAGATCCGTCTGTACAACCGTCTTCTATATCTAGACTAACGAGATCCGTCTGTACAACCGTCTTCTATATCTGGACTTACGAGATGCGTCTGTACAACCGCCTTCTATATCTAGACTAACGAGATCCGTCTGTACAGCCGTCTTCTATATCTAGACTAACGAGATCCGTCGTTGTACAACCGTCTTCTATATCTAGACTACCGAGATCCGTCTGTACAACCGTCTTCTATATCTAGACTAACGAGAACCGTCTGTATAACCGTCTTCTATATCTAGACTAACGATATCTCTCGATGTACAACCGTCTTCTATACCTAGACTAACGGGATCCGTCTGTACAACCGTCTTCTATATATAGACTAACGAGATCTCTCGTTATACATCCCGTCTTCTATATCTAGACTAACGAGATCCGTCTGTACAACCGTCTTCTATATCTAGACTAACGAGATCCGTCTGTACAACCGTCTTCTCTATCTGGACTAACGAGATCCGTCTGTACAACCATCTTCTATATCTAGACTAACGAGATCTCTCGTTATACAACCGTCTTCTATATCTAGACTAACGAAATCCGTCTGTAGAACCGTCTTCTATATCTAGACTAACGAGATCCGTCTGTACAACCGTCTTCTATATCTAGACTAACGAGATCTCTCGTTATTCAACCGTCTTCTATATCTAGACTAACGAGGTCTCTCGTTATTCAACCGTCTTCTATATCTAGACTAACGAGATCTCTCGATATTCAACCGTCTTCTATATCTAGACTAACGAAATCCGTCTGTATAACCGTCTTCTATATCTAGACTAACGAGATCCGTCTGTATAACCGTCTTCTATATCTAGACTAACGAGATCTCTCGTTATACAACCGTCTTCTATATCTAGACTAACGAGATCCGTCTGTACAACCGTCTTCTATATCTAGACTAACGAGATCCGTCTGTACAACCGTCTTCTATATCTAGACTAACGAGATCCGTCTGTACAACCGTCTTCTATATCTAGACTAACGAGATCCGTCGTTGTACAACCGTCTTCTATATCTAGACTACCGAGATCCGTCGGTACAACCGTCTTCTATATCTAGACTAACGAGAACCGTCTGTACAACCGTCTTCTATATCTAGACTAACGAGATCTCTCGATGTACAACCGTCTTCTATACCTAGACTAACGGGATCCGTCTGTACAACCGTCTTCTATATCAAGACTAACGAGATCTCTCGTTATACATCCCGTCTTCTATATCTAGACTAACGAGATCCGTCTGTACAACCGTCTTCTATATCTAGACTAACGAGATCCGTCTGTACAACCGTCTTCTTTATCTGGACTAACGAGATCCGTCTGTACAACCATCTTCTATATCTAGACTAACGAGATCTCTCGTTATACAACCCTCTTCTATATCTAGACTAACGAGATCCGTCTGTACAACCGTCTTCTATATCTAGACTAACGAGATCCGTCTGTACAACCGTCTTCTATATCTGGACTTACGAGATGCGTCTGTACAACCGTTTTCTATATCTAGACTAACGAGATCCGTCTGTGCAACCGTCTTCTATATCTAGACTAACGAGATCTCTCGTTATACAACCGTCTTCTATATCTAGACTAACGAGATCCGTCTGTACAACCGTCTTCTATGTCTAGACTAACGAGATCCGTCTGTACAACCGTCTTCTATATCTAGCCCTTTGACTACGGAAGACTTTGGCACGCACTGGCCGTACGGTACGGTACGAATTTACTCGCGACGTCCCCTGGGTACGGCGAAATTTTTCGTTAGACATGCATTTCTGAGAAAGTATATTAAAATATTCAAAAGACTGAAAATGTAAGATTAAAAAGAAAAAAAAATCGAAATTTGATTTGGACGCCAATAGGCGTCAACAGTACCGGCAAGCCATCATGTGTCGGACGCCAATAGGCGTCAACAGTAGTCAACCCTTTGACTACGGAAGACTTTGGCACGCACTGGCCGTACGGTACGGTAGGAATTCACTCGTGACGTCCACTGGGTACGGCGAAATTTTTCGTTAGACATGCATTTCTGAGGAAGTATATTAAAATATTCAAAATACTGAAATTTATTACATTAAACGAATATTACATGAAGTGAACTTTATTTTTAAGCTTTTTTTAGATAACAATATTTTATTTTTTTAAATAACAATGTTTAATAATAAAATTTAATAATATAATAACGTATGATATATTTCAAAACACGGTCTACATTACCATAAGACCAATAAATTATAAAACAAGCGAAATTTGATTTGGACGCCAATAGGCGTCAACAGTAACGGGAAGCCAACATGTGTCGGACGCCAATAGGCGTCAACAGTACCGGGAAGTCAACATGTGTCGGACGCCAATAGGCGTCAACAATACCGGGACGTCAACATGTGTCGGACGCCAATAGGCGTCAACAGTACCGGGAAGACAACAAGTGTCGGACGCCAATAGGCGTCAACAGTAGTCAAAGGGCTAGACTAACGAGATCCGTCTGTACATCCGTCTTCTATATCTAGACTAACGAGCTCTGTCTGTACAACAGTCTTCTATGTCTAGACTAACGAGATCCGTCTGTACAACCGCCTTCTATATCTAGACTAACGAGATCCGTCTGTACAACCGTCTTCTATATCTAGACTAACGATATACGTCTGTACAACCGTCTTCTATGTCTAGACTAACGAGATCCGTCTGTACAACCGTCTTCTATATCTAGACTAACGAGATCCGTCTGTACATCCGTCTTCTATATCTAGACTAACGAGCTCTGTCTGTACAACAGTCTTCTATGTCTAGACTAACGAGATCCGTCTGTACAACCATCTTCTATATCTAGACTAACGAGATCTCTCGTTATACAACCGTCTTCTATATCTAGACTAACGAAATCCGTCTGTAGAACCGTCTTCTATATCTAGACTAACGAGATCCGTCTGTACAACCGTCTTCTATATCTAGACTAACGAGATCTCTCGTTATTCAACCGTCTTCTATATCTAGACTAACGAGATCTCTCGTTATACAACCGTCTTCTATATCTAGACTAACGAGATCCGTCTGTACAACCGTCTTCTATATCTAGACTAACGAGATCCGTCTGTACAACCGTCTTCTATATCTAGACTAACGAGATCCGTCTGTACAACCGTCTTCTATATCTAGACTAACGAGATCCGTCGTTGTACAACCGTCTTCTATATCTAGACTACCGAGATCCGTCTGTACAACCGTCTTCTATATCTAGACTAACGAGAACCGTCTGTACAACCGTCTTCTATATCTAGACTAACGAGATCCGTCTGTACAACCGTCTTCTATACCTAGACTAACGGGATCCGTCTGTACAACCGTCTTCTATATCAAGACTAACGAGATCTCTCGTTATACATCCCCTCTTCTATATCTAGACTAACGAGATCCGTCTGTACAACCGTCTTCTATATCTAGACTAACGAGATCCGTCTGTACAACCGTCTTCTATATCTGGACTTACGAGATGCGTCTGTACAACCGTTTTCTATATCTAGACTAACGAGATCCGTCTGTGCAACCGTCTTCTATATCTAGACTAACGAGATCTCTCGTTATACAACCGTCTTCTATATCTAGACTAACGAGATCCATCTGTACAACCGTCTTCTATGTCTAGACTAACGAGATCCGTCTGTACAACCGTCTTCTATATCTAGACTAACGAGATCCGTCTGTACATCCGTCTTCTATATCTAGACTAACGAGCTCTGTCTGTACAACAGTCTTCTATGTCTAGACTAACGAGATCCGTCTGTACAACCGCCTTCTATATCTAGACTAACGAGATCCGTCTGTACAACCGTCTTCTATATCTAGACTAACGATATACGTCTGTACAACCGTCTTCTATATCTAGATTAACGAGATCCGTCTGTACAACTGTTTTCTATATCTAGACCAACGTGATCCGTCTGTACAACCGTCTTCTATATCTAGACTAACGAGATACGTCTGTACAACCGTCATCTATATCTAGACTAACGAGATACGTCCTTGGACAAACGTCTTCAATATCTAGACTAACGAGATCCGTCGTTGTACAACCGTCTTCTATATCTAGACTAACGAGATCCGTCTGTACAACTGTTTTCTATATCTAGACCAACGTGATCCGTCTGTACAACCGTCTTCTATATCTACACTAACGAGATCTCTCGTTATTCAACCGTCTTCTATATCTAGGCTAACGAGATCCGTCTGTATAACCGTCTTCTATATCTAGACTAACGAGATCCGTCTGTGCAACCGTCTTCTATATCTAGACTAACGAGATCCGTTGTTGTACAACCCTCTTCTATATCTAGACTAACGAGATGCGTCTGTACAACCGTTTTCTATATCTAGACTAACGAGATACGTCTGTACAACCGTCATCTATATCTAGACTAACGAGATACGTCCTTGGACAAACGTCTTCAATATCTAGACTAACGAGATCCGTCATTGCACAACCGTCTTCTATATCTAGACTAACGAGATCCGTCTGTACAACCGTCTTCTATATCTAGACCAACGAGATCCGTCTGTGCAACCGTCTTCTATATCTAGACTAACGAGATCTCTCGTTATTCAACCGTCTTCTATATCTAGACTAACGAGATCCGTCTGTATAACCGTCTTCTATATCTACACTAACGAGATACGTCGTTGTACAACCCTCTTCTATATCTAGACTAACGAGATCCGTCGTTGTACAACCCTCTTCTATATCTAGACTAACGAGATCCATCTGTGCAACCGTTTTCTATATCTAGACTAACGAGATACGTCGTTGGACAAACGTCTTCAATATCTAGACTAGCGAGATCCATCTGTACAACCGTCTTCTATATCTAGACTAACGAGTTCCGTCGTTGTACAACCGTCTTCTATATCTAGACTAACGAGATTCGTCTGTACAACCGTCTTCTATATCTAGACTAACGAGATCCGTCGTTGTACAACCCTCTTCTATATCTAGACTAACGAGATCCGTCTGTACAACAGTTTTCTATATCTAGACTAACGAGATACGTCGTTGGACAAACGTCTTCAATATCTAGACTAACGAGATCGGTCTGTGCAACCGTCTTCTATATCTAGACTAACGAGATCCGTCGTTGTACAACCGTCTTCTATATCTATACTAACGAGATCTCTCGATGTACAACCGTCTTCTATATCTAGACTAACGAGATCCGTCTGTACAACCGTCTTCTATATCTAGACTAACGAGATCCGTCGTTGTACAACCGTCTTTTATATCTACACTACCGAGATCTCTCGTTGTACAACCGTCTTTTATATCTACACTAACGAGATCTCTCGTTATACAACCGTCTTCTATATCTAGACTAACGAGATCCGTCTGTACAACCGTCTTCTATATCTAGACTAACGAGATCTCTCGTTATACAACCGTCTTCTATATCTACACTAACGAGATCTCTCGTTATACAACCGTCTTCTATATCTAGACTAACGAGATCCGTCTGCGCAACCGTCTTCTATATCTAGACTAACGAGATCCGTTGTTGTACAACCCTCTTCTATATCTAGACTAACGAGATCCGTCGTTGTACAACCGTCTTCTATATCTAGACTAACGAGATACGTCTGTACAACCGTCATCTATATCTAGACTAACGAGATACGTCCTTGGACAAACGTCTTCAATATCTAGACTAACGAGATCCGTCTGTACAACCGTCTTCTATATCTAGACTAACGAGATCCGTCGTTGTACAACCCTCTTCTATATCTAGACTAACGAGATCCGTCTATACAACCGCCTTCTATATCTAGACTAACGAGATCCGTCTGTACAACCGTCTTCTATATCTAGACTAACGAGATCCATCTGTACAACTGTCTTCTATATCTAGACCAGGCATGGAACTAAAGTGAACGCAGCGGCCGATTATCGGAGGCAACGCCTCCTTTCTCCCGCCGCGCGTCTTTGTCCCCGCGGCGGGCCTAGGAGCTTCGAGCGCCTCAGACCCGTACCATATGAATCGCGCGTGGCGCATTGGGGCGACATTGTATCAATAGGTTTCCACATCGACCCAGAGAGCACGATTGTCGATGCGTTTTTGTTTTGTCAACGCGCCACGCGCGGTTCACGTGGTACGGGCCTGAGGCGCTCCACGAACCTGGGCCGCCGCGGGGGCCAAGACGCGCGGCGGGAGAAAGGAGGCGTTGCGTCCGAAAAACGGCCGCTGCGTTCACTTTAGTTCCATGCCTGATCTAGACTAACGAGATCTGTCTGTACAACCGTCTTCTATATCTAGACTAACGAGATCTCTCGTTATTCAACCGTCTTCTATATCTAGACTAACGAGGTCTCTCGTTATTCAACCGTCTTCTATATCTAGACTAACGAGATCTCTTGATATTCAACCGTCTTCTATATCTAGACTAACGAAATCCGTCTGTATAACCGTCTTCTATATCTAGACTACCGAGATCCGTCTGTACAACCGTCTTCTATATCTAGACTAACGAGAACCGTCTGTATAACCGTCTTCTATATCTAGACTAACGAGAACCGTCTGTACAACCGTCTTCTATATCTAGACTAACGAGATCTCTCGATGTACAACCGTCTTCTATACCTAGACTAACGGGATCCGTCTGTACAACCGTCTTCTATATCAAGACTAACGAGATCTCTCGTTATACATCCCGTCTTCTATATCTAGACTAACGAGATCCGTCTGTACAACCGTCTTCTATATCTAGACTAACGAGATCCGTCTGTACAACCGTCTTCTTTATCTGGACTAACGAGATCCGTCTGTACAACCATCTTCTATATCTAGACTAACGAGATACGTCTGTACAACCGTCATCTATATCTAGACTAACGAGATACGTCCTTGGACAAAGGACTTCAATATCTAGACTAACGAGATCCGTCGTTGTACAACCGTCTTCTATATCTAGACTAACGAGATCCGTCGTTGTACAACCGTCTTTTATATCTACACTAACGAGATCTCTCGTTGTACAACCGTCTTTTATATCTACACTAACGAGATCTCTCGTTATACAACCGTCCTCTATATCTAGACTAACGAGATCCGTCTGTACAACCGTCTTCTATATCTAGACTAACGAGATCTCTCGTTATACAACCGTCTTCTATATCTAGACTAACGAGATCTCTCGTTATACAACCGTCTTCTATATCTAGACTAACGAGATCCGTCTGCGCAACCGTCTTCTATATCTAGACTAACGAGATCCGTTGTTGTACAACCCTCTTCTATATCTAGACTAACGAGATCCGTCGTTGTACAACCGTCTTCTATATCTAGACTAACGAGATACGTCTGTACAACCGTCATCTATATCTAGACTAACGAGATACGTCCTTGGACAAACGTCTTCAATATCTAGACTAACGAGATCCGTCGTTGTACAACCGTCTTCTATATCTAGACTAACGAGATCCGTCGTTGTACAACCGTCTTTTATATCTACACTAACGAGATCTCTCGTTATACAACCGTCTTCTATATCTAGACTAACGAGATCCGTCTGTACAACCGTCTTCTATATCTAGACTAACGAGATCTCTCGTTATACAACCGTCTTCTATATCTAGACTAACGAGATCCGTCTGTACAACCGTCTTCTATATCTAGACCTCTCGACCTAACGAGATCTCTCGTTATACAACCCTCTTCTATATCTAGACTAACGAGATCCGTCTGTACAACCGTCTTCTATATCTAGACTAACGAGAACCGTCTGTACAACCGTCTTCTATATCTAGACTAACGAGATCTCTCGATGTACAACCGTCTTCTATACCTAGACTAACGGGATCCGTCTGTACAACCGTCTTCTATATCAAGACTAACGAGATCTCTCGTTATACATCCCGTCTTCTATATCTAGACTAACGAGATCCGTCTGTACAACCGTCTTCTATATCTAGACTAACGAGATCCGTCTGTACAACCGTCTTCTTTATCTGGACTAACGAGATCCGTCTGTACAACCATCTTCTATATCTAGACTAACGAGATACGTCTGTACAACCGTCATCTATATCTAGACTAACGAGATACGTCCTTGGACAAAGGTCTTCAATATCTAGACTAACGAGATCCGTCGTTGTACAACCGTCTTCTATATCTAGACTAACGAGATCCGTCGTTGTACAACCGTCTTTTATATCTACACTAACGAGATCTCTCGTTGTACAACCGTCTTTTATATCTACACTAACGAGATCTCTCGTTATACAACCGTCCTCTATATCTAGACTAACGAGATCCGTCTGTACAACCGTCTTCTATATCTAGACTAACGAGATCTCTCGTTATACAACCGTCTTCTATATCTAGACTAACGAGATCTCTCGTTATACAACCGTCTTCTATATCTAGACTAACGAGATCCGTCTGCGCAACCGTCTTCTATATCTAGACTAACGAGATCCGTTGTTGTACAACCCTCTTCTATATCTAGACTAACGAGATCCGTCGTTGTACAACCGTCTTCTATATCTAGACTAACGAGATACGTCTGTACAACCGTCATCTATATCTAGACTAACGAGATACGTCCTTGGACAAACGTCTTCAATATCTAGACTAACGAGATCCGTCGTTGTACAACCGTCTTCTATATCTAGACTAACGAGATCCGTCGTTGTACAACCGTCTTTTATATCTACACTAACGAGATCTCTCGTTATACAACCGTCTTCTATATCTAGACTAACGAGATCCGTCTGTACAACCGTCTTCTATATCTAGACTAACGAGATCTCTCGTTATACAACCGTCTTCTATATCTAGACTAACGAGATCCGTCTGTACAACCGTCTTCTATATCTAGACCTCTCGACCTAACGAGATCTCTCGTTATACAACCCTCTTCTATATCTAGACTAACGAGATCCGTCTGTACAACCGTCTTCTATATCTAGACTAACGAGATCCGTCTGTACAACCGTCTTCTATATCTGGACTTACGAGATGCGTCTGTACAACCGCCTTCTATATCTAGACTAACGAGATCCGTCTGTACAACCGTCTTCTATATCTAGACTAACGAGATCCGTCTGTACAACCGTCTTCTATATCTGGACTTACGAGATGCGTCTGTACAACCGCCTTCTATATCTAGACTAACGAGATCCGTCTGTACAGCCGTCTTCTATATCTAGACTAACGAGATCCGTCTGTACAACCGTCTTCTATATCTAGACTAACGAGATCCGTCTGTAGAACCGTCTTCTATATCTAGACTAACGAGATCCGTCTGTACAGCCGTCTTCTATATCTAGACTAACGAGATCCGTCGTTGTACAACCGTCTTCTATATCTAGACTACCGAGATCCGTCTGTACAACCGTCTTCTATATCTAGACTAACGAGAACCATCTGTATAACCGTCTTCTATATCTAGACTAACGAGATCTCTCGTTATACATCCCGTCTTCTATATCTAGACTAACGAAATCCGTCTGTAGAACCGTCTTCTATATCTAGACTAACGAGATCCGTCTGTACAACCGTCTTCTATATCTAGACTAACGAGATCCGTCGTTGTACAACCCTCTTCTATATCTAGACTAACGAGATCCGTCTGTACAACCGTCTTCTATATCTAGACTAACGAGATCTCTCGTTATTCAACCGTCTTCTATATCTAGACTAACGAGGTCTCTCGTTATTCAACCGTCTTCTATATCTAGACTAACGAAATCCGTCTGTAGAACCGTCTTCTATATCTAGACTAACGAGATCCGTCTGTACAACCGTCTTCTATATCTAGACTAACGAGATCCGTCGTTGTACAACCCTCTTCTATATCTAGACTACCGAGATCCGTCTGTACAACCGTCTTCTATATCTAGACTAACGAGATCTCTCGTTATACAACCGTCTTCTATATCTACACTAACGAGATCT
This sequence comes from Andrena bicolor, assembly GCA_960531205.1. Taxonomy (NCBI): domain Eukaryota; kingdom Metazoa; phylum Arthropoda; class Insecta; order Hymenoptera; family Andrenidae; genus Andrena; species Andrena bicolor. The sequence goes on from CAUIJW010000190.1 coordinate 131,188, forward strand.
CTCGTTATACAACCGTCTTCTATATCTAGACTAACGAGATCCGTCTGTACATCCGTCATCTATATCTAGACTAACGAGATACGTCCTTGGACAAACGTCTTCAATATCTAGACTAACGAGATCCGTCGTTGTACAACCGTCTTCTATATCTAGACTAACGGGATCCGTCTGTACAACCGCCTTCTATATCTAGACTAACGAGATCCGTCTATACAACCGCCTTCTATATCTAGACTAACGAGATCCGTCTGTACAACCGTCTTCTATATCTAGACTAACGAGATCCGTCTGTACAACCGTCTTTTATATCTACACTAACGAGATCTCTCGTTATACAACCGTCTTCTATATCTAGACTAACGAGATCCGCCTGTACAACCGTCTTCTATATCTAGACTAACGAGATCCGTCTGTACAACCGTCTTCTATATCTAGACTAACGAGATCCGTCGTTGTACAACCGTCTTCTATATCTAGACTAACGGGATCCGTCTGTACAACCGCCTTCTATATCTAGACTAACGAGATCCGTCTATACAACCGCCTTCTATATCTAGACTAACGAGATCCGTCTGTACAACCGTCTTCTATATCTAGACTAACGAGATCCGTCTGTACAACCGCCTTCTATATCTAGACTAACGAGATCCGTCTATACAACCGCCTTCTATATCTAGACTAACGAGATCCGTCTGTACAACCGTCTTCTATATCTAGACTAACGAGATCCGTCTGTACAACCGTCTTTTATATCTACACTAACGAGATCTCTCGTTATACAACCGTCTTCTATATCTAGACTAACGAGATCTCTCGTTATACAACCCTCTTCTATATCTAGACTAACGAGATCCGTCTGTACAACCGTCTTCTATATCTAGACTAACGAGATCCGTCTGTACAACCGTCTTCTATATCTGGACTTACGAGATGCGTCTGTACAACCGCCTTCTATATCTAGACTAACGAGATCCGTCTGTACAGCCGTCTTCTATATCTAGACTAACGAGATCCGTCTGTACAACCGTCTTCTATATCTAGACTAACGAGATCCGTCTGTAGAACCGTCTTCTATATCTAGACTAACGAGATCCGTCTGTACAGCCGTCTTCTATATCTAGACTAACGAGATCCGTCGTTGTACAACCGTCTTCTATATCTAGACTACCGAGATCCGTCTGTACAACCGTCTTCTATATCTAGACTAACGAGAACCATCTGTATAACCGTCTTCTATATCTAGACTAACGAGATCTCTCGTTATACATCCCGTCTTCTATATCTAGACTAACGAAATCCGTCTGTAGAACCGTCTTCTATATCTAGACTAACGAGATCCGTCTGTACAACCGTCTTCTATATCTAGACTAACGAGATCCGTCGTTGTACAACCCTCTTCTATATCTAGACTAACGAGATCCGTCTGTACAACCGTCTTCTATATCTAGACTAACGAGATCTCTCGTTATTCAACCGTCTTCTATATCTAGACTAACGAGGTCTCTCGTTATTCAACCGTCTTCTATATCTAGACTAACGAAATCCGTCTGTAGAACCGTCTTCTATATCTAGACTAACGAGATCCGTCTGTACAACCGTCTTCTATATCTAGACTAACGAGATCCGTCGTTGTACAACCCTCTTCTATATCTAGACTAACGAGATCCGTCTGTACAACCGTCTTCTATATCTAGACTAACGAGATCTCTCGTTATACAACCGTCTTCTATATCTACACTAACGAGATCTCTCGTTATACAACCGTCTTCTATATCTAGACTAACGAGATCCGTCTGTACATCCGTCATCTATATCTAGACTAACGAGATACGTCCTTGGACAAACGTCTTCAATATCTAGACTAACGAGATCCGTCGTTGTACAACCGTCTTCTATATCTAGACTAACGGGATCCGTCTGTACAACCGCCTTCTATATCTAGACTAACGAGATCCGTCTATACAACCGCCTTCTATATCTAGACTAACGAGATCCGTCTGTACAACCGTCTTCTATATCTAGACTAACGAGATCCGTCTGTACAACCGTCTTTTATATCTACACTAACGAGATCTCTCGTTATACAACCGTCTTCTATATCTAGACTAACGAGATCCGCCTGTACAACCGTCTTCTATATCTAGACTAACGAGATCCGTCTGTACAACCGTCTTCTATATCTAGACTAACGAGATCCGTCTGTACAACCGCCTTCTATATCTAGACTAACGAGATCCGTCTATACAACCGCCTTCTATATCTAGACTAACGAGATCCGTCTGTACAACCGTCTTCTATATCTAGACTAACGAGATCCGTCTGTACAACCGTCTTTTATATCTACACTAACGAGATCTCTCGTTATACAACCGTCTTCTATATCTAGACAACGAGGTCTCTCGTTATTCAACCGTCTTCTATATCTAGACTAACGAAATCCGTCTGTATAACCGTCTTCTATATCTAGACTAACGAGATCCGTCTGTATAACCGTCTTCTATATCTAGACTAACGAGATCTCTCGTTATACAACCGTCTTCTATATCTAGACTAACGAGATCCGTCTGTACAACCGTCTTCTATATCTAGACTAACGAGATCCGTCTGTACAACCGTCTTCTATATCTAGACTAACGAGATCCGTCTGTACAACCGTCTTCTATATCTAGACTAACGAGATCCGTCTGTACAACCGTCTTCTATATCTAGACTAACGAGATCCGTCTGTACAACCATCTTCTATATCTAGACTAACGAGATCTCTCGTTATACAACCGTCTTCTATATCTAGACTAACGAAATCCGTCTGTAGAACCGTCTTCTATATCTAGACTAACGAGATCCGTCTGTACAACCGTCTTCTATATCTAGACTAACGAGATCCGTCGTTGTACAACCCTCTTCTATATCTAGACTAACGAGATCCGTCTGTACAACCGTCTTCTATATCTAGACTAACGAGATCCGTCTGTACAACTGTTTTCTATATCTAGACCAACGTGATCCGTCTGTACAACCGTCTTCTATATCTAGACTAACGAGATCTCTCGTTATTCAACCGTCTTCTATATCTAGACTAACGAGATCTCTCGTTATTCAACCGTCTTCTATATCTAGACTAACGAGATCCGTCTGTATAACCGTCTTCTATATCTAGACTAACGAGATCCGTCTGTGCAACCGTCTTCTATATCTAGACTAACGAGATCCGTTGTTGTACAACCATCTTCTATATCTAGACTAACGAGATGCGTCTGTACAACCGTTTTCTATATCTAGACTAACGAGATACGTCTGTACAACCGTCATCTATATCTAGACTAACGAGATACGTCCTTGGACAAACGTCTTCAATATCTAGACTAACGAGATCCGTCGTTGCACAACCGTCTTCTATATCTAGACTAACGAGATCCGTCTGTACAACCGTCTTCTATATCTAGACCAACGAGATCCGTCTGTGCAACCGTCTTCTATATCTAGACTAACGAGATCTCTCGTTATTCAACCGTCTTCTATATCTAGACTAACGAGATCCGTCTGTATAACCGTCTTCTATATCTACACTAACGAGATACGTCGTTGTACAACCCTCTTCTATATCTAGACTAACGAGATCCATCTGTGCAACCGTTTTCTATATCTAGACTAACGAGATACGTCGTTGGACAAACGTCTTCAATATCTAGACTAGCGAGATCCATCTGTACAACCGTCTTCTATATCTAGACTAACGAGTTCCGTCGTTGTACAACCGTCTTCTATATCTAGACTAACGAGATTCGTCTGTACAACCGTCTTCTATATCTAGACTAACGAGATCCGTCGTTGTACAACCCTCTTCTATATCTAGACTAACGAGATCCGTCTGTACAACAGTTTTCTATATCTTGACTAACGAGATACGTCGTTGGACAAACGTCTTCAATATCTAAACTAACGAGATCGGTCTGTACAACCGTCTTCTATATCTAGACTAACGAGATCCGTCGTTGTACAACCGTCTTCTATATCTATACTAACGAGATCTCTCGATGTACAACCGTCTTCTATATCTAGACTAACGGGATCCGCCTGTACAACCGTCTTCTATATCTAGACTAACGAGATCTCTCGTTCTACATCCCGTCTTCTATATCTAGACTAACGAGATCCGTCTGTACAACCGTCTTCTATATCTAGACTAACGAGATCCGTCGTTGTACAACCCTCTTCTATATCTAGACTAACGAGATCCGTCTGTACAACCGTCTTCTATATCTAGACTAACGAGATCCGTCTGTACAACCGTCTTCTATATCTGGACTTACGAGATGCGTCTGTACAACCGCCTTCTATATCTAGACTAACGAGATCCGTCTGTACAGCCGTCTTCTATATCTAGACTAACGAGATCCGTCGTTGTACAACCGTCTTCTATATCTAGACTACCGAGATCCGTCTGTACAACCGTCTTCTATATCTAGACTAACGAGAACCGTCTGTACAACCGTTTCTATATCTAGACTAACGAGATCTCTCGATGTACAACCGTCTTCTATACCTAGACTAACGGGATCCGTCTGTACAACCGTCTTCTATATCAAGACTAACGAGATCTCTCGTTATACATCCCGTCTTCTATATCTAGACTAACGAGATCCGTCTGTACAACCGTCTTCTATATCTAGAATAACGAGATCCGTCTGTACAACCGTCTTCTTTATCTGGACTAACGAGATCCGTCTGTACAACCGTCTTCTATATCTAGACTAACGAGATCCGTCTGTACAACCGTCTTCTATATCTAGACCAACGAGATTCGTCTGTACAGCCGTCTTCTATATCTAGACTAACGAGATCCGTCGTTGTACAACCGTCTTCTATATCTAGACTACCGAGATCCGGCTGTACAACCGTCTTCTATATCTAGACTAACGAGAACCGTCTGTACAACCGTCTTCTATATCTAGACTAACGAGATCTCTCGATGTACAACCGTCATCTATACCTAGACTAACGGGATCCGTCTGTACAACCGTCTTCTATATCAAGACTAACGAGATCTCTCGTTATACATCCCGTCTTCTATATCTAGACTAACGAGATCCGTCTGTACAACCGTCTTCTATATCTAGACTAATGAGATCCGTCTGTACAACCGTCTTCTTTATCTGGACTAACGACATCCGTCTGTACAACCATCTTCTATATCTAGACTAACGAGATCTCTCGTTATACAACCCTCCTCTATATCTAGACTAACGAGATCCGTCTGTACAACCGTCTTCTATATCTAGACTAACAAGATCCGTCTGTACAACCGTCTTCTATATCTGGACTTACGAGATGCGTCTGTACAACCGCCTTCTATATCTAGACTAACGAGATCCGTCTGTACAACCGTCTTCTATATCTGGACTTACGAGATGCGTCTGTACAACCGCCTTCTATATCTAGACTAACGAGGTCCGTCTGTACAGCCGTCTTCTATATCTAGACTAACGAGATCCGTCGTTGTACAACCGTCTTCTATATCTAGACTACCGAGATCTGTCTGTACAACCGTCTTCTATATCTAGACTAACGAGATCCGTCTGTACAACCGTCTTCTATATCTAGACTAACGAGATCCGTCGTTGTACAACCCTCTTCTATATCTAGACTAACGAGATCCGTCTGTACAACCGTCTTCTATATCTAGACTAACGAGATCTCTCGTTATTCAACCGTCTTCTATATCTAGACTAACGAGGTCTCTCGTTATTCAACCGTCTTCTATATCTAGACTAACGGGTCTCTCGTTATACAACCGTCTTCTATATCTAGACTAACGAGATCCGTCTGTACAACCGTCTTCTATATCTAGACTAACGAGATCCGTCTGTACAACCGTCTTCTATATCTAGACTAACGAGATCCGTCTTCTATATCTGGACTAACGACATCCGTCTGTACAACCATCTTCTATATCTAGACTAACGAGATCTCTCGTTATACAACCCTCCTCTATATCTAGACTAACGAGATCCGTCTGTACAACCGTCTTCTATATCTAGACTAACGAGATCCGTCTGTACAACCGTCTTCTATATCTGGACTTACGAGATGCGTCTGTACAACCGCCTTCTATATCTAGACTAACGAGATCCGTCTGTACAACCGTCTTCTATATCTGGACTAACGAGATCCGTCTGTACAACCATCTTCTATATCTAGACTAACGAGGTCTCTCGTTATACAACCGTCTTCTATATCTAGACTAACGAGATCCGTCTGTACAACCGTCTTCTATATCTAGACTAACGAGATCCGTCTTCTATATCTAGACTAACGAGCTCTGTGTGTACAACCGTCTTCTATGTCTAGACTAACGAGATCCGTCTGTACAACCGTCTTCTATATCTAGACTAACGAGATCCGTCAGTACAACCGTCTTCTTTATCTGGACTAACGAGATCCGTCTGTACAACCATCTTCTATATCTAGACTAACGAGGTCTCTCGTTATACAACCCTCTTCTATATCTAGACTAACGAGATCCGTCTGTACAACCGTCTTCTATATCTAGACTAACGAGATCCGTCTGTACAACCGTCTTCTATATCTAGACTAACGAGATCCGTCTGTACAACCGTCTTCTATATCTAGACTAACGAGATCCGTCGTTGTACAACCCTCTTCTATATCTAGACTAACGAGATCCGTCTGTACAACCGTCTTCTATATCTAGACTAACGAGATCTCTCGTTATTCAACCGTCTTCTATATCTAGACTAACGAGGTCTCTCGTTATTCAACCGTCTTCTATATCTAGACTAACGGGTCTCTCGTTATACAACCGTCTTCTATATCTAGACTAACGAGATCCGTCTGTACAACCGTCTTCTATATCTAGACTAACGAGATCCGTCTTCTATATCTAGACTAACGAGCTCTGTGTGTACAACCGTCTTCTATGTCTAGACTAACGAGATCCGTCTGTACAACCGTCTTCTATATCTAGACTAACGAGATCCGTCAGTACAACCGTCTTCTTTATCTGGACTAACGAGATCCGTCTGTACAACCATCTTCTATATCTAGACTAACGAGATCTCTCGTTATACAACCCTCTTCTATATCTAGACTAACGAGATCCGTCTGTACAACCGTCTTCTATATCTAGACTAACGAGATCCGTCTGTACAACCGTCTTCTATATCTGGACTTACGAGATGCGTCTGTACAACCGCCTTCTATATCTAGACTAACGAGATCCGTCTGTATAACCGTCTTCTATATCTAGACTAACGATATCTCTCGATGTACAACCGTCTTCTATACCTAGACTAACGGGATCCGTCTGTACAACCGTCTTCTATATATAGACTAACGAGATCTCTCGTTATACATCCCGTCTTCTATATCTAGACTAACGAGATCCGTCTGTACAACCGTCTTCTATATCTAGACTAACGAGATCCGTCTGTACAACCGTCTTCTCTATCTGGACTAACGAGATCCGTCTGTACAACCATCTTCTATATCTAGACTAACGAGATCTCTCGTTATACAACCGTCTTCTATATCTAGACTAACGAAATCCGTCTGTAGAACCGTCTTCTATATCTAGACTAACGAGATCCGTCTGTACAACCGTCTTCTATATCTAGACTAACGAGATCTCTCGTTATTCAACCGTCTTCTATATCTAGACTAACGAGGTCTCTCGTTATTCAACCGTCTTCTATATCTAGACTAACGAGATCTCTCGATATTCAACCGTCTTCTATATCTAGACTAACGAAATCCGTCTGTATAACCGTCTTCTATATCTAGACTAACGAGATCCGTCTGTATAACCGTCTTCTATATCTAGACTAACGAGATCTCTCGTTATACAACCGTCTTCTATATCTAGACTAACGAGATCCGTCTGTACAACCGTCTTCTATATCTAGACTAACGAGATCCGTCTGTACAACCGTCTTCTATATCTAGACTAACGAGATCCGTCTGTACAACCGTCTTCTATATCTAGACTAACGAGATCCGTCGTTGTACAACCGTCTTCTATATCTAGACTACCGAGATCCGTCGGTACAACCGTCTTCTATATCTAGACTAACGAGAACCGTCTGTACAACCGTCTTCTATATCTAGACTAACGAGATCTCTCGATGTACAACCGTCTTCTATACCTAGACTAACGGGATCCGTCTGTACAACCGTCTTCTATATCAAGACTAACGAGATCTCTCGTTATACATCCCGTCTTCTATATCTAGACTAACGAGATCCGTCTGTACAACCGTCTTCTATATCTAGACTAACGAGATCCGTCTGTACAACCGTCTTCTTTATCTGGACTAACGAGATCCGTCTGTACAACCATCTTCTATATCTAGACTAACGAGATCTCTCGTTATACAACCCTCTTCTATATCTAGACTAACGAGATCCGTCTGTACAACCGTCTTCTATATCTAGACTAACGAGATCCGTCTGTACAACCGTCTTCTATATCTAGACTAACGAGATCCGTCTGTACAACCGTCTTCTCTATCTGGACTAACGAGATCCGTCTGTACAACCATCTTCTATATCTAGACTAACGAGATCTCTCGTTATACAACCGTCTTCTATATCTAGACTAACGAAATCCGTCTGTAGAACCGTCTTCTATATCTAGACTAACGAGATCCGTCTGTACAACCGTCTTCTATATCTAGACTAACGAGATCTCTCGTTATTCAACCGTCTTCTATATCTAGACTAACGAGGTCTCTCGTTATTCAACCGTCTTCTATATCTAGACTAACGAGATCTCTCGATATTCAACCGTCTTCTATATCTAGACTAACGAAATCCGTCTGTATAACCGTCTTCTATATCTAGACTAACGAGATCCGTCTGTATAACCGTCTTCTATATCTAGACTAACGAGATCTCTCGTTATACAACCGTCTTCTATATCTAGACTAACGAGATCCGTCTGTACAACCGTCTTCTATATCTAGACTAACGAGATCCGTCTGTACAACCGTCTTCTATATCTAGACTAACGAGATCCGTCTGTACAACCGTCTTCTATATCTAGACTAACGAGATCCGTCGTTGTACAACCGTCTTCTATATCTAGACTACCGAGATCCGTCGGTACAACCGTCTTCTATATCTAGACTAACGAGAACCGTCTGTACAACCGTCTTCTATATCTAGACTAACGAGATCTCTCGATGTACAACCGTCTTCTATACCTAGACTAACGGGATCCGTCTGTACAACCGTCTTCTATATCAAGACTAACGAGATCTCTCGTTATACATCCCGTCTTCTATATCTAGACTAACGAGATCCGTCTGTACAACCGTCTTCTATATCTAGACTAACGAGATCCGTCTGTACAACCGTCTTCTTTATCTGGACTAACGAGATCCGTCTGTACAACCATCTTCTATATCTAGACTAACGAGATCTCTCGTTATACAACCCTCTTCTATATCTAGACTAACGAGATCCGTCTGTACAACCGTCTTCTATATCTAGACTAACGAGATCCGTCTGTACAACCGTCTTCTATATCTGGACTTACGAGATGCGTCTGTACAACCGTTTTCTATATCTAGACTAACGAGATCCGTCTGTGCAACCGTCTTCTATATCTAGACTAACGAGATCTCTCGTTATACAACCGTCTTCTATATCTAGACTAACGAGATCCGTCTGTACAACCGTCTTCTATGTCTAGACTAACGAGATCCGTCTGTACAACCGTCTTCTATATCTAGACTAACGAGATCCGTCTGTACATCCGTCTTCTATATCTAGACTAACGAGCTCTGTCTGTACAACAGTCTTCTATGTCTAGACTAACGAGATCCGTCTGTACAACCGCCTTCTATATCTAGACTAACGAGATCCGTCTGTACAACCGTCTTCTATATCTAGACTAACGATATACGTCTGTACAACCGTCTTCTATGTCTAGACTAACGAGATCCGTCTGTACAACCGTCTTCTATATCTAGACTAACGAGATCCGTCTGTACATCCGTCTTCTATATCTAGACTAACGAGCTCTGTCTGTACAACAGTCTTCTATGTCTAGACTAACGAGATCCGTCTGTACAACCATCTTCTATATCTAGACTAACGAGATCTCTCGTTATACAACCGTCTTCTATATCTAGACTAACGAAATCCGTCTGTAGAACCGTCTTCTATATCTAGACTAACGAGATCCGTCTGTACAACCGTCTTCTATATCTAGACTAACGAGATCTCTCGTTATTCAACCGTCTTCTATATCTAGACTAACGAGGTCTCTCGTTATTCAACCGTCTTCTATATCTAGACTAACGAGATCTCTCGATATTCAACCGTCTTCTATATCTAGACTAACGAAATCCGTCTGTATAACCGTCTTCTATATCTAGACTAACGAGATCCGTCTGTATAACCGTCTTCTATATCTAGACTAACGAGATCTCTCGTTATACAACCGTCTTCTATATCTAGACTAACGAGATCCGTCTGTACAACCGTCTTCTATATCTAGACTAACGAGATCCGTCTGTACAACCGTCTTCTATATCTAGACTAACGAGATCCGTCTGTACAACCGTCTTCTATATCTAGGCTAACGAGATCCGTCGTTGTACAACCGTCTTCTATATCTAGACTACCGAGATCCGTCTGTACAACCGTCTTCTATATCTAGACTAACGAGAACCGTCTGTACAACCGTCTTCTATATCTAGACTAACGAGATCCGTCTGTACAACCGTCTTCTATACCTAGACTAACGGGATCCGTCTGTACAACCGTCTTCTATATCAAGACTGACGAGATCTCTCGTTATACATCCCCTCTTCTATATCTAGACTAACGAGATCCGTCTGTACAACCGTCTTCTATATCTAGACTAACGAGATCCGTCTGTACAACCGTCTTCTATATCTGGACTTACGAGATGCGTCTGTACAACCGTTTTCTATATCTAGACTAACGAGATCCGTCTGTGCAACCGTCTTCTATATCTAGACTAACGAGATCTCTCGTTATACAACCGTCTTCTATATCTAGACTAACGAGATCCGTCTGTACAACCGTCTTCTATGTCTAGACTAACGAGATCCGTCTGTACAACCGTCTTCTATATCTAGACTAACGAGATCCGTCTGTACATCCGTCTTCTATATCTAGACTAACGAGCTCTGTCTGTACAACAGTCTTCTATGTCTAGACTAACGAGATCCGTCTGTACAACCGCCTTCTATATCTAGACTAACGAGATCCGTCTGTACAACCGTCTTCTATATCTAGACTAACGATATACGTCTGTACAACCGTCTTCTATATCTAGATTAACGAGATCCGTCTGTACAACTGTTTTCTATATCTAGACCAACGTGATCCGTCTGTACAACCGTCTTCTATATCTAGACTAACGAGATACGTCTGTACAACCGTCATCTATATCTAGACTAACGAGATACGTCCTTGGACAAACGTCTTCAATATCTAGACTAACGAGATCCGTCGTTGTACAACCGTCTTCTATATCTAGACTAACGAGATCCGTCTGTACAACTGTTTTCTATATCTAGACCAACGTGATCCGTCTGTACAACCGCCTTCTATATCTAGACTAACGAGATCCGTCTGTACAACCGTCTTCTATATCTAGACTAACGATATACGTCTGTACAACCGTCTTCTATATCTAGATTAACGAGATCCGTCTGTACAACTGTTTTCTATATCTAGACCAACGTGATCCGTCTGTACAACCGTCTTCTATATCTAGACTAACGAGATACGTCTGTACAACCGTCATCTATATCTAGACTAACGAGATACGTCCTTGGACAAACGTCTTCAATATCTAGACTAACGAGATCCGTCATTGTACAACCGTCTTCTATATCTAGACTAACGAGATCCGTCTGTACAACTGTTTTCTATATCTAGACCAACGTGATCCGTCTGTACAACCGTCTTCTATATCTACACTAACGAGATCTCTCGTTATTCAACCGTCTTCTATATCTAGACTAACGAGATCCGTCTGTATAACCGTCTTCTATATCTAGACTAACGAGATCCGTCTGTGCAACCGTCTTCTATATCTAGACTAACGAGATCCGTTGTTGTACAACCCTCTTCTATATCTAGACTAACGAGATGCGTCTGTACAGCCGTCTTCTATATCTAGACTAACGAGATCCGTCGTTGTACAACCGTCTTCTATATCTAGACTACCGAGATCTGTCTGTACAACCGTCTTCTATATCTAGACTAACGAGATCCGTCTGTACAACCGTCTTCTATATCTAGACTAACGAGATCCGTCGTTGTACAACCCTCTTCTATATCTAGACTAACGAGATCCGTCTGTACAACCGTCTTCTATATCTAGACTAACGAGATCTCTCGTTATTCAACCGTCTTCTATATCTAGACTAACGAGGTCTCTCGTTATTCAACCGTCTTCTATATCTAGACTAACGGGTCTCTCGTTATACAACCGTCTTCTATATCTAGACTAACGAGATCCGTCTGTACAACCGTCTTCTATATCTAGACTAACGAGATCCGTCTTCTATATCTGGACTAACGACATCCGTCTGTACAACCATCTTCTATATCTAGACTAACGAGATCTCTCGTTATACAACCCTCCTCTATATCTAGACTAACGAGATCCGTCTGTACAACCGTCTTCTATATCTAGACTAACGAGATCCGTCTGTACAACCGTCTTCTATATCTGGACTTACGAGATGCGTCTGTACAACCGCCTTCTATATCTAGACTAACGAGATCCGTCTGTACAACCGTCTTCTATATCTGGACTAACGAGATCCGTCTGTACAACCGTCTTCTATATCTAGACTAACGAGATCCGTCTGTACATCCGTCTTCTATATCTAGACTAACGAGCTGTGTCTGTACAACAGTCTTCTATGTCTAGACTAACGAGATCCGTCTGTACAACCGCCTTCTATATCTAGACTAACGAGATCCGTCTGTACAACCGTCTTCTATATCTAGACTAACGATATACGTCTGTACAACCGTCTTCTATGTCTAGACTAACGAGATCCGTCTGTACAACCGTCTTCTATATCTAGACTAACGAGATCCGTCTGTACATCCGTCTTCTATATCTAGACTAACGAGCTCTGTCTGTACAACAGTCTTCTATGTCTAGACTAACGAGATCCGTCTGTACAACCATCTTCTATATCTAGACTAACGAGATCTCTCGTTATACAACCGTCTTCTATATCTAGACTAACGAAATCCGTCTGTAGAACCGTCTTCTATATCTAGACTAACGAGATCCGTCTGTACAACCGTCTTCTATATCTAGACTAACGAGATCTCTCGTTATTCAACCGTCTTCTATATCTAGACAAACGAGGTCTCTCGTTATTCAACCGTCTTCTATATCTAGACTAACGAGATCTCTCGATATTCAACCGTCTTCTATATCTAGACTAACGAAATCCGTCTGTATAACCGTCTTCTATATCTAGACTAACGAGATCCGTCTGTATAACCGTCTTCTATATCTAGACTAACGAGATCTCTCGTTATACAACCGTCTTCTATATCTAGACTAACGAGATCCGTCTGTACAACCGTCTTCTATATCTAGACTAACGAGATCCGTCTGTACAACCGTCTTCTATATCTAGACTAACGAGATCCGTCTGTACAACCGTCTTCTATATCTAGACTAACGAGATCCGTCGTTGTACAACCGTCTTCTATATCTAGACTACCGAGATCCGTCTGTACAACCGTCTTCTATGTCTAGACTAACGAGATCCGTCTGTACAACCGTCTTCTATATCTAGACTAACGAGATCCGTCTGTACATCCGTCTTCTATATCTAGACTAACGAGCTCTGTCTGTACAACAGTCTTCTATGTCTAGACTAACGAGATCCGTCTGTACAACCGCCTTCTATATCTAGACTAACGAGATCCGTCTGTACAACCGTCTTCTATATCTAGACTAACGATATACGTCTGTACAACCGTCTTCTATATCTAGATTAACGAGATCCGTCTGTACAACTGTTTTCTATATCTAGACCAACGTGATCCGTCTGTACAACCGTCTTCTATATCTAGACTAACGAGATACGTCTGTACAACCGTCATCTATATCTAGACTAACGAGATACGTCCTTGGACAAACGTCTTCAATATCTAGACTAACGAGATCCGTCGTTGTACAACCGTCTTCTATATCTAGACTAACGAGATCCGTCTGTACAACTGTTTTCTATATCTAGACCAACGTGATCCGTCTGTACAACCGCCTTCTATATCTAGACTAACGAGATCCGTCTGTACAACCGTCTTCTATATCTAGACTAACGATATACGTCTGTACAACCGTCTTCTATATCTAGATTAACGAGATCCGTCTGTACAACTGTTTTCTATATCTAGACCAACGTGATCCGTCTGTACAACCGTCTTCTATATCTAGACTAACGAGATACGTCTGTACAACCGTCATCTATATCTAGACTAACGAGATCCGTCTGTGCAACCGTCTTCTATATCTAGACTAACGAGATCCGTTGTTGTACAACCCTCTTCTATATCTAGACTAACGAGATGCGTCTGTACAACCGTCATCTATATCTAGACTAACGAGATACGTCCTTGGACAAACGTCTTCAATATCTAGACTAACGAGATCCGTCGTTGTACAACCGTCTTCTATATCTAGACCAACGTGATCCGTCTGTACAACCGTCTTCTATATCTACACTAACGAGATCTCTCGTTATTCAACCGTCTTCTATATCTAGACTAACGAGATCCGTCTGTATAACCGTCTTCTATATCTAGACTAACGAGATCCGTCTGTGCAACCGTCTTCTATATCTAGACTAACGAGATCCGTTGTTGTACAACCCTCTTCTATATCTAGACTAACGAGATGCGTCTGTACAGCCGTCTTCTATATCTAGACTAACGAGATCCGTCGTTGTACAACCGTCTTCTATATCTAGACTACCGAGATCTGTCTGTACAACCGTCTTCTATATCTAGACTAACGAGATCCGTCTGTACAACCGTCTTCTATATCTAGACTAACGAGATCCGTCGTTGTACAACCCTCTTCTATATCTAGACTAACGAGATCCGTCTGTACAACCGTCTTCAATATCTAGACTAACGAGATCTCTCGTTATTCAACCGTCTTCTATATCTAGACTAACGAGGTCTCTCGTTATTCAACCGTCTTCTATATCTAGACTAACGGGTCTCTCGTTATACAACCGTCTTCTATATCTAGACTAACGAGATCCGTCTGTACAACCGTCTTCTATATCTAGACTAACGAGATCCGTCTTCTATATCTGGACTAACGACATCCGTCTGTACAACCATCTTCTATATCTAGACTAACGAGATCTCTCGTTATACAACCCTCCTCTATATCTAGACTAACGAGATCCGTCTGTACAACCGTCTTCTATATCTAGACTAACGAGATCCGTCTGTACAACCGTCTTCTATATCTGGACTTACGAGATGCGTCTGTACAACCGCCTTCTATATCTAGACTAACGAGATCCGTCTGTACAACCGTCTTCTATATCTGGACTAACGAGATCCGTCTGTACAACCGTCTTCTATATCTAGACTAACGAGATCCGTCTGTACATCCGTCTTCTATATCTAGACTAACGAGCTGTGTCTGTACAACAGTCTTCTATGTCTAGACTAACGAGATCCGTCTGTACAACCGCCTTCTATATCTAGACTAACGAGATCCGTCTGTACAACCGTCTTCTATATCTAGACTAACGATATACGTCTGTACAACCGTCTTCTATGTCTAGACTAACGAGATCCGTCTGTACAACCGTCTTCTATATCTAGACTAACGAGATCCGTCTGTACATCCGTCTTCTATATCTAGACTAACGAGCTCTGTCTGTACAACAGTCTTCTATGTCTAGACTAACGAGATCCGTCTGTACAACCATCTTCTATATCTAGACTAACGAGATCTCTCGTTATACAACCGTCTTCTATATCTAGACTAACGAAATCCGTCTGTAGAACCGTCTTCTATATCTAGACTAACGAGATCCGTCTGTACAACCGTCTTCTATATCTAGACTAACGAGATCTCTCGTTATTCAACCGTCTTCTATATCTAGACAAACGAGGTCTCTCGTTATTCAACCGTCTTCTATATCTAGACTAACGAGATCTCTCGATATTCAACCGTCTTCTATATCTAGACTAACGAAATCCGTCTGTATAACCGTCTTCTATATCTAGACTAACGAGATCCGTCTGTATAACCGTCTTCTATATCTAGACTAACGAGATCTCTCGTTATACAACCGTCTTCTATATCTAGACTAACGAGATCCGTCTGTACAACCGTCTTCTATATCTAGACTAACGAGATCCGTCTGTACAACCGTCTTCTATATCTAGACTAACGAGATCCGTCTGTACAACCGTCTTCTATATCTAGACTAACGAGATCCGTCGTTGTACAACCGTCTTCTATATCTAGACTACCGAGATCCGTCTGTACAACCGTCTTCTATGTCTAGACTAACGAGATCCGTCTGTACAACCGTCTTCTATATCTAGACTAACGAGATCCGTCTGTACATCCGTCTTCTATATCTAGACTAACGAGCTCTGTCTGTACAACAGTCTTCTATGTCTAGACTAACGAGATCCGTCTGTACAACCGCCTTCTATATCTAGACTAACGAGATCCGTCTGTACAACCGTCTTCTATATCTAGACTAACGATATACGTCTGTACAACCGTCTTCTATATCTAGATTAACGAGATCCGTCTGTACAACTGTTTTCTATATCTAGACCAACGTGATCCGTCTGTACAACCGTCTTCTATATCTAGACTAACGAGATACGTCTGTACAACCGTCATCTATATCTAGACTAACGAGATACGTCCTTGGACAAACGTCTTCAATATCTAGACTAACGAGATCCGTCGTTGTACAACCGTCTTCTATATCTAGACTAACGAGATCCGTCTGTACAACTGTTTTCTATATCTAGACCAACGTGATCCGTCTGTACAACCGCCTTCTATATCTAGACTAACGAGATCCGTCTGTACAACCGTCTTCTATATCTAGACTAACGATATACGTCTGTACAACCGTCTTCTATATCTAGATTAACGAGATCCGTCTGTACAACTGTTTTCTATATCTAGACCAACGTGATCCGTCTGTACAACCGTCTTCTATATCTAGACTAACGAGATACGTCTGTACAACCGTCATCTATATCTAGACTAACGAGATACGTCCTTGGACAAACGTCTTCAATATCTAGACTAACGAGATCCGTCGTTGTACAACCGTCTTCTATATCTAGACTAACGAGATCCGTCTGTACAACTGTTTTCTATATCTAGACCAACGTGATCCGTCTGTACAACCGTCTTCTATATCTACACTAACGAGATCTCTCGTTATTCAACCGTCTTCTATATCTAGACTAACGAGATCCGTCTGTATAACCGTCTTCTATATCTAGACTAACGAGATCCGTCTGTGCAACCGTCTTCTATATCTAGACTAACGAGATCCGTTGTTGTACAACCCTCTTCTATATCTAGACTAACGAGATGCGTCTGTACAGCCGTCTTCTATATCTAGACTAACGAGATCCGTCGTTGTACAACCGTCTTCTATATCTAGACTACCGAGATCTGTCTGTACAACCGTCTTCTATATCTAGACTAACGAGATCCGTCTGTACAACCGTCTTCTATATCTAGACTAACGAGATCCGTCGTTGTACAACCCTCTTCTATATCTAGACTAACGAGATCCGTCTGTACAACCGTCTTCTATATCTAGACTAACGAGATCTCTCGTTATTCAACCGTCTTCTATATCTAGACTAACGAGGTCTCTCGTTATTCAACCGTCTTCTATATCTAGACTAACGGGTCTCTCGTTATACAACCGTCTTCTATATCTAGACTAACGAGATCCGTCTGTACAACCGTCTTCTATATCTAGACTAACGAGATCCGTCTTCTATATCTGGACTAACGACATCCGTCTGTACAACCATCTTCTATATCTAGACTAACGAGATCTCTCGTTATACAACCCTCCTCTATATCTAGACTAACGAGATCCGTCTGTACAACAGTCTTCTATGTCTAGACTAACGAGATCCGTCTGTACAACCGCCTTCTATATCTAGACTAACGAGATCCGTCTGTACAACCGTCTTCTATATCTAGACTAACGATATACGTCTGTACAACCGTCTTCTATGTCTAGACTAACGAGATCCGTCTGTACAACCGTCTTCTATATCTAGACTAACGAGATCCGTCTGTACATCCGTCTTCTATATCTAGACTAACGAGCTCTGTCTGTACAACAGTCTTCTATGTCTAGACTAACGAGATCCGTCTGTACAACCATCTTCTATATCTAGACTAACGAGATCTCTCGTTATACAACCGTCTTCTATATCTAGACTAACGAAATCCGTCTGTAGAACCGTCTTCTATATCTAGACTAACGAGATCCGTCTGTACAACCGTCTTCTATATCTAGACTAACGAGATCTCTCGTTATTCAACCGTCTTCTATATCTAGACAAACGAGGTCTCTCGTTATTCAACCGTCTTCTATATCTAGACTAACGAGATCTCTCGATATTCAACCGTCTTCTATATCTAGACTAACGAAATCCGTCTGTATAACCGTCTTCTATATCTAGACTAACGAGATCCGTCTGTATAACCGTCTTCTATATCTAGACTAACGAGATCTCTCGTTATACAACCGTCTTCTATATGTAGACTAACGAGATCCGTCTGTACAACCGTCTTCTATATCTAGACTAACGAGATCCGTCTGTACAACCGTCTTCTATATCTAGACTAACGAGATCCGTCTGTACAACCGTCTTCTATATCTAGACTAACGAGATCCGTCGTTGTACAACCGTCTTCTATATCTAGACTACCGAGATCCGTCTGTACAACCGTCTTCTATATCTAGACTAACGAGAACCGTCTGTACAACCGTCTTCTATATCTAGACTAACGAGATCCGTCTGTACAACCGTCTTCTATACCTAGACTAACGGGATCCGTCTGTACAACCGTCTTCTATATCAAGACTAACGAGATCTCTCGTTATACATCCCCTCTTCTATATCTAGACTAACGAGATCCGTCTGTACAACCGTCTTCTATATCTAGACTAACGAGATCCGTCTGTACAACCGTCTTCTATATCTGGACTTACGAGATGCGTCTGTACAACCGTTTTCTATATCTAGACTAACGAGATCCGTCTGTGCAACCGTCTTCTATATCTAGACTAACGAGATCTCTCGTTATACAACCGTCTTCTATATCTAGACTAACGAGATCCGTCTGTACAACCGTCTTCTATGTCTAGACTAACGAGATCCGTCTGTACAACCGTCTTCTATATCTAGACTAACGAGATCCGTCTGTACATCCGTCTTCTATATCTAGACTAACGAGCTCTGTCTGTACAACAGTCTTCTATGTCTAGACTAACGAGATCCGTCTGTACAACCGCCTTCTATATCTAGACTAACGAGATCCGTCTGTACAACCGTCTTCTATATCTAGACTAACGATATACGTCTGTACAACCGTCTTCTATATCTAGATTAACGAGATCCGTCTGTACAACTGTTTTCTATATCTAGACCAACGTGATCCGTCTGTACAACCGTCTTCTATATCTAGACTAACGAGATACGTCTGTACAACCGTCATCTATATCTAGACTAACGAGATACGTCCTTGGACAAACGTCTTCAATATCTAGACTAACGAGATCCGTCGTTGTACAACCGTCTTCTATATCTAGACTAACGAGATCCGTCTGTACAACTGTTTTCTATATCTAGACCAACGTGATCCGTCTGTACAACCGCCTTCTATATCTAGACTAACGAGATCCGTCTGTACAACCGTCTTCTATATCTAGACTAACGATATACGTCTGTACAACCGTCTTCTATATCTAGATTAACGAGATCCGTCTGTACAACTGTTTTCTATATCTAGACCAACGTGATCCGTCTGTACAACCGTCTTCTATATCTAGACTAACGAGATCTCTCGATATTCAACCGTCTTCTATATCTAGACTAACGAGATACGTCTGTACAACCGTCATCTATATCTAGACTAACGAGATACGTCCTTGGACAAACGTCTTCAATATCTAGACTAACGAGATCCGTCGTTGTACAACCGTCTTCTATATCTAGACTAACGAGATCCGTCTGTACAACTGTTTTCTATATCTAGACCAACGTGATCCGTCTGTACAACCGTCTTCTATATCTACACTAACGAGATCTCTCGTTATTCAACCGTCTTCTATATCTAGACTAACGAGATCCGTCTGTATAACCGTCTTCTATATCTAGACTAACGAGATCCGTCTGTGCAACCGTCTTCTATATCTAGACTAACGAGATCCGTTGTTGTACAACCCTCTTCTATATCTAGACTAACGAGATGCGTCTGTACAGCCGTCTTCTATATCTAGACTAACGAGATCCGTCGTTGTACAACCGTCTTCTATATCTAGACTACCGAGATCTGTCTGTACAACCGTCTTCTATATCTAGACTAACGAGATCCGTCTGTACAACCGTCTTCTATATCTAGACTAACGAGATCCGTCGTTGTACAACCCTCCTCTATATCTAGACTAACGAGATCCGTCTGTACAACCGTCTTCTATATCTAGACTAACGAGATCCGTCTGTACAACCGTCTTCTATATCTGGACTTACGAGATGCGTCTGTACAACCGCCTTCTATATCTAGACTAACGAGATCCGTCGTTGTACAACCCTCTTCTATATCTAGACTAACGAGATCCGTCTGTACAACCGTCTTCTATATCTAGACTAACGAGATCTCTCGTTATTCAACCGTCTTCTATATCTAGACTAACGAGGTCTCTCGTTATTCAACCGTCTTCTATATCTAGACTAACGGGTCTCTCGTTATACAACCGTCTTCTATATCTAGACTAACGAGATCCGTCTGTACAACCGTCTTCTATATCTAGACTAACGAGATCCGTCTTCTATATCTGGACTAACGACATCCGTCTGTACAACCATCTTCTATATCTAGACTAACGAGATCTCTCGTTATACAACCCTCCTCTATATCTAGACTAACGAGATCCGTCTGTACAACCGTCTTCTATATCTAGACTAACGAGATCCGTCTGTACAACCGTCTTCTATATCTGGACTTACGAGATGCGTCTGTACAACCGCCTTCTATATCTAGACTAACGAGATCCGTCTGTACAACCGTCTTCTATATCTGGACTAACGAGATCCGCCTGTACAACCATCTTCTATATCTAGACTAACGAGGTCTCTCGTTATACAACCGTCTTCTATATCTAGACTAACGAGATCCGTCTGTACAACCGTCTTCTATATCTAGACTAACGAGATCCGTCTTCTATATCTAGACTAACGAGCTCTGTGTGTACAACCGTCTTCTATGTCTAGACTAACGAGATCCGTCTGTACAACCGTCTTCTATATCTAGACTAACGAGATCCGTCAGTACAACCGTCTTCTTTATCTGGACTAACGAGATCCGTCTGTACAACCATCTTCTATATCTAGACTAACGAGGTCTCTCGTTATACAACCCTCTTCTATATCTAGACTAACGAGATCCGTCTGTACAACCGTCTTCTATATCTAGACTAACGAGATCCGTCTGTACAACCGTCTTCTATATCTAGACTAACGAGATCCGTCTGTACCACCATCTTCTATATCTAGACTAACGAGATCTCTCGTTATACAACCGTCTTCTATATCTAGACTAACGAAATCCGTCTGTAGAACCGTCTTCTATATCTAGACTAACGAGATCCGTCTGTACAACCGTCTTCTATATCTAGACTAACGAGATCCGTCGTTGTACAACCCTCTTCTATATCTAGACTAACGAGATCCGTCTGTACAACCGTCTTCTATATCTAGACTAACGAGATCTCTCGTTATTCAACCGTCTTCTATATCTAGACTAACGAGGTCTCTCGTTATTCAACCGTCTTCTATATCTAGACTAACGGGTCTCTCGTTATACAACCGTCTTCTATATCTAGACTAACGAGATCCGTCTGTACAACCGTCTTCTATATCTAGACTAACGAGATCCGTCTTCTATATCTAGACTAACGAGCTCTGTGTGTACAACCGTCTTCTATGTCTAGACTAACGAGATCCGTCTGTACAACCGTCTTCTATATCTAGACTAACGAGATCCGTCAGTACAACCGTCTTCTTTATCTGGACTAACGAGATCCGTCTGTACAACCATCTTCTATATCTAGACTAACGAGATCTCTCGTTATACAACCCTCTTCTATATCTAGACTAACGAGATCCGTCTGTACAACCGTCTTCTATATCTAGACTAACGAGATCCGTCTGTACAACCGTCTTCTATATCTGGACTTACGAGATGCGTCTGTACAACCGCCTTCTATATCTAGACTAACGAGATCCGTCTGTACAGCCGTCTTCTATATCTAGACTAACGAGATCCGTCGTTGTACAACCGTCTTCTATATCTAGACTACCGAGATCCGTCTGTACAACCGTCTTCTATATCTAGACTAACGAGAACCGTCTGTATAACCGTCTTCTATATCTAGACTAACGATATCTCTCGATGTACAACCGTCTTCTATACCTAGACTAACGGGATCCGTCTGTACAACCGTCTTCTATATATAGACTAACGAGATCTCTCGTTATACATCCCGTCTTCTATATCTAGACTAACGAGATCCGTCTGTACAACCGTCTTCTATATCTAGACTAACGAGATCCGTCTGTACAACCGTCTTCTCTATCTGGACTAACGAGATCCGTCTGTACAACCATCTTCTATATCTAGACTAACGAGATCTCTCGTTATACAACCGTCTTCTATATCTAGACTAACGAAATCCGTCTGTAGAACCGTCTTCTATATCTAGACTAACGAGATCCGTCTGTACAACCGTCTTCTATATCTAGACTAACGAGATCTCTCGTTATTCAACCGTCTTCTATATCTAGACTAACGAGGTCTCTCGTTATTCAACCGTCTTCTATATCTAGACTAACGAGATCTCTCGATATTCAACCGTCTTCTATATCTAGACTAACGAAATCCGTCTGTATAACCGTCTTCTATATCTAGACTAACGAGATCCGTCTGTATAACCGTCTTCTATATCTAGACTAACGAGATCTCTCGTTATACAACCGTCTTCTATATCTAGACTAACGAGATCCGTCTGTACAACCGTCTTCTATATCTAGACTAACGAGATCCGTCTGTACAACCGTCTTCTATATCTAGACTAACGAGATCCGTCTGTACAACCGTCTTCTATATCTAGACTAACGAGATCCGTCTGTACAACCGTCTTCTATATCTAGACTAACGAGATCCGTCGTTGTACAACCGTCTTCTATATCTAGACTACCGAGATCCGTCGGTACAACCGTCTTCTATATCTAGACTAACGAGAACCGTCTGTACAACCGTCTTCTATATCTAGACTAACGAGATCTCTCGATGTACAACCGTCTTCTATACCTAGACTAACGGGATCCGTCTGTACAACCGTCTTCTATATCAAGACTAACGAGATCTCTCGTTATACATCCCGTCTTCTATATCTAGACTAACGAGATCCGTCTGTACAACCGTCTTCTATATCTAGACTAACGAGATCCGTCTGTACAACCGTCTTCTTTATCTGGACTAACGAGATCCGTCTGTACAACCATCTTCTATATCTAGACTAACGAGATCTCTCGTTATACAACCCTCTTCTATATCTAGACTAACGAGATCCGTCTGTACAACCGTCTTCTATATCTAGACTAACGAGATCCGTCTGTACAACCGTCTTCTATATCTGGACTTACGAGATGCGTCTGTACAACCGTTTTCTATATCTAGACTAACGAGATCCGTCTGTGCAACCGTCTTCTATATCTAGACTAACGAGATCTCTCGTTATACAACCGTCTTCTATATCTAGACTAACGAGATCCGTCTGTACAACCGTCTTCTATGTCTAGACTAACGAGATCCGTCTGTACAACCGTCTTCTATATCTAGACTAACGAGATCCGTCTGTACATCCGTCTTCTATATCTAGACTAACGAGCTCTGTCTGTACAACAGTCTTCTATGTCTAGACTAACGAGATCCGTCTGTACAACCGCCTTCTATATCTAGACTAACGAGATCCGTCTGTACAACCGTCTTCTATATCTAGACTAACGATATACGTCTGTACAACCGTCTTCTATGTCTAGACTAACGAGATCCGTCTGTACAACCGTCTTCTATATCTAGACTAACGAGATCCGTCTGTACATCCGTCTTCTATATCTAGACTAACGAGCTCTGTCTGTACAACAGTCTTCTATGTCTAGACTAACGAGATCCGTCTGTACAACCATCTTCTATATCTAGACTAACGAGATCTCTCGTTATACAACCGTCTTCTATATCTAGACTAACGAAATCCGTCTGTAGAACCGTCTTCTATATCTAGACTAACGAGATCCGTCTGTACAACCGTCTTCTATATCTAGACTAACGAGATCTCTCGTTATTCAACCGTCTTCTATATCTAGACTAACGAGGTCTCTCGTTATTCAACCGTCTTCTATATCTAGACTAACGAGATCTCTCGATATTCAACCGTCTTCTATATCTAGACTAACGAAATCCGTCTGTATAACCGTCTTCTATATCTAGACTAACGAGATCCGTCTGTATAACCGTCTTCTATATCTAGACTAACGAGATCTCTCGTTATACAACCGTCTTCTATATCTAGACTAACGAGATCCGTCTGTACAACCGTCTTCTATATCTAGACTAACGAGATCCGTCTGTACAACCGTCTTCTATATCTAGACTAACGAGATCCGTCTGTACAACCGTCTTCTATATCTAGACTAACGAGATCCGTCGTTGTACAACCGTCTTCTATATCTAGACTACCGAGATCCGTCTGTACAACCGTCTTCTATATCTAGACTAACGAGAACCGTCTGTACAACCGTCTTCTATATCTAGACTAACGAGATCCGTCTGTACAACCGTCTTCTATACCTAGACTAACGGGATCCGTCTGTACAACCGTCTTCTATATCAAGACTAACGAGATCTCTCGTTATACATCCCCTCTTCTATATCTAGACTAACGAGATCCGTCTGTACAACCGTCTTCTATATCTAGACTAACGAGATCCGTCTGTACAACCGTCTTCTATATCTGGACTTACGAGATGCGTCTGTACAACCGTTTTCTATATCTAGACTAACGAGATCCGTCTGTGCAACCGTCTTCTATATCTAGACTAACGAGATCTCTCGTTATACAACCGTCTTCTATATCTAGACTAACGAGATCCGTCTGTACAACCGTCTTCTATGTCTAGACTAACGAGATCCGTCTGTACAACCGTCTTCTATATCTAGACTAACGAGATCCGTCTGTACATCCGTCTTCTATATCTAGACTAACGAGCTCTGTCTGTACAACAGTCTTCTATGTCTAGACTAACGAGATCCGTCTGTACAACCGCCTTCTATATCTAGACTAACGAGATCCGTCTGTACAACCGTCTTCTATATCTAGACTAACGATATACGTCTGTACAACCGTCTTCTATATCTAGATTAACGAGATCCGTCTGTACAACTGTTTTCTATATCTAGACCAACGTGATCCGTCTGTACAACCGTCTTCTATATCTAGACTAACGAGATACGTCTGTACAACCCTCATCTATATCTAGACTAACGAGATACGTCCTTGGACAAACGTCTTCAATATCTAGACTAACGAGATCCGTCGTTGTACAACCGTCTTCTATATCTAGACTAACGAGATCCGTCTGTACAACTGTTTTCTATATCTAGACCAACGTGATCCGTCTGTACAACCGTCTTCTATATCTACACTAACGAGATCTCTCGTTATTCAACCGTCTTCTATATCTAGGCTAACGAGATCCGTCTGTATAACCGTCTTCTATATCTAGACTAACGAGATCCGTCTGTGCAACCGTCTTCTATATCTAGACTAACGAGATCCGTTGTTGTACAACCCTCTTCTATATCTAGACTAACGAGATGCGTCTGTACAACCGTTTTCTATATCTAGACTAACGAGATACGTCTGTACAACCGTCATCTATATCTAGACTAACGAGATACGTCCTTGGACAAACGTCTTCAATATCTAGACTAACGAGATCCGTCATTGCACAACCGTCTTCTATATCTAGACTAACGAGATCCGTCTGTACAACCGTCTTCTATATCTAGACCAACGAGATCCGTCTGTGCAACCGTCTTCTATATCTAGACTAACGAGATCTCTCGTTATTCAACCGTCTTCTATATCTAGACTAACGAGATCCGTCTGTATAACCGTCTTCTATATCTACACTAACGAGATACGTCGTTGTACAACCCTCTTCTATATCTAGACTAACGAGATCCGTCGTTGTACAACCCTCTTCTATATCTAGACTAACGAGATCCATCTGTGCAACCGTTTTCTATATCTAGACTAACGAGATACGTCGTTGGACAAACGTCTTCAATATCTAGACTAGCGAGATCCATCTGTACAACCGTCTTCTATATCTAGACTAACGAGTTCCGTCGTTGTACAACCGTCTTCTATATCTAGACTAACGAGATTCGTCTGTACAACCGTCTTCTATATCTAGACTAACGAGATCCGTCGTTGTACAACCCTCTTCTATATCTAGACTAACGAGATCCGTCTGTACAACAGTTTTCTATATCTAGACTAACGAGATACGTCGTTGGACAAACGTCTTCAATATCTAGACTAACGAGATCGGTCTGTGCAACCGTCTTCTATATCTAGACTAACGAGATCCGTCGTTGTACAACCGTCTTCTATATCTATACTAACGAGATCTCTCGATGTACAACCGTCTTCTATATCTAGACTAACGAGATCCGTCTGTACAACCGTCTTCTATATCTAGACTAACGAGATCCGTCGTTGTACAACCGTCTTTTATATCTACACTACCGAGATCTCTCGTTGTACAACCGTCTTTTATATCTACACTAACGAGATCTCTCGTTATACAACCGTCTTCTATATCTAGACTAACGAGATCCGTCTGTACAACCGTCTTCTATATCTAGACTAACGAGATCTCTCGTTATACAACCGTCTTCTATATCTACACTAACGAGATCTCTCGTTATACAACCGTCTTCTATATCTAGACTAACGAGATCCGTCTGCGCAACCGTCTTCTATATCTAGACTAACGAGATCCGTTGTTGTACAACCCTCTTCTATATCTAGACTAACGAGATCCGTCGTTGTACAACCGTCTTCTATATCTAGACTAACGAGATACGTCTGTACAACCGTCATCTATATCTAGACTAACGAGATACGTCCTTGGACAAACGTCTTCAATATCTAGACTAACGAGATCCGTCTGTACAACCGTCTTCTATATCTAGACTAACGAGATCCGTCGTTGTACAACCCTCTTCTATATCTAGACTAACGAGATCCGTCTATACAACCGCCTTCTATATCTAGACTAACGAGATCCGTCTGTACAACCGTCTTCTATATCTAGACTAACGAGATCCATCTGTACAACTGTCTTCTATATCTAGACCAGGCATGGAACTAAAGTGAACGCAGCGGCCGATTATCGGAGGCAACGCCTCCTTTCTCCCGCCGCGCGTCTTTGTCCCCGCGGCGGGCCTAGGAGCTTCGAGCGCCTCAGACCCGTACCATATGAATCGCGCGTGGCGCATTGGGGCGACATTGTATCAATAGGTTTCCACATCGACCCAGAGAGCACGATTGTCGATGCGTTTTTGTTTTGTCAACGCGCCACGCGCGGTTCACGTGGTACGGGCCTGAGGCGCTCCACGAACCTGGGCCGCCGCGGGGGCCAAGACGCGCGGCGGGAGAAAGGAGGCGTTGCGTCCGAAAAACGGCCGCTGCGTTCACTTTAGTTCCATGCCTGATCTAGACTAACGAGATCTGTCTGTACAACCGTCTTCTATATCTAGACTAACGAGATCTCTCGTTATTCAACCGTCTTCTATATCTAGACTAACGAGGTCTCTCGTTATTCAACCGTCTTCTATATCTAGACTAACGAGATCTCTTGATATTCAACCGTCTTCTATATCTAGACTAACGAAATCCGTCTGTATAACCGTCTTCTATATCTAGACTACCGAGATCCGTCTGTACAACCGTCTTCTATATCTAGACTAACGAGAACCGTCTGTATAACCGTCTTCTATATCTAGACTAACGAGAACCGTCTGTACAACCGTCTTCTATATCTAGACTAACGAGATCTCTCGATGTACAACCGTCTTCTATACCTAGACTAACGGGATCCGTCTGTACAACCGTCTTCTATATCAAGACTAACGAGATCTCTCGTTATACATCCCGTCTTCTATATCTAGACTAACGAGATCCGTCTGTACAACCGTCTTCTATATCTAGACTAACGAGATCCGTCTGTACAACCGTCTTCTTTATCTGGACTAACGAGATCCGTCTGTACAACCATCTTCTATATCTAGACTAACGAGATACGTCTGTACAACCGTCATCTATATCTAGACTAAAGAGATACGTCCTTGGACAAAGGTCTTCAATATCTAGACTAACGAGATCCGTCGTTGTACAACCGTCTTCTATATCTAGACTAACGAGATCCGTCGTTGTACAACCGTCTTTTATATCTACACTAACGAGATCTCTCGTTGTACAACCGTCTTTTATATCTACACTAACGAGATCTCTCGTTATACAACCGTCCTCTATATCTAGACTAACGAGATCCGTCTGTACAACCGTCTTCTATATCTAGACTAACGAGATCTCTCGTTATACAACCGTCTTCTATATCTAGACTAACGAGATCTCTCGTTATACAACCGTCTTCTATATCTAGACTAACGAGATCCGTCTGCGCAACCGTCTTCTATATCTAGACTAACGAGATCCGTTGTTGTACAACCCTCTTCTATATCTAGACTAACGAGATCCGTCGTTGTACAACCGTCTTCTATATCTAGACTAACGAGATACGTCTGTACAACCGTCATCTATATCTAGACTAACGAGATACGTCCTTGGACAAACGTCTTCAATATCTAGACTAACGAGATCCGTCGTTGTACAACCGTCTTCTATATCTAGACTAACGAGATCCGTCGTTGTACAACCGTCTTTTATATCTACACTAACGAGATCTCTCGTTATACAACCGTCTTCTATATCTAGACTAACGAGATCCGTCTGTACAACCGTCTTCTATATCTAGACTAACGAGATCTCTCGTTATACAACCGTCTTCTATATCTAGACTAACGAGATCCGTCTGTACAACCGTCTTCTATATCTAGACTAACGAGATCCGTCGTCTATATCTAGACTAACGAGATCCGTCGTCTATATCTAGACTAACGAGCTCTGTGTGTACAACCGTCTTCTATGTCTAGACTAACGAGATCCGTCTGTACAACCGTCTTCTATATCTAGACTAACGAGATCCGTCAGTACAACCGTCTTCTTTATCTGGACTAACGAGATCCGTCTGTACAACCATCTTCTATATCTAGACTAACGAGATCTCTCGTTATACAACCCTCTTCTATATCTAGACTAACGAGATCCGTCTGTACAACCGTCTTCTATATCTAGACTAACGAGATCCGTCTGTACAACCGTCTTCTATATCTGGACTTACGAGATGCGTCTGTACAACCGCCTTCTATATCTAGACTAACGAGATCCGTCTGTACAGCCGTCTTCTATATCTAGACTAACGAGATCCGTCTGTACAACCGTCTTCTATATCTAGACTAACGAGATCCGTCTGTAGAACCGTCTTCTATATCTAGACTAACGAGATCCGTCTGTACAGCCGTCTTCTATATCTAGACTAACGAGATCCGTCGTTGTACAACCGTCTTCTATATCTAGACTACCGAGATCCGTCTGTACAACCGTCTTCTATATCTAGACTAACGAGAACCATCTGTATAACCGTCTTCTATATCTAGACTAACGAGATCTCTCGTTATACATCCCGTCTTCTATATCTAGACTAACGAAATCCGTCTGTAGAACCGTCTTCTATATCTAGACTAACGAGATCCGTCTGTACAACCGTCTTCTATATCTAGACTAACGAGATCCGTCGTTGTACAACCCTCTTCTATATCTAGACTAACGAGATCCGTCTGTACAACCGTCTTCTATATCTAGACTAACGAGATCTCTCGTTATTCAACCGTCTTCTATATCTAGACTAACGAGGTCTCTCGTTATTCAACCGTCTTCTATATCTAGACTAACGAAATCCGTCTGTAGAACCGTCTTCTATATCTAGACCAACGAGATCCGTCTGTACAACCGTCTTCTATATCTAGACTAACGAGATCCGTCGTTGTACAACCCTCTTCTATATCTAGACTAACGAGATCCGTCTGTACAACCGTCTTCTATATCTAGACTAACGAGATCTCTCGTTATACAACCGTCTTCTATATCTACACTAACGAGATCTCTCGTTATACAACCGTCTTCTATATCTAGACTAACGAGATCCGTCTGTACATCCGTCATCTATATCTAGACTAACGAGATACGTCCTTGGACAAACGTCTTCAATATCTAGACTAACGAGATCCGTCGTTGTACAACCGTCTTCTATATCTAGACTAACGGGATCCGTCTGTACAACCGCCTTCTATATCTAGACTAACGAGATCCGTCTATACAACCGCCTTCTATATCTAGACTAACGAGATCCGTCTGTACAACCGTCTTCTATATCTAGACTAACGAGATCCGTCTGTACAACCGTCTTTTATATCTACACTAACGAGATCTCTCGTTATACAACCGTCTTCTATATCTAGACTAACGAGATCCGCCTGTACAACCGTCTTCTATATCTAGACTAACGAGATCCGTCTGTACAACCGTCTTCTATATCTAGACTAACGAGATCCGTCGTTGTACAACCGTCTTCTATATCTAGACTAACGGGATCCGTCTGTACAACCGCCTTCTATATCTAGACTAACGAGATCCGTCTATACAACCGCCTTCTATATCTAGACTAACGAGATCCGTCTGTACAACCGTCTTCTATATCTAGACTAACGAGATCCGTCTGTACAACCGCCTTCTATATCTAGACTAACGAGATCCGTCTATACAACCGCCTTCTATATCTAGACTAACGAGATCCGTCTGTACAACCGTCTTCTATATCTAGACTAACGAGATCCGTCTGTACAACCGTCTTTTATATCTACACTAACGAGATCTCTCGTTATACAACCGTCTTCTATATCTAGACTAACGAGATCCGCCTGTACAACCGTCTTCTATATCTAGACTAACGAGATCCGTCTGTACATCCGTCATCTATATCTAGACTAACGAGATACGTCCTTGGACAAAGGTCTTCAAAATCTAGACTAACGAGATCCGTCGTTGTACAACCGTCTTCTATATCTAGACTAACGAGATCCGTCTGTACAACCGTCTTCTCTATCTGGACTAACGAGATCCGTCTGTACAACCATCTTCTATATCTAGACTAACGAGATCTCTCGTTATACAACCGTCTTCTATATCTAGACTAACGAAATCCGTCTGTAGAACCGTCTTCTATATCTAGACTAACGAGATCCGTCTGTACAACCGTCTTCTATATCTAGACTAACGAGATCCGTCTGTACAACCGTCTTCTATATCTAGACTAACGAGATCCGTCGTTGTACAACCCTCTTCTATATCTAGACTAACGAGATCCGTCTGTACAACCGTCTTCTATATCTAGACTAACGAGATCTCTCGTTATTCAACCGTCTTCTATATCTAGACTAACGAGGTCTCTCGTTATTCAACCGTCTTCTATATCTAGACTAACGGGTCTCTCGTTATACCACCGTCTTCTATATCTAGACTAACGAGATCCGTCTGTACAACCGTCTTCTATATCTAGACTAACGAGATCCGTCTTCTATATCTAGACTAACGAGCTCTGTGTGTACAACCGTCTTCTATGTCTAGACTAACGAGATCCGTCTGTACAACCGTCTTCTATATCTAGACTAACGAGATCCGTCAGTACAACCGTCTTCTTTATCTGGACTAACGAGATCCGTCTGTACAACCATCTTCTATATCTAGACTAACGAGATCTCTCGTTATACAACCCTCTTCTATATCTAGACTAACGAGATCCGTCTGTACAACCGTCTTCTATATCTAGACTAACGAGATCCGTCTGTACAACCGTCTTCTATATCTGGACTTACGAGATGCGTCTGTACAACCGCCTTCTATATCTAGACTAACGAGATCCGTCTGTACAGCCGTCTTCTATATCTAGACTAACGAGATCCGTCGTTGTACAACCGTCTTCTATATCTAGACTACCGAGATCCGTCTGTACAACCGTCTTCTATATCTAGACTAACGAGAACCATCTGTATAACCGTCTTCTATATCTAGACTAACGAGATCTCTCGTTATACATCCCGTCTTCTATATCTAGACTAACGAAATCCGTCTGTAGAACCGTCTTCTATATCTAGACTAACGAGATCCGTCTGTACAACCGTCTTCTATATCTAGACTAACGAGATCCGTCGTTGTACAACCCTCTTCTATATCTAGACTAACGAGATCCGTCTGTACAACCGTCTTCTATATCTAGACTAACGACATCTCTCGTTATTCAACCGTCTTCTATATCTAGACTAACGAGATCTCTCGTTATTCAACCGTCTTCTATATCTAGACTAACGAGGTCTCTCGTTATTCAACCGTCTTCTATATCTAGACTAACGGGTCTCTCGTTATACCACCGTCTTCTATATCTAGACTAACGAGATCCGTCTGTACAACCGTCTTCTATATCTAGACTAACGAGATCCGTCTTCTATATCTAGACTAACGAGCTCTGTGTGTACAACCGTCTTCTATGTCTAGACTAACGAGATCCGTCTGTACAACCGTCTTCTATATCTAGACTAACGAGATCCGTCAGTACAACCGTCTTCTTTATCTGGACTAACGAGATCCGTCTGTACAACCATCTTCTATATCTAGACTAACGAGATCTCTCGTTATACAACCCTCTTCTATATCTAGACTAACGAGATCCGTCTGTACAACCGTCTTCTATATCTAGACTAACGAGATCCGTCTGTACAACCGTCTTCTATATCTGGACTTACGAGATGCGTCTGTACAACCGCCTTCTATATCTAGACTAACGAGATCCGTCTGTACAGCCGTCTTCTATATCTAGACTAACGAGATCCGTCGTTGTACAACCGTCTTCTATATCTAGACTACCGAGATCCGTCTGTACAACCGTCTTCTATATCTAGACTAACGAGAACCATCTGTATAACCGTCTTCTATATCTAGACTAACGAGATCTCTCGTTATACATCCCGTCTTCTATATCTAGACTAACGAAATCCGTCTGTAGAACCGTCTTCTATATCTAGACTAACGAGATCCGTCTGTACAACCGTCTTCTATATCTAGACTAACGAGATCCGTCGTTGTACAACCCTCTTCTATATCTAGACTAACGAGATCCGTCTGTACAACCGTCTTCTATATCTAGACTAACGACATCTCTCGTTATTCAACCGTCTTCTATATCTAGACTAACGAGGTCTCTCGTTATTCAACCGTCTTCTATATCTAGACTAACGAAATCCGTCTGTAGAACCGTCTTCTATATCTAGACTAACGAGATCCGTCTGTACAACCGTCTTCTATATCTAGACTAACGAGATCCGTCGTTGTACAACCCTCTTCTATATCTAGACTAACGAGATCCGTCTGTACAACCGTCTTCTATATCTAGACTAACGAGATCTCTCGTTATACAACCGTCTTCTATATCTACACTAACGAGATCTCTCGTTATACAACCGTCTTCTATATCTAGACTAACGAGATCCGTCTGTACATCCGTCATCTATATCTAGACTAACGAGATACGTCCTTGGACAAACGTCTTCAATATCTAGACTAACGAGATCCGTCGTTGTACAACCGTCTTCTATATCTAGACTAACGGGATCCGTCTGTACAACCGCCTTCTATATCTAGACTAACGAGATCCGTCTATACAACCGCCTTCTATATCTAGACTAACGAGATCCGTCTGTACAACCGTCTTCTATATCTAGACTAACGAGATCCGTCTGTACAACCGTCTTTTATATCTACACTAACGAGATCTCTCGTTATACAACCGTCTTCTATATCTAGACTAACGAGATCCGCCTGTACAACCGTCTTCTATATCTAGACTAACGAGATCTCTCGTTATACAACCGTCTTCTATATCTAGACTAACGAGATCTCTCATTATACAACCGTCTTCTATATCTAGACTAACGAGATCCGTCTGCGCAACCGTCTTCTATATCTAGACTAACGAGATCCGTTGTTGTACAACCCTCTTCTATATCTAGACTAACGAGATCCGTCGTTGTACAACCGTCTTCTATATCTAGACTAACGAGATACGTCTGTACAACCGTCATCTATATCTAGACTAACGAGATACGTCCTTGGACAAAGGTCTTCAAAATCTAGACTAACGAGATCCGTCGTTGTACAACCGTCTTCTATATCTAGACTAACGAGATCCGTCGTTGTACAACCGTCTTTTATATCTACACTACCGAGATCTCTCGTTGTACAACCGTCTTTTATATCTACACTAACGAGATCTCTCGTTATACAACCGTCTTCTATATCTAGACTAACGAGATCCGTCTGTACAACCGTCTTCTATATCTAGACTAACGAGATCTCTCGTTATACAACCGTCTTCTATATCTACACTAACGAGATCTCTCGTTATACAACCGTCTTCTATATCTAGACTAACGAGATCCGTCTGCGCAACCGTCTTCTATATCTAGACTAACGAGATCCGTCTGCGCAACCGTCTTCTATATCTAGACTAACGAGATCCGTTGTTGTACAACCCTCTTCTATATCTAGACTAACGAGATCCGTCGTTGTACAACCGTCTTCTATATCTAGACTAACGAGATACGTCTGTACAACCGTCATCTATATCTAGACTAACGAGATACGTCCTTGGACAAACGTCTTCAATATCTAGACTAACGAGATCCATCTGTACAACCGTCTTCTATATCTAGACTAACGAGATCCGTCGTTGTACAACCCTCTTCTATATCTAGACTAACGAGATCCGTCTGTACAACCGTCTTCTATATCTAGACTAACGAGATCCGTCTGTACAACCGTCTTCTATATCTAGACTAACGAGATCCGTCTGTACAACCGTCTTCTATATCTAGACTAACGAGATCCGTCTGTACAACCGTCTTCTATATCTAGACTAACGACATCTCTCGTTATACAACCGTCTTCTATATCTAGACTAACGAGGTCTCTCGTTATTCAACCGTCTTCTATATCTAGACTAACGAGATCTCTCGATATTCAACCGTCTTCTATATCTAGACTAACGAAATCCGTCTGTATAACCGTCTTCTATATCTAGACTACCGAGATCCGTCTGTACAACCGTCTTCTATATCTAGACTAACGAGAACCGTCTGTATAACCGTCTTCTATATCTAGACTAACGAGAACCGTCTGTACAACCGTCTTCTATATCTAGACTAACGAGATCTCTCGATGTACAACCGTCTTCTATACCTAGACTAACGGGATCCGTCTGTACAACCGTCTTCTATATCAAGACTAACGAGATCTCTCGTTATACATCCCGTCTTCTATATCTAGACTAACGAGATCCGTCTGTACAACCGTCTTCTATA
The DNA here is from genome assembly GCA_960531205.1 of Andrena bicolor. Classification (NCBI taxonomy): domain Eukaryota; kingdom Metazoa; phylum Arthropoda; class Insecta; order Hymenoptera; family Andrenidae; genus Andrena; species Andrena bicolor. Next base: position 167,207 of record CAUIJW010000190.1, read on the forward strand.
TCTAGACTAACGAGATCCGTCTGTACAACCGTCTTCTTTATCTGGACTAACGAGATCCGTCTGTACAACCATCTTCTATATCTAGACTAACGAGATACGTCTGTACAACCGTCATCTATATCTAGACTAACGAGATACGTCCTTGGACAAAGGTCTTCAATATCTAGACTAACGAGATCCGTCGTTGTACAACCGTCTTCTATATCTAGACTAACGAGATCCGTCGTTGTACAACCGTCTTTTATATCTACACTAACGAGATCTCTCGTTGTACAACCGTCTTTTATATCTACACTAACGAGATCTCTCGTTATACAACCGTCCTCTATATCTAGACTAACGAGATCCGTCTGTACAACCGTCTTCTATATCTAGACTAACGAGATCTCTCGTTATACAACCGTCTTCTATATCTAGACTAACGAGATCTCTCGTTATACAACCGTCTTCTATATCTAGACTAACGAGATCTCTCGTTATACAACCGTCTTCTATATCTAGACTAACGAGATCCGTCTGCGCAACCGTCTTCTATATCTAGACTAACGAGATCCGTTGTTGTACAACCCTCTTCTATATCTAGACTAACGAGATCCGTCGTTGTACAACCGTCTTCTATATCTAGACTAACGAGATCTCTCGATGTACAACCGTCTTCTATATCTAGACTAACGGGATCCGCCTGTACAACCGTCTTCTATATCTAGACTAACGAGATCTCTCGTTATACATCCCGTCTTCTATATCTAGACTAACGAGATCCGTCTGTACAACCGTCTTCTATATCTAGACTACCGAGATCCGTCTGTACAACCGTCTTCTATATCTAGACTAACGAGAACCGTCTGTACAACCGTTTTCTATATCTAGACTAACGAGATCTCTCGATGTACAACCGTCTTCTATACCTAGACTAACGGGATCCGTCTGTACAACCGTCTTCTATATCTAGACTAACGACATCTCTCGTTATACAACCGTCTTCTATATCTAGACTAACGGGTCTCTCGTTATACAACCGTCTTCTATATCTAGACTAACGAGATCCGTCTGTACAACCGTCTTCTATATCTAGACTAACGAGATCTCTCGTTATACAACCGTCTTCTATATCTAGACTAACGAGATCTCTCGTTATACAACCGTCTTCTATATCTAGACTAACGAAATCCGTCTGTATAACCGTCTTCTATATCTAGACTAACGAGATCCGTCTGTATAACCGTCTTCTATATCTAGACTAACGAGATCTCTCGTTATACAACCGTCTTCTATATCTAGACTAACGAGATCCGTCTGTACAACCGTCTTCTATATCTAGACTAACGAGATCCGTCTGTACAACCGTCTTCTATATCTAGACTAACGAGATCCGTCTGTACAACCGTCTTCTATATCTAGACTAACGAGATCCGTCTGTACAACCGTCTTCTATATCTAGACTAACGACATCTCTCGTTATACAACCGTCTTCTATATCTAGACTAACGGGTCTCTCGTTATACAACCGTCTTCTATATCTAGACTAACGAGATCCGTCTGTACAACCGTCTTCTATATCTAGACTAACGAGATCTCTCGTTATACAACCGTCTTCTATATCTAGACTAACGAGATCTCTCGTTATACAACCGTCTTCTATATCTAGACTAACGAGATCTCTCGTTATACAACCGTCTTCTATATCTAGACTAACGAGATCTCTCGTTATACAACCGTCTTCTATATCTAGACTAACGAGATCTCTCGTTATACAACCGTCTTCTATATCTAGACTAACGAGATCTCTCGTTATACAACCGTCTTCTATATCTAGACTAACGAGATCTCTCGTTATACAACCGTCTTCTATATCTAGACTAACGAGATCCGTCTGTACAACCGTCTTCTATATCTAGACTAACGAGATCCGTCTGTACAACAGTTTTCTATATCTAGACTAACGAGATACGTCGTTGGACAAACGTCTTCAATATCTAGACTAACGAGATCGGTCTGTACAACCGTCTTCTATATCTAGACTAACGAGATCCGTCCTTGTACAACCGTCTTCTATATCTAGACTAACGAGATCTCTCGATGTACAACCGTCTTCTATATCTAGACTAACGGGATCCGCCTGTACAACCGTCTTCTATATCTAGACTAACGAGATCTCTCGTTATACATCCCGTCTTCTATATCTAGACTAACGAGATCCGTCTGTACAACCGTCTTCTATATCTAGACTACCGAGATCCGTCTGTACAACCGTCTTCTATATCTAGACTAACGAGAACCGTCTGTACAACCGTTTTCTATATCTAGACTAACGAGATCTCTCGATGTACAACCGTCTTCTATACCTAGACTAACGGGATCCGTCTGTACAACCGTCTTCTATATCAAGACTAACGAGATCTCTCGTTATACATCCCGTCTTCTATATCTAGACTAACGAGATCCGTCGTTGTACAACCGTCTTCTATATCTGGACTAACGAGATCCGTCTGTACAACCATCTTCTATATCTAGACTAACGAGATCTCTCGTTATACAACCGTCTTCTATATCTAGACTAACGAGATCCGTCTGTACAACCGTCTTCTATATCTGGACTAACGAGATCCGTCTGTACAACCGTCTTCTATATCTAGACTAACGAGATCCGTCTGTACAACCGTCTTCTATATCTGGACTAACGAGATCCGTCTGTACAACCGTCTTCTATATCTAGACTAACGAGATCCGTCGTTGTACAACCCTCTTCTATATCTAGACTAACGAGATCCGTCTGTACAACCGTCTTCTATATCTGGACTTACGAGATGCGTCTGTACAACCGCCTTCTATATCTAGACTAACGAGATCCGTCTGTACAGCCGTCTTCTATATCTAGACTAACGAGATCCGTCGTTGTACAACCGTCTTCTATATCTAGACTACCGAGATCCGTCTGTACAACCGTCTTCTATATCTAGACTAACGAGAACCGTCTGTACAACCGTTTTCTATATCTAGACTAACGAGATCTCTCGATGTACAACCGTCTTCTATACCTAGACTAACGGGATCCGTCTGTACAACCGTCTTCTATATCAAGACTAACGAGATCTCTCGTTATACATCCCGTCTTCTCTATCTAGACTAACGAGATCCGTCTGTACAACCGTCTTCTATATCTAGACTAACGAGATCCGTCTGTACAACCGTCTTCTTTATCTGGACTAACGAGATCCGTCTGTACAACCATCTTCTATATCTAGACTAACGAGATCTCTCGTTATACAACCCTCTTCTATATCTAGACTAACGAGATCCGTCTGTACAACCGTCTTCTATATCTAGACTAACGAGATCCGTCTGTACAACCGTCTTCTATATCTGGACTTACGAGATGCGTCTGTACAACCGCCTTCTATATCTAGACTAACGAGATTCGTCTGTACAGCCGTCTTCTATATCTAGACTAACGAGATCCGTCGTTGTACAACCGTCTTCTATATCTAGACTACCGAGATCCGGCTGTACAACCGTCTTCTATATCTAGACTAACGAGAACCGTCTGTACAACCGTCTTCTATATCTAGACTAACGAGATCTCTCGATGTACAACCGTCATCTATACCTAGACTAACGAGGTCTCTCGTTATTCAACCGTCTTCTATATCTAGACTAACGAAATCCGTCTGTAGAACCGTCTTCTATATCTAGACTAACGAAATCCGTCTGTAGAACCGTCTTCTATATCTAGACTAACGAGATCCGTCTGTACAACCGTCTTCTATATCTAGACTAACGAGATCCGTCGTTGTACAACCCTCTTCTATATCTAGACTAACGAGATCCGTCTGTACAACCGTCTTCTATATCTAGACTAACGAGATCTCTCGTTATACAACCGTCTTCTATATCTACACTAACGAGATCTCTCGTTATACAACCGTCTTCTATATCTAGACTAACGAGATCCGTCTGTACATCCGTCATCTATATCTAGACTAACGAGATACGTCCTTGGACAAACGTCTTCAATATCTAGACTAACGAGATCCGTCGTTGTACAACCGTCTTCTATATCTAGACTAACGGGATCCGTCTGTACAACCGCCTTCTATATCTAGACTAACGAGATCCGTCTATACAACCGCCTTCTATATCTAGACTAACGAGATCCGTCTGTACAACCGTCTTCTATATCTAGACTAACGAGATCCGTCTGTACAACCGTCTTTTATATCTACACTAACGAGATCTCTCGTTATACAACCGTCTTCTATATCTAGACTAACGAGATCCGCCTGTACAACCGTCTTCTATATCTAGACTAACGAGATCTCTCGTTATACAACCGTCTTCTATATCTAGACTAACGAGATCTCTCATTATACAACCGTCTTCTATATCTAGACTAACGAGATCCGTCTGCGCAACCGTCTTCTATATCTAGACTAACGAGATCCGTTGTTGTACAACCCTCTTCTATATCTAGACTAACGAGATCCGTCGTTGTACAACCGTCTTCTATATCTAGACTAACGAGATACGTCTGTACAACCGTCATCTATATCTAGACTAACGAGATACGTCCTTGGACAAAGGTCTTCAAAATCTAGACTAACGAGATCCGTCGTTGTACAACCGTCTTCTATATCTAGACTAACGAGATCCGTCGTTGTACAACCGTCTTTTATATCTACACTACCGAGATCTCTCGTTGTACAACCGTCTTTTATATCTACACTAACGAGATCTCTCGTTATACAACCGTCTTCTATATCTAGACTAACGAGATCCGTCTGTACAACCGTCTTCTATATCTAGACTAACGAGATCTCTCGTTATACAACCGTCTTCTATATCTACACTAACGAGATCTCTCGTTATACAACCGTCTTCTATATCTAGACTAACGAGATCCGTCTGCGCAACCGTCTTCTATATCTAGACTAACGAGATCCGTTGTTGTACAACCCTCTTCTATATCTAGACTAACGAGATCCGTCGTTGTACAACCGTCTTCTATATCTAGACTAACGAGATACGTCTGTACAACCGTCATCTATATCTAGACTAACGAGATACGTCCTTGGACAAACGTCTTCAATATCTAGACTAACGAGATCCATCTGTACAACCGTCTTCTATATCTAGACTAACGAGATCCGTCGTTGTACAACCCTCTTCTATATCTAGACTAACGAGATCCGTCTATACAACCGCCTTCTATATCTAGACTAACGAGATCCGTCTGTACAACCGTCTTCTATATCTAGACTAACGAGATCCATCTGTATAACCGTCTTCTATATCTAGACTAACGAGAACCGTCTGTACAACCGTCTTCTATATCTAGACTAACGAGATCTCTCGATGTACAACCGTCTTCTATACCTAGATTAACGGGATCCGTCTGTACAACCGTCTTCTATATCAAGACTAACGAGATCTCTCGTTATACATCCCGTCTTCTATATCTAGACTAACGAGATCCGTCTGTACAACCGTCTTCTATATCTAGACTAACGAGATCCGTCTGTACAACCGTCTTCTTTATCTGGACTAACGAGATCCGTCTGTACAACCATCTTCTATATCTAGACTACAGAGATACGTCTGTACAACCGTCATCTATATCTAGACTAACGAGATACGTCCTTGGACAAAGGTCTTCAATATCTAGACTAACGAGATCCGTCGTTGTACAACCGTCTTCTATATCTAGACTAACGAGATCCGTCGTTGTACAACCGTCTTTTATATCTACACTAACGAGATCTCTCGTTGTACAACCGTCTTTTATATCTACACTAACGAGATCTCTCGTTATACAACCGTCCTCTATATCTAGACTAACGAGATCCGTCTGTACAACCGTCTTCTATATCTAGACTAACGAGATCTCTCGTTATACAACCGTCTTCTATATCTAGACTAACGAGATCTCTCGTTATACAACCGTCTTCTATATCTAGACTAACGAGATCCGTCTGCGCAACCGTCTTCTATATCTAGACTAACGAGATCCGTTGTTGTACAACCCTCTTCTATATCTAGACTAACGAGATCCGTCGTTGTACAACCGTCTTCTATATCTAGACTAACGAGATACGTCTGTACAACCGTCATCTATATCTAGACTAACGAGATACGTCCTTGGACAATCGTCTTCAATATCTAGACTAACGAGATCCGTCGTTGTACAACCGTCTTCTATATCTAGACTAACGAGATCCGTCGTTGTACAACCGTCTTTTATATCTACACTAACGAGATCTCTCGTTATACAACCGTCTTCTATATCTAGACTAACGAGATCCGTCTGTACAACCGTCTTCTATATCTAGACTAACGAGATCTCTCGTTATACAACCGTCTTCTATATCTAGACTAACGAGATCTCTCGTTATACAACCGTCTTCTATATCTAGACTAACGGGTCTCTCGTTATACAACCGTCTTCTATATCTAGACTAACGAGATCCGTCTGTACAACCGTCTTCTATATCTAGACTAACGAGATCCGTCGTCTATATCTAGACTAACGAGATCCGTCGTCTATATCTAGACTAACGAGCTCTGTGTGTACAACCGTCTTCTATGTCTAGACTAACGAGATCCGTCTGTACAACCGTCTTCTATATCTAGACTAACGAGATCCGTCAGTACAACCGTCTTCTTTATCTGGACTAACGAGATCCGTCTGTACAACCATCTTCTATATCTAGACTAACGAGATCTCTCGTTATACAACCCTCTTCTATATCTAGACTAACGAGATCCGTCTGTACAACCGTCTTCTATATCTAGACTAACGAGATCCGTCTGTACAACCGTCTTCTATATCTGGACTTACGAGATGCGTCTGTACAACCGCCTTCTATATCTAGACTAACGAGATCCGTCTGTACAGCCGTCTTCTATATCTAGACTAACGAGATCCGTCTGTACAACCGTCTTCTATATCTAGACTAACGAGATCCGTCTGTAGAACCGTCTTCTATATCTAGACTAACGAGATCCGTCTGTACAGCCGTCTTCTATATCTAGACTAACGAGATCCGTCGTTGTACAACCGTCTTCTATATCTAGACTACCGAGATCCGTCTGTACAACCGTCTTCTATATCTCTAGACTAACGAGAACCATCTGTATAACCGTCTTCTATATCTAGACTAACGAGATCTCTCGTTATACATCCCGTCTTCTATATCTAGACTAACGAAATCCGTCTGTAGAACCGTCTTCTATATCTAGACTAACGAGATCCGTCTGTACAACCGTCTTCTATATCTAGACTAACGAGATCCGTCGTTGTACAACCCTCTTCTATATCTAGACTAACGAGATCCGTCTGTACAACCGTCTTCTATATCTAGACTAACGAGATCTCTCGTTATTCAACCGTCTTCTATATCTAGACTAACGAGGTCTCTCGTTATTCAACCGTCTTCTATATCTAGACTAACGAAATCCGTCTGTAGAACCGTCTTCTATATCTAGACTAACGAGATCCGTCTGTACAACCGTCTTCTATATCTAGACTAACGAGATCCGTCGTTGTACAACCCTCTTCTATATCTAGACTAACGAGATCCGTCTGTACAACCGTCTTCTATATCTAGACTAACGAGATCTCTCGTTATACAACCGTCTTCTATATCTACACTAACGAGATCTCTCGTTATACAACCGTCTTCTATATCTAGACTAACGAGATCCGTCTGTACATCCGTCATCTATATCTAGACTAACGAGATACGTCCTTGGACAAACGTCTTCAATATCTAGACTAACGAGATCCGTCGTTGTACAACCGTCTTCTATATCTAGACTAACGGGATCCGTCTGTACAACCGCCTTCTATATCTAGACTAACGAGATCCGTCTATACAACCGCCTTCTATATCTAGACTAACGAGATCCGTCTGTACAACCGTCTTCTATATCTAGACTAACGAGATCCGTCTGTACAAACGTCTTTTATATCTACACTAACGAGATCTCTCGTTATACAACCGTCTTCTATATCTAGACTAACGAGATCCGCCTGTACAACCGTCTTCTATATCTAGACTAACGAGATCCGTCTGTACAACCGTCTTCTATATCTAGACTAACGAGATCCGTCGTTGTACAACCGTCTTCTATATCTAGACTAACGGGATCCGTCTGTACAACCGCCTTCTATATCTAGACTAACGAGATCCGTCTATACAACCGCCTTCTATATCTAGACTAACGAGTTCCGTCGTTGTACAACCGTCTTCTATATCTAGACTAACGAGATTCGTCTGTACAACCGTCTTCTATATCTAGACTAACGAGATCCGTCGTTGTACAACCCTCTTCTATATCTAGACTAACGAGATCCGTCTGTACAACAGTTTTCTATATCTAGACTAACGAGATACGTCGTTGGACAAACGTCTTCAATATCTAGACTAACGAGATCGGTCTGTGCAACCGTCTTCTATATCTAGACTAACGAGATCCGTCGTTGTACAACCGTCTTCTATATCTATACTAACGAGATCTCTCGATGTACAACCGTCTTCTATATCTAGACTAACGAGATCCGTCTGTACAACCGTCTTCTATATCTAGACTAACGAGATCCGTCGTTGTACAACCGTCTTTTATATCTACACTACCGAGATCTCTCGTTGTACAACCGTCTTTTATATCTACACTAACGAGATCTCTCGTTATACAACCGTCTTCTATATCTAGACTAACGAGATCCGTCTGTACAACCGTCTTCTATATCTAGACTAACGAGATCTCTCGTTATACAACCGTCTTCTATATCTACACTAACGAGATCTCTCGTTATACAACCGTCTTCTATATCTAGACTAACGAGATCCGTCTGCGCAACCGTCTTCTATATCTAGACTAACGAGATCCGTTGTTGTACAACCCTCTTCTATATCTAGACTAACGAGATCCGTCGTTGTACAACCGTCTTCTATATCTAGACTAACGAGATACGTCTGTACAACCGTCATCTATATCTAGACTAACGAGATACGTCCTTGGACAAACGTCTTCAATATCTAGACTAACGAGATCCGTCTGTACAACCGTCTTCTATATCTAGACTAACGAGATCCGTCGTTGTACAACCCTCTTCTATATCTAGACTAACGAGATCCGTCTATACAACCGCCTTCTATATCTAGACTAACGAGATCCGTCTGTACAACCGTCTTCTATATCTAGACTAACGAGATCCATCTGTACAACTGTCTTCTATATCTAGACCAGGCATGGAACTAAAGTGAACGCAGCGGCCGATTATCGGAGGCAACGCCTCCTTTCTCCCGCCGCGCGTCTTTGTCCCCGCGGCGGGCCTAGGAGCTTCGAGCGCCTCAGACCCGTACCATATGAATCGCGCGTGGCGCATTGGGGCGACATTGTATCAATAGGTTTCCACATCGACCCAGAGAGCACGATTGTCGATGCGTTTTTGTTTTGTCAACGCGCCACGCGCGGTTCACGTGGTACGGGCCTGAGGCGCTCCACGAACCTGGGCCGCCGCGGGGGCCAAGACGCGCGGCGGGAGAAAGGAGGCGTTGCGTCCGAAAAACGGCCGCTGCGTTCACTTTAGTTCCATGCCTGATCTAGACTAACGAGATCTGTCTGTACAACCGTCTTCTATATCTAGACTAACGAGATCTCTCGTTATTCAACCGTCTTCTATATCTAGACTAACGAGGTCTCTCGTTATTCAACCGTCTTCTATATCTAGACTAACGAGATCTCTTGATATTCAACCGTCTTCTATATCTAGACTAACGAAATCCGTCTGTATAACCGTCTTCTATATCTAGACTACCGAGATCCGTCTGTACAACCGTCTTCTATATCTAGACTAACGAGAACCGTCTGTATAACCGTCTTCTATATCTAGACTAACGAGAACCGTCTGTACAACCGTCTTCTATATCTAGACTAACGAGATCTCTCGATGTACAACCGTCTTCTATACCTAGACTAACGGGATCCGTCTGTACAACCGTCTTCTATATCAAGACTAACGAGATCTCTCGTTATACATCCCGTCTTCTATATCTAGACTAACGAGATCCGTCTGTACAACCGTCTTCTATATCTAGACTAACGAGATCCGTCTGTACAACCGTCTTCTTTATCTGGACTAACGAGATCCGTCTGTACAACCATCTTCTATATCTAGACTAACGAGATACGTCTGTACAACCGTCATCTATATCTAGACTAACGAGATACGTCCTTGGACAAAGGTCTTCAATATCTAGACTAACGAGATCCGTCGTTGTACAACCGTCTTCTATATCTAGACTAACGAGATCCGTCGTTGTACAACCGTCTTTTATATCTACACTAACGAGATCTCTCGTTGTACAACCGTCTTTTATATCTACACTAACGAGATCTCTCGTTATACAACCGTCCTCTATATCTAGACTAACGAGATCCGTCTGTACAACCGTCTTCTATATCTAGACTAACGAGATCTCTCGTTATACAACCGTCTTCTATATCTAGACTAACGAGATCTCTCGTTATACAACCGTCTTCTATATCTAGACTAACGAGATCCGTCTGCGCAACCGTCTTCTATATCTAGACTAACGAGATCCGTTGTTGTACAACCCTCTTCTATATCTAGACTAACGAGATCCGTCGTTGTACAACCGTCTTCTATATCTAGACTAACGAGATACGTCTGTACAACCGTCATCTATATCTAGACTAACGAGATACGTCCTTGGACAAACGTCTTCAATATCTAGACTAACGAGATCCGTCGTTGTACAACCGTCTTCTATATCTAGACTAACGAGATCCGTCGTTGTACAACCGTCTTTTATATCTACACTAACGAGATCTCTCGTTATACAACCGTCTTCTATATCTAGACTAACGAGATCCGTCTGTACAACCGTCTTCTATATCTAGACTAACGAGATCTCTCGTTATACAACCGTCTTCTATATCTAGACTAACGAGATCCGTCTGTACAACCGTCTTCTATATCTAGACCTCTCGACCTAACGAGATCTCTCGTTATACAACCCTCTTCTATATCTAGACTAACGAGATCCGTCTGTACAACCGTCTTCTATATCTAGACTAACGAGAACCGTCTGTACAACCGTCTTCTATATCTAGACTAACGAGATCTCTCGATGTACAACCGTCTTCTATACCTAGACTAACGGGATCCGTCTGTACAACCGTCTTCTATATCAAGACTAACGAGATCTCTCGTTATACATCCCGTCTTCTATATCTAGACTAACGAGATCCGTCTGTACAACCGTCTTCTATATCTAGACTAACGAGATCCGTCTGTACAACCGTCTTCTTTATCTGGACTAACGAGATCCGTCTGTACAACCATCTTCTATATCTAGACTAACGAGATACGTCTGTACAACCGTCATCTATATCTAGACTAACGAGATACGTCCTTGGACAAAGGTCTTCAATATCTAGACTAACGAGATCCGTCGTTGTACAACCGTCTTCTATATCTAGACTAACGAGATCCGTCGTTGTACAACCGTCTTTTATATCTACACTAACGAGATCTCTCGTTGTACAACCGTCTTTTATATCTACACTAACGAGATCTCTCGTTATACAACCGTCCTCTATATCTAGACTAACGAGATCCGTCTGTACAACCGTCTTCTATATCTAGACTAACGAGATCTCTCGTTATACAACCGTCTTCTATATCTAGACTAACGAGATCTCTCGTTATACAACCGTCTTCTATATCTAGACTAACGAGATCCGTCTGCGCAACCGTCTTCTATATCTAGACTAACGAGATCCGTTGTTGTACAACCCTCTTCTATATCTAGACTAACGAGATCCGTCGTTGTACAACCGTCTTCTATATCTAGACTAACGAGATACGTCTGTACAACCGTCATCTATATCTAGACTAACGAGATACGTCCTTGGACAAACGTCTTCAATATCTAGACTAACGAGATCCGTCGTTGTACAACCGTCTTCTATATCTAGACTAACGAGATCCGTCGTTGTACAACCGTCTTTTATATCTACACTAACGAGATCTCTCGTTATACAACCGTCTTCTATATCTAGACTAACGAGATCCGTCTGTACAACCGTCTTCTATATCTAGACTAACGAGATCTCTCGTTATACAACCGTCTTCTATATCTAGACTAACGAGATCCGTCTGTACAACCGTCTTCTATATCTAGACCTCTCGACCTAACGAGATCTCTCGTTATACAACCCTCTTCTATATCTAGACTAACGAGATCCGTCTGTACAACCGTCTTCTATATCTAGACTAACGAGATCCGTCTGTACAACCGTCTTCTATATCTGGACTTACGAGATGCGTCTGTACAACCGCCTTCTATATCTAGACTAACGAGATCCGTCTGTACAACCGTCTTCTATATCTAGACTAACGAGATCCGTCTGTACAACCGTCTTCTATATCTGGACTTACGAGATGCGTCTGTACAACCGCCTTCTATATCTAGACTAACGAGATCCGTCTGTACAGCCGTCTTCTATATCTAGACTAACGAGATCCGTCTGTACAACCGTCTTCTATATCTAGACTAACGAGATCCGTCTGTAGAACCGTCTTCTATATCTAGACTAACGAGATCCGTCTGTACAGCCGTCTTCTATATCTAGACTAACGAGATCCGTCGTTGTACAACCGTCTTCTATATCTAGACTACCGAGATCCGTCTGTACAACCGTCTTCTATATCTAGACTAACGAGAACCATCTGTATAACCGTCTTCTATATCTAGACTAACGAGATCTCTCGTTATACATCCCGTCTTCTATATCTAGACTAACGAAATCCGTCTGTAGAACCGTCTTCTATATCTAGACTAACGAGATCCGTCTGTACAACCGTCTTCTATATCTAGACTAACGAGATCCGTCGTTGTACAACCCTCTTCTATATCTAGACTAACGAGATCCGTCTGTACAACCGTCTTCTATATCTAGACTAACGAGATCTCTCGTTATTCAACCGTCTTCTATATCTAGACTAACGAGGTCTCTCGTTATTCAACCGTCTTCTATATCTAGACTAACGAAATCCGTCTGTAGAACCGTCTTCTATATCTAGACTAACGAGATCCGTCTGTACAACCGTCTTCTATATCTAGACTAACGAGATCCGTCGTTGTACAACCCTCTTCTATATCTAGACTACCGAGATCCGTCTGTACAACCGTCTTCTATATCTAGACTAACGAGATCTCTCGTTATACAACCGTCTTCTATATCTACACTAACGAGATCTCTCGTTATACAACCGTCTTCTATATCTAGACTAACGAGATCCGTCTGTACATCCGTCATCTATATCTAGACTAACGAGATACGTCCTTGGACAAACGTCTTCAATATCTAGACTAACGAGATCCGTCGTTGTACAACCGTCTTCTATATCTAGACTAACGGGATCCGTCTGTACAACCGCCTTCTATATCTAGACTAACGAGATCCGTCTATACAACCGCCTTCTATATCTAGACTAACGAGATCCGTCTGTACAACCGTCTTCTATATCTAGACTAACGAGATCCGTCTGTACAACCGTCTTTTATATCTACACTAACGAGATCTCTCGTTATACAACCGTCTTCTATATCTAGACTAACGAGATCCGCCTGTACAACCGTCTTCTATATCTAGACTAACGAGATCCGTCTGTACAACCGTCTTCTATATCTAGACTAACGAGATCCGTCGTTGTACAACCGTCTTCTATATCTAGACTAACGGGATCCGTCTGTACAACCGCCTTCTATATCTAGACTAACGAGATCCGTCTATACAACCGCCTTCTATATCTAGACTAACGAGATCCGTCTGTACAACCGTCTTCTATATCTAGACTAACGAGATCCGTCTGTACAACCGCCTTCTATATCTAGACTAACGAGATCCGTCTATACAACCGCCTTCTATATCTAGACTAACGAGATCCGTCTGTACAACCGTCTTCTATATCTAGACTAACGAGATCCGTCTGTACAACCGTCTTTTATATCTACACTAACGAGATCTCTCGTTATACAACCGTCTTCTATATCTAGACTAACGAGATCTCTCGTTATACAACCCTCTTCTATATCTAGACTAACGAGATCCGTCTGTACAACCGTCTTCTATATCTAGACTAACGAGATCCGTCTGTACAACCGTCTTCTATATCTGGACTTACGAGATGCGTCTGTACAACCGCCTTCTATATCTAGACTAACGAGATCCGTCTGTACAGCCGTCTTCTATATCTAGACTAACGAGATCCGTCTGTACAACCGTCTTCTATATCTAGACTAACGAGATCCGTCTGTAGAACCGTCTTCTATATCTAGACTAACGAGATCCGTCTGTACAGCCGTCTTCTATATCTAGACTAACGAGATCCGTCGTTGTACAACCGTCTTCTATATCTAGACTACCGAGATCCGTCTGTACAACCGTCTTCTATATCTAGACTAACGAGAACCATCTGTATAACCGTCTTCTATATCTAGACTAACGAGATCTCTCGTTATACATCCCGTCTTCTATATCTAGACTAACGAAATCCGTCTGTAGAACCGTCTTCTATATCTAGACTAACGAGATCCGTCTGTACAACCGTCTTCTATATCTAGACTAACGAGATCCGTCGTTGTACAACCCTCTTCTATATCTAGACTAACGAGATCCGTCTGTACAACCGTCTTCTATATCTAGACTAACGAGATCTCTCGTTATTCAACCGTCTTCTATATCTAGACTAACGAGGTCTCTCGTTATTCAACCGTCTTCTATATCTAGACTAACGAAATCCGTCTGTAGAACCGTCTTCTATATCTAGACTAACGAGATCCGTCTGTACAACCGTCTTCTATATCTAGACTAACGAGATCCGTCGTTGTACAACCCTCTTCTATATCTAGACTAACGAGATCCGTCTGTACAACCGTCTTCTATATCTAGACTAACGAGATCTCTCGTTATACAACCGTCTTCTATATCTACACTAACGAGATCTCTCGTTATACAACCGTCTTCTATATCTAGACTAACGAGATCCGTCTGTACATCCGTCATCTATATCTAGACTAACGAGATACGTCCTTGGACAAACGTCTTCAATATCTAGACTAACGAGATCCGTCGTTGTACAACCGTCTTCTATATCTAGACTAACGGGATCCGTCTGTACAACCGCCTTCTATATCTAGACTAACGAGATCCGTCTATACAACCGCCTTCTATATCTAGACTAACGAGATCCGTCTGTACAACCGTCTTCTATATCTAGACTAACGAGATCCGTCTGTACAACCGTCTTTTATATCTACACTAACGAGATCTCTCGTTATACAACCGTCTTCTATATCTAGACTAACGAGATCCGCCTGTACAACCGTCTTCTATATCTAGACTAACGAGATCCGTCTGTACAACCGTCTTCTATATCTAGACTAACGAGATCCGTCTGTACAACCGCCTTCTATATCTAGACTAACGAGATCCGTCTATACAACCGCCTTCTATATCTAGACTAACGAGATCCGTCTGTACAACCGTCTTCTATATCTAGACTAACGAGATCCGTCTGTACAACCGTCTTTTATATCTACACTAACGAGATCTCTCGTTATACAACCGTCTTCTATATCTAGACAACGAGGTCTCTCGTTATTCAACCGTCTTCTATATCTAGACTAACGAAATCCGTCTGTATAACCGTCTTCTATATCTAGACTAACGAGATCCGTCTGTATAACCGTCTTCTATATCTAGACTAACGAGATCTCTCGTTATACAACCGTCTTCTATATCTAGACTAACGAGATCCGTCTGTACAACCGTCTTCTATATCTAGACTAACGAGATCCGTCTGTACAACCGTCTTCTATATCTAGACTAACGAGATCCGTCTGTACAACCGTCTTCTATATCTAGACTAACGAGATCCGTCTGTACAACCGTCTTCTATATCTAGACTAACGAGATCCGTCTGTACAACCATCTTCTATATCTAGACTAACGAGATCTCTCGTTATACAACCGTCTTCTATATCTAGACTAACGAAATCCGTCTGTAGAACCGTCTTCTATATCTAGACTAACGAGATCCGTCTGTACAACCGTCTTCTATATCTAGACTAACGAGATCCGTCGTTGTACAACCCTCTTCTATATCTAGACTAACGAGATCCGTCTGTACAACCGTCTTCTATATCTAGACTAACGAGATCCGTCTGTACAACTGTTTTCTATATCTAGACCAACGTGATCCGTCTGTACAACCGTCTTCTATATCTAGACTAACGAGATCTCTCGTTATTCAACCGTCTTCTATATCTAGACTAACGAGATCTCTCGTTATTCAACCGTCTTCTATATCTAGACTAACGAGATCCGTCTGTATAACCGTCTTCTATATCTAGACTAACGAGATCCGTCTGTGCAACCGTCTTCTATATCTAGACTAACGAGATCCGTTGTTGTACAACCATCTTCTATATCTAGACTAACGAGATGCGTCTGTACAACCGTTTTCTATATCTAGACTAACGAGATACGTCTGTACAACCGTCATCTATATCTAGACTAACGAGATACGTCCTTGGACAAACGTCTTCAATATCTAGACTAACGAGATCCGTCGTTGCACAACCGTCTTCTATATCTAGACTAACGAGATCCGTCTGTACAACCGTCTTCTATATCTAGACCAACGAGATCCGTCTGTGCAACCGTCTTCTATATCTAGACTAACGAGATCTCTCGTTATTCAACCGTCTTCTATATCTAGACTAACGAGATCCGTCTGTATAACCGTCTTCTATATCTACACTAACGAGATACGTCGTTGTACAACCCTCTTCTATATCTAGACTAACGAGATCCATCTGTGCAACCGTTTTCTATATCTAGACTAACGAGATACGTCGTTGGACAAACGTCTTCAATATCTAGACTAGCGAGATCCATCTGTACAACCGTCTTCTATATCTAGACTAACGAGTTCCGTCGTTGTACAACCGTCTTCTATATCTAGACTAACGAGATTCGTCTGTACAACCGTCTTCTATATCTAGACTAACGAGATCCGTCGTTGTACAACCCTCTTCTATATCTAGACTAACGAGATCCGTCTGTACAACAGTTTTCTATATCTTGACTAACGAGATACGTCGTTGGACAAACGTCTTCAATATCTAAACTAACGAGATCGGTCTGTACAACCGTCTTCTATATCTAGACTAACGAGATCCGTCGTTGTACAACCGTCTTCTATATCTATACTAACGAGATCTCTCGATGTACAACCGTCTTCTATATCTAGACTAACGGGATCCGCCTGTACAACCGTCTTCTATATCTAGACTAACGAGATCTCTCGTTCTACATCCCGTCTTCTATATCTAGACTAACGAGATCCGTCTGTACAACCGTCTTCTATATCTAGACTAACGAGATCCGTCGTTGTACAACCCTCTTCTATATCTAGACTAACGAGATCCGTCTGTACAACCGTCTTCTATATCTAGACTAACGAGATCCGTCTGTACAACCGTCTTCTATATCTGGACTTACGAGATGCGTCTGTACAACCGCCTTCTATATCTAGACTAACGAGATCCGTCTGTACAGCCGTCTTCTATATCTAGACTAACGAGATCCGTCGTTGTACAACCGTCTTCTATATCTAGACTACCGAGATCCGTCTGTACAACCGTCTTCTATATCTAGACTAACGAGAACCGTCTGTACAACCGTTTCTATATCTAGACTAACGAGATCTCTCGATGTACAACCGTCTTCTATACCTAGACTAACGGGATCCGTCTGTACAACCGTCTTCTATATCAAGACTAACGAGATCTCTCGTTATACATCCCGTCTTCTATATCTAGACTAACGAGATCCGTCTGTACAACCGTCTTCTATATCTAGAATAACGAGATCCGTCTGTACAACCGTCTTCTTTATCTGGACTAACGAGATCCGTCTGTACAACCGTCTTCTATATCTAGACTAACGAGATCCGTCTGTACAACCGTCTTCTATATCTAGACCAACGAGATTCGTCTGTACAGCCGTCTTCTATATCTAGACTAACGAGATCCGTCGTTGTACAACCGTCTTCTATATCTAGACTACCGAGATCCGGCTGTACAACCGTCTTCTATATCTAGACTAACGAGAACCGTCTGTACAACCGTCTTCTATATCTAGACTAACGAGATCTCTCGATGTACAACCGTCATCTATACCTAGACTAACGGGATCCGTCTGTACAACCGTCTTCTATATCAAGACTAACGAGATCTCTCGTTATACATCCCGTCTTCTATATCTAGACTAACGAGATCCGTCTGTACAACCGTCTTCTATATCTAGACTAATGAGATCCGTCTGTACAACCGTCTTCTTTATCTGGACTAACGACATCCGTCTGTACAACCATCTTCTATATCTAGACTAACGAGATCTCTCGTTATACAACCCTCCTCTATATCTAGACTAACGAGATCCGTCTGTACAACCGTCTTCTATATCTAGACTAACAAGATCCGTCTGTACAACCGTCTTCTATATCTGGACTTACGAGATGCGTCTGTACAACCGCCTTCTATATCTAGACTAACGAGATCCGTCTGTACAACCGTCTTCTATATCTGGACTTACGAGATGCGTCTGTACAACCGCCTTCTATATCTAGACTAACGAGGTCCGTCTGTACAGCCGTCTTCTATATCTAGACTAACGAGATCCGTCGTTGTACAACCGTCTTCTATATCTAGACTACCGAGATCTGTCTGTACAACCGTCTTCTATATCTAGACTAACGAGATCCGTCTGTACAACCGTCTTCTATATCTAGACTAACGAGATCCGTCGTTGTACAACCCTCTTCTATATCTAGACTAACGAGATCCGTCTGTACAACCGTCTTCTATATCTAGACTAACGAGATCTCTCGTTATTCAACCGTCTTCTATATCTAGACTAACGAGGTCTCTCGTTATTCAACCGTCTTCTATATCTAGACTAACGGGTCTCTCGTTATACAACCGTCTTCTATATCTAGACTAACGAGATCCGTCTGTACAACCGTCTTCTATATCTAGACTAACGAGATCCGTCTGTACAACCGTCTTCTATATCTAGACTAACGAGATCCGTCTTCTATATCTGGACTAACGACATCCGTCTGTACAACCATCTTCTATATCTAGACTAACGAGATCTCTCGTTATACAACCCTCCTCTATATCTAGACTAACGAGATCCGTCTGTACAACCGTCTTCTATATCTAGACTAACGAGATCCGTCTGTACAACCGTCTTCTATATCTGGACTTACGAGATGCGTCTGTACAACCGCCTTCTATATCTAGACTAACGAGATCCGTCTGTACAACCGTCTTCTATATCTGGACTAACGAGATCCGTCTGTACAACCATCTTCTATATCTAGACTAACGAGGTCTCTCGTTATACAACCGTCTTCTATATCTAGACTAACGAGATCCGTCTGTACAACCGTCTTCTATATCTAGACTAACGAGATCCGTCTTCTATATCTAGACTAACGAGCTCTGTGTGTACAACCGTCTTCTATGTCTAGACTAACGAGATCCGTCTGTACAACCGTCTTCTATATCTAGACTAACGAGATCCGTCAGTACAACCGTCTTCTTTATCTGGACTAACGAGATCCGTCTGTACAACCATCTTCTATATCTAGACTAACGAGGTCTCTCGTTATACAACCCTCTTCTATATCTAGACTAACGAGATCCGTCTGTACAACCGTCTTCTATATCTAGACTAACGAGATCCGTCTGTACAACCGTCTTCTATATCTAGACTAACGAGATCCGTCTGTACAACCGTCTTCTATATCTAGACTAACGAGATCCGTCGTTGTACAACCCTCTTCTATATCTAGACTAACGAGATCCGTCTGTACAACCGTCTTCTATATCTAGACTAACGAGATCTCTCGTTATTCAACCGTCTTCTATATCTAGACTAACGAGGTCTCTCGTTATTCAACCGTCTTCTATATCTAGACTAACGGGTCTCTCGTTATACAACCGTCTTCTATATCTAGACTAACGAGATCCGTCTGTACAACCGTCTTCTATATCTAGACTAACGAGATCCGTCTTCTATATCTAGACTAACGAGCTCTGTGTGTACAACCGTCTTCTATGTCTAGACTAACGAGATCCGTCTGTACAACCGTCTTCTATATCTAGACTAACGAGATCCGTCAGTACAACCGTCTTCTTTATCTGGACTAACGAGATCCGTCTGTACAACCATCTTCTATATCTAGACTAACGAGATCTCTCGTTATACAACCCTCTTCTATATCTAGACTAACGAGATCCGTCTGTACAACCGTCTTCTATATCTAGACTAACGAGATCCGTCTGTACAACCGTCTTCTATATCTGGACTTACGAGATGCGTCTGTACAACCGCCTTCTATATCTAGACTAACGATATCTCTCGATGTACAACCGTCTTCTATACCTAGACTAACGGGATCCGTCTGTACAACCGTCTTCTATATATAGACTAACGAGATCTCTCGTTATACATCCCGTCTTCTATATCTAGACTAACGAGATCCGTCTGTACAACCGTCTTCTATATCTAGACTAACGAGATCCGTCTGTACAACCGTCTTCTCTATCTGGACTAACGAGATCCGTCTGTACAACCATCTTCTATATCTAGACTAACGAGATCTCTCGTTATACAACCGTCTTCTATATCTAGACTAACGAAATCCGTCTGTAGAACCGTCTTCTATATCTAGACTAACGAGATCCGTCTGTACAACCGTCTTCTATATCTAGACTAACGAGATCTCTCGTTATTCAACCGTCTTCTATATCTAGACTAACGAGGTCTCTCGTTATTCAACCGTCTTCTATATCTAGACTAACGAGATCTCTCGATATTCAACCGTCTTCTATATCTAGACTAACGAAATCCGTCTGTATAACCGTCTTCTATATCTAGACTAACGAGATCCGTCTGTATAACCGTCTTCTATATCTAGACTAACGAGATCTCTCGTTATACAACCGTCTTCTATATCTAGACTAACGAGATCCGTCTGTACAACCGTCTTCTATATCTAGACTAACGAGATCCGTCTGTACAACCGTCTTCTATATCTAGACTAACGAGATCCGTCTGTACAACCGTCTTCTATATCTAGACTAACGAGATCCGTCGTTGTACAACCGTCTTCTATATCTAGACTACCGAGATCCGTCGGTACAACCGTCTTCTATATCTAGACTAACGAGAACCGTCTGTACAACCGTCTTCTATATCTAGACTAACGAGATCTCTCGATGTACAACCGTCTTCTATACCTAGACTAACGGGATCCGTCTGTACAACCGTCTTCTATATCAAGACTAACGAGATCTCTCGTTATACATCCCGTCTTCTATATCTAGACTAACGAGATCCGTCTGTACAACCGTCTTCTATATCTAGACTAACGAGATCCGTCTGTACAACCGTCTTCTTTATCTGGACTAACGAGATCCGTCTGTACAACCATCTTCTATATCTAGACTAACGAGATCTCTCGTTATACAACCCTCTTCTATATCTAGACTAACGAGATCCGTCTGTACAACCGTCTTCTATATCTAGACTAACGAGATCCGTCTGTACAACCGTCTTCTATATCTAGACTAACGAGATCCGTCTGTACAACCGTCTTCTCTATCTGGACTAACGAGATCCGTCTGTACAACCATCTTCTATATCTAGACTAACGAGATCTCTCGTTATACAACCGTCTTCTATATCTAGACTAACGAAATCCGTCTGTAGAACCGTCTTCTATATCTAGACTAACGAGATCCGTCTGTACAACCGTCTTCTATATCTAGACTAACGAGATCTCTCGTTATTCAACCGTCTTCTATATCTAGACTAACGAGGTCTCTCGTTATTCAACCGTCTTCTATATCTAGACTAACGAGATCTCTCGATATTCAACCGTCTTCTATATCTAGACTAACGAAATCCGTCTGTATAACCGTCTTCTATATCTAGACTAACGAGATCCGTCTGTATAACCGTCTTCTATATCTAGACTAACGAGATCTCTCGTTATACAACCGTCTTCTATATCTAGACTAACGAGATCCGTCTGTACAACCGTCTTCTATATCTAGACTAACGAGATCCGTCTGTACAACCGTCTTCTATATCTAGACTAACGAGATCCGTCTGTACAACCGTCTTCTATATCTAGACTAACGAGATCCGTCGTTGTACAACCGTCTTCTATATCTAGACTACCGAGATCCGTCGGTACAACCGTCTTCTATATCTAGACTAACGAGAACCGTCTGTACAACCGTCTTCTATATCTAGACTAACGAGATCTCTCGATGTACAACCGTCTTCTATACCTAGACTAACGGGATCCGTCTGTACAACCGTCTTCTATATCAAGACTAACGAGATCTCTCGTTATACATCCCGTCTTCTATATCTAGACTAACGAGATCCGTCTGTACAACCGTCTTCTATATCTAGACTAACGAGATCCGTCTGTACAACCGTCTTCTTTATCTGGACTAACGAGATCCGTCTGTACAACCATCTTCTATATCTAGACTAACGAGATCTCTCGTTATACAACCCTCTTCTATATCTAGACTAACGAGATCCGTCTGTACAACCGTCTTCTATATCTAGACTAACGAGATCCGTCTGTACAACCGTCTTCTATATCTGGACTTACGAGATGCGTCTGTACAACCGTTTTCTATATCTAGACTAACGAGATCCGTCTGTGCAACCGTCTTCTATATCTAGACTAACGAGATCTCTCGTTATACAACCGTCTTCTATATCTAGACTAACGAGATCCGTCTGTACAACCGTCTTCTATGTCTAGACTAACGAGATCCGTCTGTACAACCGTCTTCTATATCTAGACTAACGAGATCCGTCTGTACATCCGTCTTCTATATCTAGACTAACGAGCTCTGTCTGTACAACAGTCTTCTATGTCTAGACTAACGAGATCCGTCTGTACAACCGCCTTCTATATCTAGACTAACGAGATCCGTCTGTACAACCGTCTTCTATATCTAGACTAACGATATACGTCTGTACAACCGTCTTCTATGTCTAGACTAACGAGATCCGTCTGTACAACCGTCTTCTATATCTAGACTAACGAGATCCGTCTGTACATCCGTCTTCTATATCTAGACTAACGAGCTCTGTCTGTACAACAGTCTTCTATGTCTAGACTAACGAGATCCGTCTGTACAACCATCTTCTATATCTAGACTAACGAGATCTCTCGTTATACAACCGTCTTCTATATCTAGACTAACGAAATCCGTCTGTAGAACCGTCTTCTATATCTAGACTAACGAGATCCGTCTGTACAACCGTCTTCTATATCTAGACTAACGAGATCTCTCGTTATTCAACCGTCTTCTATATCTAGACTAACGAGGTCTCTCGTTATTCAACCGTCTTCTATATCTAGACTAACGAGATCTCTCGATATTCAACCGTCTTCTATATCTAGACTAACGAAATCCGTCTGTATAACCGTCTTCTATATCTAGACTAACGAGATCCGTCTGTATAACCGTCTTCTATATCTAGACTAACGAGATCTCTCGTTATACAACCGTCTTCTATATCTAGACTAACGAGATCCGTCTGTACAACCGTCTTCTATATCTAGACTAACGAGATCCGTCTGTACAACCGTCTTCTATATCTAGACTAACGAGATCCGTCTGTACAACCGTCTTCTATATCTAGGCTAACGAGATCCGTCGTTGTACAACCGTCTTCTATATCTAGACTACCGAGATCCGTCTGTACAACCGTCTTCTATATCTAGACTAACGAGAACCGTCTGTACAACCGTCTTCTATATCTAGACTAACGAGATCCGTCTGTACAACCGTCTTCTATACCTAGACTAACGGGATCCGTCTGTACAACCGTCTTCTATATCAAGACTGACGAGATCTCTCGTTATACATCCCCTCTTCTATATCTAGACTAACGAGATCCGTCTGTACAACCGTCTTCTATATCTAGACTAACGAGATCCGTCTGTACAACCGTCTTCTATATCTGGACTTACGAGATGCGTCTGTACAACCGTTTTCTATATCTAGACTAACGAGATCCGTCTGTGCAACCGTCTTCTATATCTAGACTAACGAGATCTCTCGTTATACAACCGTCTTCTATATCTAGACTAACGAGATCCGTCTGTACAACCGTCTTCTATGTCTAGACTAACGAGATCCGTCTGTACAACCGTCTTCTATATCTAGACTAACGAGATCCGTCTGTACATCCGTCTTCTATATCTAGACTAACGAGCTCTGTCTGTACAACAGTCTTCTATGTCTAGACTAACGAGATCCGTCTGTACAACCGCCTTCTATATCTAGACTAACGAGATCCGTCTGTACAACCGTCTTCTATATCTAGACTAACGATATACGTCTGTACAACCGTCTTCTATATCTAGATTAACGAGATCCGTCTGTACAACTGTTTTCTATATCTAGACCAACGTGATCCGTCTGTACAACCGTCTTCTATATCTAGACTAACGAGATACGTCTGTACAACCGTCATCTATATCTAGACTAACGAGATACGTCCTTGGACAAACGTCTTCAATATCTAGACTAACGAGATCCGTCGTTGTACAACCGTCTTCTATATCTAGACTAACGAGATCCGTCTGTACAACTGTTTTCTATATCTAGACCAACGTGATCCGTCTGTACAACCGCCTTCTATATCTAGACTAACGAGATCCGTCCGTACAACCGTCTTCTATATCTAGACTAACGATATACGTCTGTACAACCGTCTTCTATATCTAGATTAACGAGATCCGTCTGTACAACTGTTTTCTATATCTAGACCAACGTGATCCGTCTGTACAACCGTCTTCTATATCTAGACTAACGAGATACGTCTGTACAACCGTCATCTATATCTAGACTAACGAGATACGTCCTTGGACAAACGTCTTCAATATCTAGACTAACGAGATCCGTCATTGTACAACCGTCTTCTATATCTAGACTAACGAGATCCGTCTGTACAACTGTTTTCTATATCTAGACCAACGTGATCCGTCTGTACAACCGTCTTCTATATCTACACTAACGAGATCTCTCGTTATTCAACCGTCTTCTATATCTAGACTAACGAGATCCGTCTGTATAACCGTCTTCTATATCTAGACTAACGAGATCCGTCTGTGCAACCGTCTTCTATATCTAGACTAACGAGATCCGTTGTTGTACAACCCTCTTCTATATCTAGACTAACGAGATGCGTCTGTACAGCCGTCTTCTATATCTAGACTAACGAGATCCGTCGTTGTACAACCGTCTTCTATATCTAGACTACCGAGATCTGTCTGTACAACCGTCTTCTATATCTAGACTAACGAGATCCGTCTGTACAACCGTCTTCTATATCTAGACTAACGAGATCCGTCGTTGTACAACCCTCTTCTATATCTAGACTAACGAGATCCGTCTGTACAACCGTCTTCTATATCTAGACTAACGAGATCTCTCGTTATTCAACCGTCTTCTATATCTAGACTAACGAGGTCTCTCGTTATTCAACCGTCTTCTATATCTAGACTAACGGGTCTCTCGTTATACAACCGTCTTCTATATCTAGACTAACGAGATCCGTCTGTACAACCGTCTTCTATATCTAGACTAACGAGATCCGTCTTCTATATCTGGACTAACGACATCCGTCTGTACAACCATCTTCTATATCTAGACTAACGAGATCTCTCGTTATACAACCCTCCTCTATATCTAGACTAACGAGATCCGTCTGTACAACCGTCTTCTATATCTAGACTAACGAGATCCGTCTGTACAACCGTCTTCTATATCTGGACTTACGAGATGCGTCTGTACAACCGCCTTCTATATCTAGACTAACGAGATCCGTCTGTACAACCGTCTTCTATATCTGGACTAACGAGATCCGTCTGTACAACCGTCTTCTATATCTAGACTAACGAGATCCGTCTGTACATCCGTCTTCTATATCTAGACTAACGAGCTGTGTCTGTACAACAGTCTTCTATGTCTAGACTAACGAGATCCGTCTGTACAACCGCCTTCTATATCTAGACTAACGAGATCCGTCTGTACAACCGTCTTCTATATCTAGACTAACGATATACGTCTGTACAACCGTCTTCTATGTCTAGACTAACGAGATCCGTCTGTACAACCGTCTTCTATATCTAGACTAACGAGATCCGTCTGTACATCCGTCTTCTATATCTAGACTAACGAGCTCTGTCTGTACAACAGTCTTCTATGTCTAGACTAACGAGATCCGTCTGTACAACCATCTTCTATATCTAGACTAACGAGATCTCTCGTTATACAACCGTCTTCTATATCTAGACTAACGAAATCCGTCTGTAGAACCGTCTTCTATATCTAGACTAACGAGATCCGTCTGTACAACCGTCTTCTATATCTAGACTAACGAGATCTCTCGTTATTCAACCGTCTTCTATATCTAGACAAACGAGGTCTCTCGTTATTCAACCGTCTTCTATATCTAGACTAACGAGATCTCTCGATATTCAACCGTCTTCTATATCTAGACTAACGAAATCCGTCTGTATAACCGTCTTCTATATCTAGACTAACGAGATCCGTCTGTATAACCGTCTTCTATATCTAGACTAACGAGATCTCTCGTTATACAACCGTCTTCTATATCTAGACTAACGAGATCCGTCTGTACAACCGTCTTCTATATCTAGACTAACGAGATCCGTCTGTACAACCGTCTTCTATATCTAGACTAACGAGATCCGTCTGTACAACCGTCTTCTATATCTAGACTAACGAGATCCGTCGTTGTACAACCGTCTTCTATATCTAGACTACCGAGATCCGTCTGTACAACCGTCTTCTATGTCTAGACTAACGAGATCCGTCTGTACAACCGTCTTCTATATCTAGACTAACGAGATCCGTCTGTACATCCGTCTTCTATATCTAGACTAACGAGCTCTGTCTGTACAACAGTCTTCTATGTCTAGACTAACGAGATCCGTCTGTACAACCGCCTTCTATATCTAGACTAACGAGATCCGTCTGTACAACCGTCTTCTATATCTAGACTAACGATATACGTCTGTACAACCGTCTTCTATATCTAGATTAACGAGATCCGTCTGTACAACTGTTTTCTATATCTAGACCAACGTGATCCGTCTGTACAACCGTCTTCTATATCTAGACTAACGAGATACGTCTGTACAACCGTCATCTATATCTAGACTAACGAGATACGTCCTTGGACAAACGTCTTCAATATCTAGACTAACGAGATCCGTCGTTGTACAACCGTCTTCTATATCTAGACTAACGAGATCCGTCTGTACAACTGTTTTCTATATCTAGACCAACGTGATCCGTCTGTACAACCGCCTTCTATATCTAGACTAACGAGATCCGTCTGTACAACCGTCTTCTATATCTAGACTAACGATATACGTCTGTACAACCGTCTTCTATATCTAGATTAACGAGATCCGTCTGTACAACTGTTTTCTATATCTAGACCAACGTGATCCGTCTGTACAACCGTCTTCTATATCTAGACTAACGAGATACGTCTGTACAACCGTCATCTATATCTAGACTAACGAGATCCGTCTGTGCAACCGTCTTCTATATCTAGACTAACGAGATCCGTTGTTGTACAACCCTCTTCTATATCTAGACTAACGAGATGCGTCTGTACAACCGTCATCTATATCTAGACTAACGAGATACGTCCTTGGACAAACGTCTTCAATATCTAGACTAACGAGATCCGTCGTTGTACAACCGTCTTCTATATCTAGACCAACGTGATCCGTCTGTACAACCGTCTTCTATATCTACACTAACGAGATCTCTCGTTATTCAACCGTCTTCTATATCTAGACTAACGAGATCCGTCTGTATAACCGTCTTCTATATCTAGACTAACGAGATCCGTCTGTGCAACCGTCTTCTATATCTAGACTAACGAGATCCGTTGTTGTACAACCCTCTTCTATATCTAGACTAACGAGATGCGTCTGTACAGCCGTCTTCTATATCTAGACTAACGAGATCCGTCGTTGTACAACCGTCTTCTATATCTAGACTACCGAGATCTGTCTGTACAACCGTCTTCTATATCTAGACTAACGAGATCCGTCTGTACAACCGTCTTCTATATCTAGACTAACGAGATCCGTCGTTGTACAACCCTCTTCTATATCTAGACTAACGAGATCCGTCTGTACAACCGTCTTCAATATCTAGACTAACGAGATCTCTCGTTATTCAACCGTCTTCTATATCTAGACTAACGAGGTCTCTCGTTATTCAACCGTCTTCTATATCTAGACTAACGGGTCTCTCGTTATACAACCGTCTTCTATATCTAGACTAACGAGATCCGTCTGTACAACCGTCTTCTATATCTAGACTAACGAGATCCGTCTTCTATATCTGGACTAACGACATCCGTCTGTACAACCATCTTCTATATCTAGACTAACGAGATCTCTCGTTATACAACCCTCCTCTATATCTAGACTAACGAGATCCGTCTGTACAACCGTCTTCTATATCTAGACTAACGAGATCCGTCTGTACAACCGTCTTCTATATCTGGACTTACGAGATGCGTCTGTACAACCGCCTTCTATATCTAGACTAACGAGATCCGTCTGTACAACCGTCTTCTATATCTGGACTAACGAGATCCGTCTGTACAACCGTCTTCTATATCTAGACTAACGAGATCCGTCTGTACATCCGTCTTCTATATCTAGACTAACGAGCTGTGTCTGTACAACAGTCTTCTATGTCTAGACTAACGAGATCCGTCTGTACAACCGCCTTCTATATCTAGACTAACGAGATCCGTCTGTACAACCGTCTTCTATATCTAGACTAACGATATACGTCTGTACAACCGTCTTCTATGTCTAGACTAACGAGATCCGTCTGTACAACCGTCTTCTATATCTAGACTAACGAGATCCGTCTGTACATCCGTCTTCTATATCTAGACTAACGAGCTCTGTCTGTACAACAGTCTTCTATGTCTAGACTAACGAGATCCGTCTGTACAACCATCTTCTATATCTAGACTAACGAGATCTCTCGTTATACAACCGTCTTCTATATCTAGACTAACGAAATCCGTCTGTAGAACCGTCTTCTATATCTAGACTAACGAGATCCGTCTGTACAACCGTCTTCTATATCTAGACTAACGAGATCTCTCGTTATTCAACCGTCTTCTATATCTAGACAAACGAGGTCTCTCGTTATTCAACCGTCTTCTATATCTAGACTAACGAGATCTCTCGATATTCAACCGTCTTCTATATCTAGACTAACGAAATCCGTCTGTATAACCGTCTTCTATATCTAGACTAACGAGATCCGTCTGTATAACCGTCTTCTATATCTAGACTAACGAGATCTCTCGTTATACAACCGTCTTCTATATCTAGACTAACGAGATCCGTCTGTACAACCGTCTTCTATATCTAGACTAACGAGATCCGTCTGTACAACCGTCTTCTATATCTAGACTAACGAGATCCGTCTGTACAACCGTCTTCTATATCTAGACTAACGAGATCCGTCGTTGTACAACCGTCTTCTATATCTAGACTACCGAGATCCGTCTGTACAACCGTCTTCTATGTCTAGACTAACGAGATCCGTCTGTACAACCGTCTTCTATATCTAGACTAACGAGATCCGTCTGTACATCCGTCTTCTATATCTAGACTAACGAGCTCTGTCTGTACAACAGTCTTCTATGTCTAGACTAACGAGATCCGTCTGTACAACCGCCTTCTATATCTAGACTAACGAGATCCGTCTGTACAACCGTCTTCTATATCTAGACTAACGATATACGTCTGTACAACCGTCTTCTATATCTAGATTAACGAGATCCGTCTGTACAACTGTTTTCTATATCTAGACCAACGTGATCCGTCTGTACAACCGTCTTCTATATCTAGACTAACGAGATACGTCTGTACAACCGTCATCTATATCTAGACTAACGAGATACGTCCTTGGACAAACGTCTTCAATATCTAGACTAACGAGATCCGTCGTTGTACAACCGTCTTCTATATCTAGACTAACGAGATCCGTCTGTACAACTGTTTTCTATATCTAGACCAACGTGATCCGTCTGTACAACCGCCTTCTATATCTAGACTAACGAGATCCGTCTGTACAACCGTCTTCTATATCTAGACTAACGATATACGTCTGTACAACCGTCTTCTATATCTAGATTAACGAGATCCGTCTGTACAACTGTTTTCTATATCTAGACCAACGTGATCCGTCTGTACAACCGTCTTCTATATCTAGACTAACGAGATACGTCTGTACAACCGTCATCTATATCTAGACTAACGAGATACGTCCTTGGACAAACGTCTTCAATATCTAGACTAACGAGATCCGTCGTTGTACAACCGTCTTCTATATCTAGACTAACGAGATCCGTCTGTACAACTGTTTTCTATATCTAGACCAACGTGATCCGTCTGTACAACCGTCTTCTATATCTACACTAACGAGATCTCTCGTTATTCAACCGTCTTCTATATCTAGACTAACGAGATCCGTCTGTATAACCGTCTTCTATATCTAGACTAACGAGATCCGTCTGTGCAACCGTCTTCTATATCTAGACTAACGAGATCCGTTGTTGTACAACCCTCTTCTATATCTAGACTAACGAGATGCGTCTGTACAGCCGTCTTCTATATCTAGACTAACGAGATCCGTCGTTGTACAACCGTCTTCTATATCTAGACTACCGAGATCTGTCTGTACAACCGTCTTCTATATCTAGACTAACGAGATCCGTCTGTACAACCGTCTTCTATATCTAGACTAACGAGATCCGTCGTTGTACAACCCTCTTCTATATCTAGACTAACGAGATCCGTCTGTACAACCGTCTTCTATATCTAGACTAACGAGATCTCTCGTTATTCAACCGTCTTCTATATCTAGACTAACGAGGTCTCTCGTTATTCAACCGTCTTCTATATCTAGACTAACGGGTCTCTCGTTATACAACCGTCTTCTATATCTAGACTAACGAGATCCGTCTGTACAACCGTCTTCTATATCTAGACTAACGAGATCCGTCTTCTATATCTGGACTAACGACATCCGTCTGTACAACCATCTTCTATATCTAGACTAACGAGATCTCTCGTTATACAACCCTCCTCTATATCTAGACTAACGAGATCCGTCTGTACAACAGTCTTCTATGTCTAGACTAACGAGATCCGTCTGTACAACCGCCTTCTATATCTAGACTAACGAGATCCGTCTGTACAACCGTCTTCTATATCTAGACTAACGATATACGTCTGTACAACCGTCTTCTATGTCTAGACTAACGAGATCCGTCTGTACAACCGTCTTCTATATCTAGACTAACGAGATCCGTCTGTACATCCGTCTTCTATATCTAGACTAACGAGCTCTGTCTGTACAACAGTCTTCTATGTCTAGACTAACGAGATCCGTCTGTACAACCATCTTCTATATCTAGACTAACGAGATCTCTCGTTATACAACCGTCTTCTATATCTAGACTAACGAAATCCGTCTGTAGAACCGTCTTCTATATCTAGACTAACGAGATCCGTCTGTACAACCGTCTTCTATATCTAGACTAACGAGATCTCTCGTTATTCAACCGTCTTCTATATCTAGACAAACGAGGTCTCTCGTTATTCAACCGTCTTCTATATCTAGACTAACGAGATCTCTCGATATTCAACCGTCTTCTATATCTAGACTAACGAAATCCGTCTGTATAACCGTCTTCTATATCTAGACTAACGAGATCCGTCTGTATAACCGTCTTCTATATCTAGACTAACGAGATCTCTCGTTATACAACCGTCTTCTATATGTAGACTAACGAGATCCGTCTGTACAACCGTCTTCTATATCTAGACTAACGAGATCCGTCTGTACAACCGTCTTCTATATCTAGACTAACGAGATCCGTCTGTACAACCGTCTTCTATATCTAGACTAACGAGATCCGTCGTTGTACAACCGTCTTCTATATCTAGACTACCGAGATCCGTCTGTACAACCGTCTTCTATATCTAGACTAACGAGAACCGTCTGTACAACCGTCTTCTATATCTAGACTAACGAGATCCGTCTGTACAACCGTCTTCTATACCTAGACTAACGGGATCCGTCTGTACAACCGTCTTCTATATCAAGACTAACGAGATCTCTCGTTATACATCCCCTCTTCTATATCTAGACTAACGAGATCCGTCTGTACAACCGTCTTCTATATCTAGACTAACGAGATCCGTCTGTACAACCGTCTTCTATATCTGGACTTACGAGATGCGTCTGTACAACCGTTTTCTATATCTAGACTAACGAGATCCGTCTGTGCAACCGTCTTCTATATCTAGACTAACGAGATCTCTCGTTATACAACCGTCTTCTATATCTAGACTAACGAGATCCGTCTGTACAACCGTCTTCTATGTCTAGACTAACGAGATCCGTCTGTACAACCGTCTTCTATATCTAGACTAACGAGATCCGTCTGTACATCCGTCTTCTATATCTAGACTAACGAGCTCTGTCTGTACAACAGTCTTCTATGTCTAGACTAACGAGATCCGTCTGTACAACCGCCTTCTATATCTAGACTAACGAGATCCGTCTGTACAACCGTCTTCTATATCTAGACTAACGATATACGTCTGTACAACCGTCTTCTATATCTAGATTAACGAGATCCGTCTGTACAACTGTTTTCTATATCTAGACCAACGTGATCCGTCTGTACAACCGTCTTCTATATCTAGACTAACGAGATACGTCTGTACAACCGTCATCTATATCTAGACTAACGAGATACGTCCTTGGACAAACGTCTTCAATATCTAGACTAACGAGATCCGTCGTTGTACAACCGTCTTCTATATCTAGACTAACGAGATCCGTCTGTACAACTGTTTTCTATATCTAGACCAACGTGATCCGTCTGTACAACCGCCTTCTATATCTAGACTAACGAGATCCGTCTGTACAACCGTCTTCTATATCTAGACTAACGATATACGTCTGTACAACCGTCTTCTATATCTAGATTAACGAGATCCGTCTGTACAACTGTTTTCTATATCTAGACCAACGTGATCCGTCTGTACAACCGTCTTCTATATCTAGACTAACGAGATCTCTCGATATTCAACCGTCTTCTATATCTAGACTAACGAGATACGTCTGTACAACCGTCATCTATATCTAGACTAACGAGATACGTCCTTGGACAAACGTCTTCAATATCTAGACTAACGAGATCCGTCGTTGTACAACCGTCTTCTATATCTAGACTAACGAGATCCGTCTGTACAACTGTTTTCTATATCTAGACCAACGTGATCCGTCTGTACAACCGTCTTCTATATCTACACTAACGAGATCTCTCGTTATTCAACCGTCTTCTATATCTAGACTAACGAGATCCGTCTGTATAACCGTCTTCTATATCTAGACTAACGAGATCCGTCTGTGCAACCGTCTTCTATATCTAGACTAACGAGATCCGTTGTTGTACAACCCTCTTCTATATCTAGACTAACGAGATGCGTCTGTACAGCCGTCTTCTATATCTAGACTAACGAGATCCGTCGTTGTACAACCGTCTTCTATATCTAGACTACCGAGATCTGTCTGTACAACCGTCTTCTATATCTAGACTAACGAGATCCGTCTGTACAACCGTCTTCTATATCTAGACTAACGAGATCCGTCGTTGTACAACCCTCCTCTATATCTAGACTAACGAGATCCGTCTGTACAACCGTCTTCTATATCTAGACTAACGAGATCCGTCTGTACAACCGTCTTCTATATCTGGACTTACGAGATGCGTCTGTACAACCGCCTTCTATATCTAGACTAACGAGATCCGTCGTTGTACAACCCTCTTCTATATCTAGACTAACGAGATCCGTCTGTACAACCGTCTTCTATATCTAGACTAACGAGATCTCTCGTTATTCAACCGTCTTCTATATCTAGACTAACGAGGTCTCTCGTTATTCAACCGTCTTCTATATCTAGACTAACGGGTCTCTCGTTATACAACCGTCTTCTATATCTAGACTAACGAGATCCGTCTGTACAACCGTCTTCTATATCTAGACTAACGAGATCCGTCTTCTATATCTGGACTAACGACATCCGTCTGTACAACCATCTTCTATATCTAGACTAACGAGATCTCTCGTTATACAACCCTCCTCTATATCTAGACTAACGAGATCCGTCTGTACAACCGTCTTCTATATCTAGACTAACGAGATCCGTCTGTACAACCGTCTTCTATATCTGGACTTACGAGATGCGTCTGTACAACCGCCTTCTATATCTAGACTAACGAGATCCGTCTGTACAACCGTCTTCTATATCTGGACTAACGAGATCCGCCTGTACAACCATCTTCTATATCTAGACTAACGAGGTCTCTCGTTATACAACCGTCTTCTATATCTAGACTAACGAGATCCGTCTGTACAACCGTCTTCTATATCTAGACTAACGAGATCCGTCTTCTATATCTAGACTAACGAGCTCTGTGTGTACAACCGTCTTCTATGTCTAGACTAACGAGATCCGTCTGTACAACCGTCTTCTATATCTAGACTAACGAGATCCGTCAGTACAACCGTCTTCTTTATCTGGACTAACGAGATCCGTCTGTACAACCATCTTCTATATCTAGACTAACGAGGTCTCTCGTTATACAACCCTCTTCTATATCTAGACTAACGAGATCCGTCTGTACAACCGTCTTCTATATCTAGACTAACGAGATCCGTCTGTACAACCGTCTTCTATATCTAGACTAACGAGATCCGTCTGTACCACCATCTTCTATATCTAGACTAACGAGATCTCTCGTTATACAACCGTCTTCTATATCTAGACTAACGAAATCCGTCTGTAGAACCGTCTTCTATATCTAGACTAACGAGATCCGTCTGTACAACCGTCTTCTATATCTAGACTAACGAGATCCGTCGTTGTACAACCCTCTTCTATATCTAGACTAACGAGATCCGTCTGTACAACCGTCTTCTATATCTAGACTAACGAGATCTCTCGTTATTCAACCGTCTTCTATATCTAGACTAACGAGGTCTCTCGTTATTCAACCGTCTTCTATATCTAGACTAACGGGTCTCTCGTTATACAACCGTCTTCTATATCTAGACTAACGAGATCCGTCTGTACAACCGTCTTCTATATCTAGACTAACGAGATCCGTCTTCTATATCTAGACTAACGAGCTCTGTGTGTACAACCGTCTTCTATGTCTAGACTAACGAGATCCGTCTGTACAACCGTCTTCTATATCTAGACTAACGAGATCCGTCAGTACAACCGTCTTCTTTATCTGGACTAACGAGATCCGTCTGTACAACCATCTTCTATATCTAGACTAACGAGATCTCTCGTTATACAACCCTCTTCTATATCTAGACTAACGAGATCCGTCTGTACAACCGTCTTCTATATCTAGACTAACGAGATCCGTCTGTACAACCGTCTTCTATATCTGGACTTACGAGATGCGTCTGTACAACCGCCTTCTATATCTAGACTAACGAGATCCGTCTGTACAGCCGTCTTCTATATCTAGACTAACGAGATCCGTCGTTGTACAACCGTCTTCTATATCTAGACTACCGAGATCCGTCTGTACAACCGTCTTCTATATCTAGACTAACGAGAACCGTCTGTATAACCGTCTTCTATATCTAGACTAACGATATCTCTCGATGTACAACCGTCTTCTATACCTAGACTAACGGGATCCGTCTGTACAACCGTCTTCTATATATAGACTAACGAGATCTCTCGTTATACATCCCGTCTTCTATATCTAGACTAACGAGATCCGTCTGTACAACCGTCTTCTATATCTAGACTAACGAGATCCGTCTGTACAACCGTCTTCTCTATCTGGACTAACGAGATCCGTCTGTACAACCATCTTCTATATCTAGACTAACGAGATCTCTCGTTATACAACCGTCTTCTATATCTAGACTAACGAAATCCGTCTGTAGAACCGTCTTCTATATCTAGACTAACGAGATCCGTCTGTACAACCGTCTTCTATATCTAGACTAACGAGATCTCTCGTTATTCAACCGTCTTCTATATCTAGACTAACGAGGTCTCTCGTTATTCAACCGTCTTCTATATCTAGACTAACGAGATCTCTCGATATTCAACCGTCTTCTATATCTAGACTAACGAAATCCGTCTGTATAACCGTCTTCTATATCTAGACTAACGAGATCCGTCTGTATAACCGTCTTCTATATCTAGACTAACGAGATCTCTCGTTATACAACCGTCTTCTATATCTAGACTAACGAGATCCGTCTGTACAACCGTCTTCTATATCTAGACTAACGAGATCCGTCTGTACAACCGTCTTCTATATCTAGACTAACGAGATCCGTCTGTACAACCGTCTTCTATATCTAGACTAACGAGATCCGTCTGTACAACCGTCTTCTATATCTAGACTAACGAGATCCGTCGTTGTACAACCGTCTTCTATATCTAGACTACCGAGATCCGTCGGTACAACCGTCTTCTATATCTAGACTAACGAGAACCGTCTGTACAACCGTCTTCTATATCTAGACTAACGAGATCTCTCGATGTACAACCGTCTTCTATACCTAGACTAACGGGATCCGTCTGTACAACCGTCTTCTATATCAAGACTAACGAGATCTCTCGTTATACATCCCGTCTTCTATATCTAGACTAACGAGATCCGTCTGTACAACCGTCTTCTATATCTAGACTAACGAGATCCGTCTGTACAACCGTCTTCTTTATCTGGACTAACGAGATCCGTCTGTACAACCATCTTCTATATCTAGACTAACGAGATCTCTCGTTATACAACCCTCTTCTATATCTAGACTAACGAGATCCGTCTGTACAACCGTCTTCTATATCTAGACTAACGAGATCCGTCTGTACAACCGTCTTCTATATCTGGACTTACGAGATGCGTCTGTACAACCGTTTTCTATATCTAGACTAACGAGATCCGTCTGTGCAACCGTCTTCTATATCTAGACTAACGAGATCTCTCGTTATACAACCGTCTTCTATATCTAGACTAACGAGATCCGTCTGTACAACCGTCTTCTATGTCTAGACTAACGAGATCCGTCTGTACAACCGTCTTCTATATCTAGACTAACGAGATCCGTCTGTACATCCGTCTTCTATATCTAGACTAACGAGCTCTGTCTGTACAACAGTCTTCTATGTCTAGACTAACGAGATCCGTCTGTACAACCGCCTTCTATATCTAGACTAACGAGATCCGTCTGTACAACCGTCTTCTATATCTAGACTAACGATATACGTCTGTACAACCGTCTTCTATGTCTAGACTAACGAGATCCGTCTGTACAACCGTCTTCTATATCTAGACTAACGAGATCCGTCTGTACATCCGTCTTCTATATCTAGACTAACGAGCTCTGTCTGTACAACAGTCTTCTATGTCTAGACTAACGAGATCCGTCTGTACAACCATCTTCTATATCTAGACTAACGAGATCTCTCGTTATACAACCGTCTTCTATATCTAGACTAACGAAATCCGTCTGTAGAACCGTCTTCTATATCTAGACTAACGAGATCCGTCTGTACAACCGTCTTCTATATCTAGACTAACGAGATCTCTCGTTATTCAACCGTCTTCTATATCTAGACTAACGAGGTCTCTCGTTATTCAACCGTCTTCTATATCTAGACTAACGAGATCTCTCGATATTCAACCGTCTTCTATATCTAGACTAACGAAATCCGTCTGTATAACCGTCTTCTATATCTAGACTAACGAGATCCGTCTGTATAACCGTCTTCTATATCTAGACTAACGAGATCTCTCGTTATACAACCGTCTTCTATATCTAGACTAACGAGATCCGTCTGTACAACCGTCTTCTATATCTAGACTAACGAGATCCGTCTGTACAACCGTCTTCTATATCTAGACTAACGAGATCCGTCTGTACAACCGTCTTCTATATCTAGACTAACGAGATCCGTCGTTGTACAACCGTCTTCTATATCTAGACTACCGAGATCCGTCTGTACAACCGTCTTCTATATCTAGACTAACGAGAACCGTCTGTACAACCGTCTTCTATATCTAGACTAACGAGATCCGTCTGTACAACCGTCTTCTATACCTAGACTAACGGGATCCGTCTGTACAACCGTCTTCTATATCAAGACTAACGAGATCTCTCGTTATACATCCCCTCTTCTATATCTAGACTAACGAGATCCGTCTGTACAACCGTCTTCTATATCTAGACTAACGAGATCCGTCTGTACAACCGTCTTCTATATCTGGACTTACGAGATGCGTCTGTACAACCGTTTTCTATATCTAGACTAACGAGATCCGTCTGTGCAACCGTCTTCTATATCTAGACTAACGAGATCTCTCGTTATACAACCGTCTTCTATATCTAGACTAACGAGATCCGTCTGTACAACCGTCTTCTATGTCTAGACTAACGAGATCCGTCTGTACAACCGTCTTCTATATCTAGACTAACGAGATCCGTCTGTACATCCGTCTTCTATATCTAGACTAACGAGCTCTGTCTGTACAACAGTCTTCTATGTCTAGACTAACGAGATCCGTCTGTACAACCGCCTTCTATATCTAGACTAACGAGATCCGTCTGTACAACCGTCTTCTATATCTAGACTAACGATATACGTCTGTACAACCGTCTTCTATATCTAGATTAACGAGATCCGTCTGTACAACTGTTTTCTATATCTAGACCAACGTGATCCGTCTGTACAACCGTCTTCTATATCTAGACTAACGAGATACGTCTGTACAACCGTCATCTATATCTAGACTAACGAGATACGTCCTTGGACAAACGTCTTCAATATCTAGACTAACGAGATCCGTCGTTGTACAACCGTCTTCTATATCTAGACTAACGAGATCCGTCTGTACAACTGTTTTCTATATCTAGACCAACGTGATCCGTCTGTACAACCGTCTTCTATATCTACACTAACGAGATCTCTCGTTATTCAACCGTCTTCTATATCTAGGCTAACGAGATCCGTCTGTATAACCGTCTTCTATATCTAGACTAACGAGATCCGTCTGTGCAACCGTCTTCTATATCTAGACTAACGAGATCCGTTGTTGTACAACCCTCTTCTATATCTAGACTAACGAGATGCGTCTGTACAACCGTTTTCTATATCTAGACTAACGAGATACGTCTGTACAACCGTCATCTATATCTAGACTAACGAGATACGTCCTTGGACAAACGTCTTCAATATCTAGACTAACGAGATCCGTCATTGCACAACCGTCTTCTATATCTAGACTAACGAGATCCGTCTGTACAACCGTCTTCTATATCTAGACCAACGAGATCCGTCTGTGCAACCGTCTTCTATATCTAGACTAACGAGATCTCTCGTTATTCAACCGTCTTCTATATCTAGACTAACGAGATCCGTCTGTATAACCGTCTTCTATATCTACACTAACGAGATACGTCGTTGTACAACCCTCTTCTATATCTAGACTAACGAGATCCGTCGTTGT
The DNA here is from genome assembly GCA_960531205.1 of Andrena bicolor. Lineage (NCBI taxonomy): Eukaryota > Metazoa > Arthropoda > Insecta > Hymenoptera > Andrenidae > Andrena > Andrena bicolor. Next base: position 207,071 of record CAUIJW010000190.1, read on the forward strand.
ACAACCCTCTTCTATATCTAGACTAACGAGATCCATCTGTGCAACCGTTTTCTATATCTAGACTAACGAGATACGTCGTTGGACAAACGTCTTCAATATCTAGACTAGCGAGATCCATCTGTACAACCGTCTTCTATATCTAGACTAACGAGTTCCGTCGTTGTACAACCGTCTTCTATATCTAGACTAACGAGATTCGTCTGTACAACCGTCTTCTATATCTAGACTAACGAGATCCGTCGTTGTACAACCCTCTTCTATATCTAGACTAACGAGATCCGTCTGTACAACAGTTTTCTATATCTAGACTAACGAGATACGTCGTTGGACAAACGTCTTCAATATCTAGACTAACGAGATCGGTCTGTGCAACCGTCTTCTATATCTAGACTAACGAGATCCGTCGTTGTACAACCGTCTTCTATATCTATACTAACGAGATCTCTCGATGTACAACCGTCTTCTATATCTAGACTAACGAGATCCGTCTGTACAACCGTCTTCTATATCTAGACTAACGAGATCCGTCGTTGTACAACCGTCTTTTATATCTACACTACCGAGATCTCTCGTTGTACAACCGTCTTTTATATCTACACTAACGAGATCTCTCGTTATACAACCGTCTTCTATATCTAGACTAACGAGATCCGTCTGTACAACCGTCTTCTATATCTAGACTAACGAGATCTCTCGTTATACAACCGTCTTCTATATCTACACTAACGAGATCTCTCGTTATACAACCGTCTTCTATATCTAGACTAACGAGATCCGTCTGCGCAACCGTCTTCTATATCTAGACTAACGAGATCCGTTGTTGTACAACCCTCTTCTATATCTAGACTAACGAGATCCGTCGTTGTACAACCGTCTTCTATATCTAGACTAACGAGATACGTCTGTACAACCGTCATCTATATCTAGACTAACGAGATACGTCCTTGGACAAACGTCTTCAATATCTAGACTAACGAGATCCGTCTGTACAACCGTCTTCTATATCTAGACTAACGAGATCCGTCGTTGTACAACCCTCTTCTATATCTAGACTAACGAGATCCGTCTATACAACCGCCTTCTATATCTAGACTAACGAGATCCGTCTGTACAACCGTCTTCTATATCTAGACTAACGAGATCCATCTGTACAACTGTCTTCTATATCTAGACCAGGCATGGAACTAAAGTGAACGCAGCGGCCGATTATCGGAGGCAACGCCTCCTTTCTCCCGCCGCGCGTCTTTGTCCCCGCGGCGGGCCTAGGAGCTTCGAGCGCCTCAGACCCGTACCATATGAATCGCGCGTGGCGCATTGGGGCGACATTGTATCAATAGGTTTCCACATCGACCCAGAGAGCACGATTGTCGATGCGTTTTTGTTTTGTCAACGCGCCACGCGCGGTTCACGTGGTACGGGCCTGAGGCGCTCCACGAACCTGGGCCGCCGCGGGGGCCAAGACGCGCGGCGGGAGAAAGGAGGCGTTGCGTCCGAAAAACGGCCGCTGCGTTCACTTTAGTTCCATGCCTGATCTAGACTAACGAGATCTGTCTGTACAACCGTCTTCTATATCTAGACTAACGAGATCTCTCGTTATTCAACCGTCTTCTATATCTAGACTAACGAGGTCTCTCGTTATTCAACCGTCTTCTATATCTAGACTAACGAGATCTCTTGATATTCAACCGTCTTCTATATCTAGACTAACGAAATCCGTCTGTATAACCGTCTTCTATATCTAGACTACCGAGATCCGTCTGTACAACCGTCTTCTATATCTAGACTAACGAGAACCGTCTGTATAACCGTCTTCTATATCTAGACTAACGAGAACCGTCTGTACAACCGTCTTCTATATCTAGACTAACGAGATCTCTCGATGTACAACCGTCTTCTATACCTAGACTAACGGGATCCGTCTGTACAACCGTCTTCTATATCAAGACTAACGAGATCTCTCGTTATACATCCCGTCTTCTATATCTAGACTAACGAGATCCGTCTGTACAACCGTCTTCTATATCTAGACTAACGAGATCCGTCTGTACAACCGTCTTCTTTATCTGGACTAACGAGATCCGTCTGTACAACCATCTTCTATATCTAGACTAACGAGATACGTCTGTACAACCGTCATCTATATCTAGACTAAAGAGATACGTCCTTGGACAAAGGTCTTCAATATCTAGACTAACGAGATCCGTCGTTGTACAACCGTCTTCTATATCTAGACTAACGAGATCCGTCGTTGTACAACCGTCTTTTATATCTACACTAACGAGATCTCTCGTTGTACAACCGTCTTTTATATCTACACTAACGAGATCTCTCGTTATACAACCGTCCTCTATATCTAGACTAACGAGATCCGTCTGTACAACCGTCTTCTATATCTAGACTAACGAGATCTCTCGTTATACAACCGTCTTCTATATCTAGACTAACGAGATCCATCTGTACAACTGTCTTCTATATCTAGACCAGGCATGGAACTAAAGTGAACGCAGCGGCCGATTATCGGAGGCAACGCCTCCTTTCTCCCGCCGCGCGTCTTTGTCCCCGCGGCGGGCCTAGGAGCTTCGAGCGCCTCAGACCCGTACCATATGAATCGCGCGTGGCGCATTGGGGCGACATTGTATCAATAGGTTTCCACATCGACCCAGAGAGCACGATTGTCGATGCGTTTTTGTTTTGTCAACGCGCCACGCGCGGTTCACGTGGTACGGGCCTGAGGCGCTCCACGAACCTGGGCCGCCGCGGGGGCCAAGACGCGCGGCGGGAGAAAGGAGGCGTTGCGTCCGAAAAACGGCCGCTGCGTTCACTTTAGTTCCATGCCTGATCTAGACTAACGAGATCTGTCTGTACAACCGTCTTCTATATCTAGACTAACGAGATCTCTCGTTATTCAACCGTCTTCTATATCTAGACTAACGAGGTCTCTCGTTATTCAACCGTCTTCTATATCTAGACTAACGAGATCTCTTGATATTCAACCGTCTTCTATATCTAGACTAACGAAATCCGTCTGTATAACCGTCTTCTATATCTAGACTACCGAGATCCGTCTGTACAACCGTCTTCTATATCTAGACTAACGAGAACCGTCTGTATAACCGTCTTCTATATCTAGACTAACGAGAACCGTCTGTACAACCGTCTTCTATATCTAGACTAACGAGATCTCTCGATGTACAACCGTCTTCTATACCTAGACTAACGGGATCCGTCTGTACAACCGTCTTCTATATCAAGACTAACGAGATCTCTCGTTATACATCCCGTCTTCTATATCTAGACTAACGAGATCCGTCTGTACAACCGTCTTCTATATCTAGACTAACGAGATCCGTCTGTACAACCGTCTTCTTTATCTGGACTAACGAGATCCGTCTGTACAACCATCTTCTATATCTAGACTAACGAGATACGTCTGTACAACCGTCATCTATATCTAGACTAAAGAGATACGTCCTTGGACAAAGGTCTTCAATATCTAGACTAACGAGATCCGTCGTTGTACAACCGTCTTCTATATCTAGACTAACGAGATCCGTCGTTGTACAACCGTCTTTTATATCTACACTAACGAGATCTCTCGTTGTACAACCGTCTTTTATATCTACACTAACGAGATCTCTCGATGTACAACCGTCTTCTATACCTAGACTAACGGGATCCGTCTGTACAACCGTCTTCTATATCAAGACTAACGAGATCTCTCGTTATACATCCCGTCTTCTATATCTAGACTAACGAGATCCGTCTGTACAACCGTCTTCTATATCTAGACTAACGAGATCCGTCTGTACAACCGTCTTCTTTATCTGGACTAACGAGATCCGTCTGTACAACCATCTTCTATATCTAGACTAACGAGATACGTCTGTACAACCGTCATCTATATCTAGACTAAAGAGATACGTCCTTGGACAAAGGTCTTCAATATCTAGACTAACGAGATCCGTCGTTGTACAACCGTCTTCTATATCTAGACTAACGAGATCCGTCGTTGTACAACCGTCTTTTATATCTACACTAACGAGATCTCTCGTTGTACAACCGTCTTTTATATCTACACTAACGAGATCTCTCGTTATACAACCGTCCTCTATATCTAGACTAACGAGATCCGTCTGTACAACCGTCTTCTATATCTAGACTAACGAGATCTCTCGTTATACAACCGTCTTCTATATCTAGACTAACGAGATCTCTCGTTATACAACCGTCTTCTATATCTAGACTAACGAGATCCGTCTGCGCAACCGTCTTCTATATCTAGACTAACGAGATCCGTTGTTGTACAACCCTCTTCTATATCTAGACTAACGAGATCCGTCGTTGTACAACCCTCTTCTATATCTAGACTAACGAGATACGTCTGTACAACCGTCATCTATATCTAGACTAACGAGATACGTCCTTGGACAAACGTCTTCAATATCTAGACTAACGAGATCCGTCGTTGTACAACCGTCTTCTATATCTAGACTAACGAGATCCGTCGTTGTACAACCGTCTTTTATATCTACACTAACGAGATCTCTCGTTATACAACCGTCTTCTATATCTAGACTAACGAGATCCGTCTGTACAACCGTCTTCTATATCTAGACTAACGAGATCTCTCGTTATACAACCGTCTTCTATATCTAGACTAACGAGATCCGTCTGTACAACCGTCTTCTATATCTAGACTAACGAGATCCGTCGTCTATATCTAGACTAACGAGATCCGTCGTCTATATCTAGACTAACGAGCTCTGTGTGTACAACCGTCTTCTATGTCTAGACTAACGAGATCCGTCTGTACAACCGTCTTCTATATCTAGACTAACGAGATCCGTCAGTACAACCGTCTTCTTTATCTGGACTAACGAGATCCGTCTGTACAACCATCTTCTATATCTAGACTAACGAGATCTCTCGTTATACAACCCTCTTCTATATCTAGACTAACGAGATCCGTCTGTACAACCGTCTTCTATATCTAGACTAACGAGATCCGTCTGTACAACCGTCTTCTATATCTGGACTTACGAGATGCGTCTGTACAACCGCCTTCTATATCTAGACTAACGAGATCCGTCTGTACAGCCGTCTTCTATATCTAGACTAACGAGATCCGTCTGTACAACCGTCTTCTATATCTAGACTAACGAGATCCGTCTGTAGAACCGTCTTCTATATCTAGACTAACGAGATCCGTCTGTACAGCCGTCTTCTATATCTAGACTAACGAGATCCGTCGTTGTACAACCGTCTTCTATATCTAGACTACCGAGATCCGTCTGTACAACCGTCTTCTATATCTAGACTAACGAGAACCATCTGTATAACCGTCTTCTATATCTAGACTAACGAGATCTCTCGTTATACATCCCGTCTTCTATATCTAGACTAACGAAATCCGTCTGTAGAACCGTCTTCTATATCTAGACTAACGAGATCCGTCTGTACAACCGTCTTCTATATCTAGACTAACGAGATCCGTCGTTGTACAACCCTCTTCTATATCTAGACTAACGAGATCCGTCTGTACAACCGTCTTCTATATCTAGACTAACGAGATCTCTCGTTATTCAACCGTCTTCTATATCTAGACTAACGAGGTCTCTCGTTATTCAACCGTCTTCTATATCTAGACTAACGAAATCCGTCTGTAGAACCGTCTTCTATATCTAGACCAACGAGATCCGTCTGTACAACCGTCTTCTATATCTAGACTAACGAGATCCGTCGTTGTACAACCCTCTTCTATATCTAGACTAACGAGATCCGTCTGTACAACCGTCTTCTATATCTAGACTAACGAGATCTCTCGTTATACAACCGTCTTCTATATCTACACTAACGAGATCTCTCGTTATACAACCGTCTTCTATATCTAGACTAACGAGATCCGTCTGTACATCCGTCATCTATATCTAGACTAACGAGATACGTCCTTGGACAAACGTCTTCAATATCTAGACTAACGAGATCCGTCGTTGTACAACCGTCTTCTATATCTAGACTAACGGGATCCGTCTGTACAACCGCCTTCTATATCTAGACTAACGAGATCCGTCTATACAACCGCCTTCTATATCTAGACTAACGAGATCCGTCTGTACAACCGTCTTCTATATCTAGACTAACGAGATCCGTCTGTACAACCGTCTTTTATATCTACACTAACGAGATCTCTCGTTATACAACCGTCTTCTATATCTAGACTAACGAGATCCGCCTGTACAACCGTCTTCTATATCTAGACTAACGAGATCCGTCTGTACAACCGTCTTCTATATCTAGACTAACGAGATCCGTCGTTGTACAACCGTCTTCTATATCTAGACTAACGGGATCCGTCTGTACAACCGCCTTCTATATCTAGACTAACGAGATCCGTCTATACAACCGCCTTCTATATCTAGACTAACGAGATCCGTCTGTACAACCGTCTTCTATATCTAGACTAACGAGATCCGTCTGTACAACCGCCTTCTATATCTAGACTAACGAGATCCGTCTATACAACCGCCTTCTATATCTAGACTAACGAGATCCGTCTGTACAACCGTCTTCTATATCTAGACTAACGAGATCCGTCTGTACAACCGTCTTTTATATCTACACTAACGAGATCTCTCGTTATACAACCGTCTTCTATATCTAGACTAACGAGATCCGCCTGTACAACCGTCTTCTATATCTAGACTAACGAGATCCGTCTGTACATCCGTCATCTATATCTAGACTAACGAGATACGTCCCTGGACAAAGGTCTTCAAAATCTAGACTAACGAGATCCGTCGTTGTACAACCGTCTTCTATATCTAGACTAACGAGATCCGTCTGTACAACCGTCTTCTCTATCTGGACTAACGAGATCCGTCTGTACAACCATCTTCTATATCTAGACTAACGAGATCTCTCGTTATACAACCGTCTTCTATATCTAGACTAACGAAATCCGTCTGTAGAACCGTCTTCTATATCTAGACTAACGAGATCCGTCTGTACAACCGTCTTCTATATCTAGACTAACGAGATCCGTCTGTACAACCGTCTTCTATATCTAGACTAACGAGATCCGTCGTTGTACAACCCTCTTCTATATCTAGACTAACGAGATCCGTCTGTACAACCGTCTTCTATATCTAGACTAACGAGATCTCTCGTTATTCAACCGTCTTCTATATCTAGACTAACGAGGTCTCTCGTTATTCAACCGTCTTCTATATCTAGACTAACGGGTCTCTCGTTATACCACCGTCTTCTATATCTAGACTAACGAGATCCGTCTGTACAACCGTCTTCTATATCTAGACTAACGAGATCCGTCTTCTATATCTAGACTAACGAGCTCTGTGTGTACAACCGTCTTCTATGTCTAGACTAACGAGATCCGTCTGTACAACCGTCTTCTATATCTAGACTAACGAGATCCGTCAGTACAACCGTCTTCTTTATCTGGACTAACGAGATCCGTCTGTACAACCATCTTCTATATCTAGACTAACGAGATCTCTCGTTATACAACCCTCTTCTATATCTAGACTAACGAGATCCGTCTGTACAACCGTCTTCTATATCTAGACTAACGAGATCCGTCTGTACAACCGTCTTCTATATCTGGACTTACGAGATGCGTCTGTACAACCGCCTTCTATATCTAGACTAACGAGATCCGTCTGTACAGCCGTCTTCTATATCTAGACTAACGAGATCCGTCGTTGTACAACCGTCTTCTATATCTAGACTACCGAGATCCGTCTGTACAACCGTCTTCTATATCTAGACTAACGAGAACCATCTGTATAACCGTCTTCTATATCTAGACTAACGAGATCTCTCGTTATACATCCCGTCTTCTATATCTAGACTAACGAAATCCGTCTGTAGAACCGTCTTCTATATCTAGACTAACGAGATCCGTCTGTACAACCGTCTTCTATATCTAGACTAACGAGATCCGTCGTTGTACAACCCTCTTCTATATCTAGACTAACGAGATCCGTCTGTACAACCGTCTTCTATATCTAGACTAACGACATCTCTCGTTATTCAACCGTCTTCTATATCTAGACTAACGAGGTCTCTCGTTATTCAACCGTCTTCTATATCTAGACTAACGAAATCCGTCTGTAGAACCGTCTTCTATATCTAGACTAACGAGATCCGTCTGTACAACCGTCTTCTATATCTAGACTAACGAGATCCGTCGTTGTACAACCCTCTTCTATATCTAGACTAACGAGATCCGTCTGTACAACCGTCTTCTATATCTAGACTAACGAGATCTCTCGTTATACAACCGTCTTCTATATCTACACTAACGAGATCTCTCGTTATACAACCGTCTTCTATATCTAGACTAACGAGATCCGTCTGTACATCCGTCATCTATATCTAGACTAACGAGATACGTCCTTGGACAAACGTCTTCAATATCTAGACTAACGAGATCCGTCGTTGTACAACCGTCTTCTATATCTAGACTAACGAGATCCGTCTGTACAACCGTCTTCTATATCTAGACTAACGAGATCCGTCTGTACAACCGTCTTCTATATCTGGACTTACGAGATGCGTCTGTACAACCGCCTTCTATATCTAGACTAACGAGATCCGTCTGTACAGCCGTCTTCTATATCTAGACTAACGAGATCCGTCTGTACAACCGTCTTCTATATCTAGACTAACGAGATCCGTCTGTAGAACCGTCTTCTATATCTAGACTAACGAGATCCGTCTGTACAGCCGTCTTCTATATCTAGACTAACGAGATCCGTCGTTGTACAACCGTCTTCTATATCTAGACTACCGAGATCCGTCTGTACAACCGTCTTCTATATCTAGACTAACGAGAACCATCTGTATAACCGTCTTCTATATCTAGACTAACGAGATCTCTCGTTATACATCCCGTCTTCTATATCTAGACTAACGAAATCCGTCTGTAGAACCGTCTTCTATATCTAGACTAACGAGATCCGTCTGTACAACCGTCTTCTATATCTAGACTAACGAGATCCGTCGTTGTACAACCCTCTTCTATATCTAGACTAACGAGATCCGTCTGTACAACCGTCTTCTATATCTAGACTAACGAGATCTCTCGTTATTCAACCGTCTTCTATATCTAGACTAACGAGGTCTCTCGTTATTCAACCGTCTTCTATATCTAGACTAACGAAATCCGTCTGTAGAACCGTCTTCTATATCTAGACCAACGAGATCCGTCTGTACAACCGTCTTCTATATCTAGACTAACGAGATCCGTCGTTGTACAACCCTCTTCTATATCTAGACTAACGAGATCCGTCTGTACAACCGTCTTCTATATCTAGACTAACGAGATCTCTCGTTATACAACCGTCTTCTATATCTACACTAACGAGATCTCTCGTTATACAACCGTCTTCTATATCTAGACTAACGAGATCCGTCTGTACATCCGTCATCTATATCTAGACTAACGAGATACGTCCTTGGACAAACGTCTTCAATATCTAGACTAACGAGATCCGTCGTTGTACAACCGTCTTCTATATCTAGACTAACGGGATCCGTCTGTACAACCGCCTTCTATATCTAGACTAACGAGATCCGTCTATACAACCGCCTTCTATATCTAGACTAACGAGATCCGTCTGTACAACCGTCTTCTATATCTAGACTAACGAGATCCGTCTGTACAACCGTCTTTTATATCTACACTAACGAGATCTCTCGTTATACAACCGTCTTCTATATCTAGACTAACGAGATCCGCCTGTACAACCGTCTTCTATATCTAGACTAACGAGATCCGTCTGTACAACCGTCTTCTATATCTAGACTAACGAGATCCGTCGTTGTACAACCGTCTTCTATATCTAGACTAACGGGATCCGTCTGTACAACCGCCTTCTATATCTAGACTAACGAGATCCGTCTATACAACCGCCTTCTATATCTAGACTAACGAGATCCGTCTGTACAACCGTCTTCTATATCTAGACTAACGAGATCCGTCTGTACAACCGCCTTCTATATCTAGACTAACGAGATCCGTCTATACAACCGCCTTCTATATCTAGACTAACGAGATCCGTCTGTACAACCGTCTTCTATATCTAGACTAACGAGATCCGTCTGTACAACCGTCTTTTATATCTACACTAACGAGATCTCTCGTTATACAACCGTCTTCTATATCTAGACTAACGAGATCCGCCTGTACAACCGTCTTCTATATCTAGACTAACGAGATCCGTCTGTACATCCGTCATCTATATCTAGACTAACGAGATACGTCCTTGGACAAAGGTCTTCAAAATCTAGACTAACGAGATCCGTCGTTGTACAACCGTCTTCTATATCTAGACTAACGAGATCCGTCTGTACAACCGTCTTCTCTATCTGGACTAACGAGATCCGTCTGTACAACCATCTTCTATATCTAGACTAACGAGATCTCTCGTTATACAACCGTCTTCTATATCTAGACTAACGAAATCCGTCTGTAGAACCGTCTTCTATATCTAGACTAACGAGATCCGTCTGTACAACCGTCTTCTATATCTAGACTAACGAGATCCGTCTGTACAACCGTCTTCTATATCTAGACTAACGAGATCCGTCGTTGTACAACCCTCTTCTATATCTAGACTAACGAGATCCGTCTGTACAACCGTCTTCTATATCTAGACTAACGAGATCTCTCGTTATTCAACCGTCTTCTATATCTAGACTAACGAGGTCTCTCGTTATTCAACCGTCTTCTATATCTAGACTAACGGGTCTCTCGTTATACCACCGTCTTCTATATCTAGACTAACGAGATCCGTCTGTACAACCGTCTTCTATATCTAGACTAACGAGATCCGTCTTCTATATCTAGACTAACGAGCTCTGTGTGTACAACCGTCTTCTATGTCTAGACTAACGAGATCCGTCTGTACAACCGTCTTCTATATCTAGACTAACGAGATCCGTCAGTACAACCGTCTTCTTTATCTGGACTAACGAGATCCGTCTGTACAACCATCTTCTATATCTAGACTAACGAGATCTCTCGTTATACAACCCTCTTCTATATCTAGACTAACGAGATCCGTCTGTACAACCGTCTTCTATATCTAGACTAACGAGATCCGTCTGTACAACCGTCTTCTATATCTGGACTTACGAGATGCGTCTGTACAACCGCCTTCTATATCTAGACTAACGAGATCCGTCTGTACAGCCGTCTTCTATATCTAGACTAACGAGATCCGTCGTTGTACAACCGTCTTCTATATCTAGACTACCGAGATCCGTCTGTACAACCGTCTTCTATATCTAGACTAACGAGAACCATCTGTATAACCGTCTTCTATATCTAGACTAACGAGATCTCTCGTTATACATCCCGTCTTCTATATCTAGACTAACGAAATCCGTCTGTAGAACCGTCTTCTATATCTAGACTAACGAGATCCGTCTGTACAACCGTCTTCTATATCTAGACTAACGAGATCCGTCGTTGTACAACCCTCTTCTATATCTAGACTAACGAGATCCGTCTGTACAACCGTCTTCTATATCTAGACTAACGACATCTCTCGTTATTCAACCGTCTTCTATATCTAGACTAACGAGGTCTCTCGTTATTCAACCGTCTTCTATATCTAGACTAACGAAATCCGTCTGTAGAACCGTCTTCTATATCTAGACTAACGAGATCCGTCTGTACAACCGTCTTCTATATCTAGACTAACGAGATCCGTCGTTGTACAACCCTCTTCTATATCTAGACTAACGAGATCCGTCTGTACAACCGTCTTCTATATCTAGACTAACGAGATCTCTCGTTATACAACCGTCTTCTATATCTACACTAACGAGATCTCTCGTTATACAACCGTCTTCTATATCTAGACTAACGAGATCCGTCTGTACATCCGTCATCTATATCTAGACTAACGAGATACGTCCTTGGACAAACGTCTTCAATATCTAGACTAACGAGATCCGTCGTTGTACAACCGTCTTCTATATCTAGACTAACGGGATCCGTCTGTACAACCGCCTTCTATATCTAGACTAACGAGATCCGTCTATACAACCGCCTTCTATATCTAGACTAACGAGATCCGTCTGTACAACCGTCTTCTATATCTAGACTAACGAGATCCGTCTGTACAACCGTCTTTTATATCTACACTAACGAGATCTCTCGTTATACAACCGTCTTCTATATCTAGACTAACGAGATCCGCCTGTACAACCGTCTTCTATATCTAGACTAACGAGATCTCTCGTTATACAACCGTCTTCTATATCTAGACTAACGAGATCTCTCATTATACAACCGTCTTCTATATCTAGACTAACGAAATCCGTCTGTAGAACCGTCTTCTATATCTAGACTAACGAGATCCGTCTGTACAACCGTCTTCTATATCTAGACTAACGAGATCCGTCTGTACAACCGTCTTCTATATCTAGACTAACGAGATCCGTCGTTGTACAACCCTCTTCTATATCTAGACTAACGAGATCCGTCTGTACAACCGTCTTCTATATCTAGACTAACGAGATCTCTCGTTATTCAACCGTCTTCTATATCTAGACTAACGAGGTCTCTCGTTATTCAACCGTCTTCTATATCTAGACTAACGGGTCTCTCGTTATACCACCGTCTTCTATATCTAGACTAACGAGATCCGTCTGTACAACCGTCTTCTATATCTAGACTAACGAGATCCGTCTTCTATATCTAGACTAACGAGCTCTGTGTGTACAACCGTCTTCTATGTCTAGACTAACGAGATCCGTCTGTACAACCGTCTTCTATATCTAGACTAACGAGATCCGTCAGTACAACCGTCTTCTTTATCTGGACTAACGAGATCCGTCTGTACAACCATCTTCTATATCTAGACTAACGAGATCTCTCGTTATACAACCCTCTTCTATATCTAGACTAACGAGATCCGTCTGTACAACCGTCTTCTATATCTAGACTAACGAGATCCGTCTGTACAACCGTCTTCTATATCTGGACTTACGAGATGCGTCTGTACAACCGCCTTCTATATCTAGACTAACGAGATCCGTCTGTACAGCCGTCTTCTATATCTAGACTAACGAGATCCGTCGTTGTACAACCGTCTTCTATATCTAGACTACCGAGATCCGTCTGTACAACCGTCTTCTATATCTAGACTAACGAGAACCATCTGTATAACCGTCTTCTATATCTAGACTAACGAGATCTCTCGTTATACATCCCGTCTTCTATATCTAGACTAACGAAATCCGTCTGTAGAACCGTCTTCTATATCTAGACTAACGAGATCCGTCTGTACAACCGTCTTCTATATCTAGACTAACGAGATCCGTCGTTGTACAACCCTCTTCTATATCTAGACTAACGAGATCCGTCTGTACAACCGTCTTCTATATCTAGACTAACGACATCTCTCGTTATTCAACCGTCTTCTATATCTAGACTAACGAGGTCTCTCGTTATTCAACCGTCTTCTATATCTAGACTAACGAAATCCGTCTGTAGAACCGTCTTCTATATCTAGACTAACGAGATCCGTCTGTACAACCGTCTTCTATATCTAGACTAACGAGATCCGTCGTTGTACAACCCTCTTCTATATCTAGACTAACGAGATCCGTCTGTACAACCGTCTTCTATATCTAGACTAACGAGATCTCTCGTTATACAACCGTCTTCTATATCTACACTAACGAGATCTCTCGTTATACAACCGTCTTCTATATCTAGACTAACGAGATCCGTCTGTACATCCGTCATCTATATCTAGACTAACGAGATACGTCCTTGGACAAACGTCTTCAATATCTAGACTAACGAGATCCGTCGTTGTACAACCGTCTTCTATATCTAGACTAACGGGATCCGTCTGTACAACCGCCTTCTATATCTAGACTAACGAGATCCGTCTATACAACCGCCTTCTATATCTAGACTAACGAGATCCGTCTGTACAACCGTCTTCTATATCTAGACTAACGAGATCCGTCTGTACAACCGTCTTTTATATCTACACTAACGAGATCTCTCGTTATACAACCGTCTTCTATATCTAGACTAACGAGATCCGCCTGTACAACCGTCTTCTATATCTAGACTAACGAGATCTCTCGTTATACAACCGTCTTCTATATCTACACTAACGAGATCTCTCGTTATACAACCGCCTTCTATATCTAGACTAACGAGATCCGTCTATACAACCGCCTTCTATATCTAGACTAACGAGATCCGTCTGTACAACCGTCTTCTATATCTAGACTAACGAGATCCGTCTGTACAACCGTCTTTTATATCTACACTAACGAGATCTCTCGTTATACAACCGTCTTCTATATCTAGACTAACGAGATCCGCCTGTACAACCGTCTTCTATATCTAGACTAACGAGATCTCTCGTTATACAACCGTCTTCTATATCTAGACTAACGAGATCTCTCATTATACAACCGTCTTCTATATCTAGACTAACGAGATCCGTCTGCGCAACCGTCTTCTATATCTAGACTAACGAGATCCGTTGTTGTACAACCCTCTTCTATATCTAGACTAACGAGATCCGTCGTTGTACAACCGTCTTCTATATCTAGACTAACGAGATACGTCTGTACAACCGTCATCTATATCTAGACTAACGAGATACGTCCTTGGACAAAGGTCTTCAAAATCTAGACTAACGAGATCCGTCGTTGTACAACCGTCTTCTATATCTAGACTAACGAGATCCGTCGTTGTACAACCGTCTTTTATATCTACACTACCGAGATCTCTCGTTGTACAACCGTCTTTTATATCTACACTAACGAGATCTCTCGTTATACAACCGTCTTCTATATCTAGACTAACGAGATCCGTCTGTACAACCGTCTTCTATATCTAGACTAACGAGATCTCTCGTTATACAACCGTCTTCTATATCTACACTAACGAGATCTCTCGTTATACAACCGTCTTCTATATCTAGACTAACGAGATCCGTCTGCGCAACCGTCTTCTATATCTAGACTAACGAGATCCGTCTGCGCAACCGTCTTCTATATCTAGACTAACGAGATCCGTTGTTGTACAACCCTCTTCTATATCTAGACTAACGAGATCCGTCGTTGTACAACCGTCTTCTATATCTAGACTAACGAGATACGTCTGTACAACCGTCATCTATATCTAGACTAACGAGATACGTCCTTGGACAAACGTCTTCAATATCTAGACTAACGAGATCCATCTGTACAACCGTCTTCTATATCTAGACTAACGAGATCCGTCGTTGTACAACCCTCTTCTATATCTAGACTAACGAGATCCGTCTGTACAACCGTCTTCTATATCTAGACTAACGAGATCCGTCTGTACAACCGTCTTCTATATCTAGACTAACGAGATCCGTCTGTACAACCGTCTTCTATATCTAGACTAACGAGATCCGTCTGTACAACCGTCTTCTATATCTAGACTAACGACATCTCTCGTTATACAACCGTCTTCTATATCTAGACTAACGAGGTCTCTCGTTATTCAACCGTCTTCTATATCTAGACTAACGAGATCTCTCGATATTCAACCGTCTTCTATATCTAGACTAACGAAATCCGTCTGTATAACCGTCTTCTATATCTAGACTACCGAGATCCGTCTGTACAACCGTCTTCTATATCTAGACTAACGAGAACCGTCTGTATAACCGTCTTCTATATCTAGACTAACGAGAACCGTCTGTACAACCGTCTTCTATATCTAGACTAACGAGATCTCTCGATGTACAACCGTCTTCTATACCTAGACTAACGGGATCCGTCTGTACAACCGTCTTCTATATCAAGACTAACGAGATCTCTCGTTATACATCCCGTCTTCTATATCTAGACTAACGAGATCCGTCTGTACAACCGTCTTCTATATCTAGACTAACGAGATCCGTCTGTACAACCGTCTTCTTTATCTGGACTAACGAGATCCGTCTGTACAACCATCTTCTATATCTAGACTAACGAGATACGTCTGTACAACCGTCATCTATATCTAGACTAACGAGATACGTCCTTGGACAAAGGTCTTCAATATCTAGACTAACGAGATCCGTCGTTGTACAACCGTCTTCTATATCTAGACTAACGAGATCCGTCGTTGTACAACCGTCTTTTATATCTACACTAACGAGATCTCTCGTTGTACAACCGTCTTTTATATCTACACTAACGAGATCTCTCGTTATACAACCGTCCTCTATATCTAGACTAACGAGATCCGTCTGTACAACCGTCTTCTATATCTAGACTAACGAGATCTCTCGTTATACAACCGTCTTCTATATCTAGACTAACGAGATCTCTCGTTATACAACCGTCTTCTATATCTAGACTAACGAGATCTCTCGTTATACAACCGTCTTCTATATCTAGACTAACGAGATCCGTCTGCGCAACCGTCTTCTATATCTAGACTAACGAGATCCGTTGTTGTACAACCCTCTTCTATATCTAGACTAACGAGATCCGTCGTTGTACAACCGTCTTCTATATCTAGACTAACGAGATCTCTCGATGTACAACCGTCTTCTATATCTAGACTAACGGGATCCGCCTGTACAACCGTCTTCTATATCTAGACTAACGAGATCTCTCGTTATACATCCCGTCTTCTATATCTAGACTAACGAGATCCGTCTGTACAACCGTCTTCTATATCTAGACTACCGAGATCCGTCTGTACAACCGTCTTCTATATCTAGACTAACGAGAACCGTCTGTACAACCGTTTTCTATATCTAGACTAACGAGATCTCTCGATGTACAACCGTCTTCTATACCTAGACTAACGGGATCCGTCTGTACAACCGTCTTCTATATCTAGACTAACGACATCTCTCGTTATACAACCGTCTTCTATATCTAGACTAACGGGTCTCTCGTTATACAACCGTCTTCTATATCTAGACTAACGAGATCCGTCTGTACAACCGTCTTCTATATCTAGACTAACGAGATCTCTCGTTATACAACCGTCTTCTATATCTAGACTAACGAGATCTCTCGTTATACAACCGTCTTCTATATCTAGACTAACGAAATCCGTCTGTATAACCGTCTTCTATATCTAGACTAACGAGATCCGTCTGTATAACCGTCTTCTATATCTAGACTAACGAGATCTCTCGTTATACAACCGTCTTCTATATCTAGACTAACGAGATCCGTCTGTACAACCGTCTTCTATATCTAGACTAACGAGATCCGTCTGTACAACCGTCTTCTATATCTAGACTAACGAGATCCGTCTGTACAACCGTCTTCTATATCTAGACTAACGAGATCCGTCTGTACAACCGTCTTCTATATCTAGACTAACGACATCTCTCGTTATACAACCGTCTTCTATATCTAGACTAACGGGTCTCTCGTTATACAACCGTCTTCTATATCTAGACTAACGAGATCCGTCTGTACAACCGTCTTCTATATCTAGACTAACGAGATCTCTCGTTATACAACCGTCTTCTATATCTAGACTAACGAGATCTCTCGTTATACAACCGTCTTCTATATCTAGACTAACGAGATCTCTCGTTATACAACCGTCTTCTATATCTAGACTAACGAGATCTCTCGTTATACAACCGTCTTCTATATCTAGACTAACGAGATCTCTCGTTATACAACCGTCTTCTATATCTAGACTAACGAGATCTCTCGTTATACAACCGTCTTCTATATCTAGACTAACGAGATCTCTCGTTATACAACCGTCTTCTATATCTAGACTAACGAGATCCGTCTGTACAACCGTCTTCTATATCTAGACTAACGAGATCCGTCTGTACAACAGTTTTCTATATCTAGACTAACGAGATACGTCGTTGGACAAACGTCTTCAATATCTAGACTAACGAGATCGGTCTGTACAACCGTCTTCTATATCTAGACTAACGAGATCCGTCCTTGTACAACCGTCTTCTATATCTAGACTAACGAGATCTCTCGATGTACAACCGTCTTCTATATCTAGACTAACGGGATCCGCCTGTACAACCGTCTTCTATATCTAGACTAACGAGATCTCTCGTTATACATCCCGTCTTCTATATCTAGACTAACGAGATCCGTCTGTACAACCGTCTTCTATATCTAGACTACCGAGATCCGTCTGTACAACCGTCTTCTATATCTAGACTAACGAGAACCGTCTGTACAACCGTTTTCTATATCTAGACTAACGAGATCTCTCGATGTACAACCGTCTTCTATACCTAGACTAACGGGATCCGTCTGTACAACCGTCTTCTATATCAAGACTAACGAGATCTCTCGTTATACATCCCGTCTTCTATATCTAGACTAACGAGATCCGTCGTTGTACAACCGTCTTCTATATCTGGACTAACGAGATCCGTCTGTACAACCATCTTCTATATCTAGACTAACGAGATCTCTCGTTATACAACCGTCTTCTATATCTAGACTAACGAGATCCGTCTGTACAACCGTCTTCTATATCTGGACTAACGAGATCCGTCTGTACAACCGTCTTCTATATCTAGACTAACGAGATCCGTCTGTACAACCGTCTTCTATATCTGGACTAACGAGATCCGTCTGTACAACCGTCTTCTATATCTAGACTAACGAGATCCGTCGTTGTACAACCCTCTTCTATATCTAGACTAACGAGATCCGTCTGTACAACCGTCTTCTATATCTGGACTTACGAGATGCGTCTGTACAACCGCCTTCTATATCTAGACTAACGAGATCCGTCTGTACAGCCGTCTTCTATATCTAGACTAACGAGATCCGTCGTTGTACAACCGTCTTCTATATCTAGACTACCGAGATCCGTCTGTACAACCGTCTTCTATATCTAGACTAACGAGAACCGTCTGTACAACCGTTTTCTATATCTAGACTAACGAGATCTCTCGATGTACAACCGTCTTCTATACCTAGACTAACGGGATCCGTCTGTACAACCGTCTTCTATATCAAGACTAACGAGATCTCTCGTTATACATCCCGTCTTCTCTATCTAGACTAACGAGATCCGTCTGTACAACCGTCTTCTATATCTAGACTAACGAGATCCGTCTGTACAACCGTCTTCTTTATCTGGACTAACGAGATCCGTCTGTACAACCATCTTCTATATCTAGACTAACGAGATCTCTCGTTATACAACCCTCTTCTATATCTAGACTAACGAGATCCGTCTGTACAACCGTCTTCTATATCTAGACTAACGAGATCCGTCTGTACAACCGTCTTCTATATCTGGACTTACGAGATGCGTCTGTACAACCGCCTTCTATATCTAGACTAACGAGATTCGTCTGTACAGCCGTCTTCTATATCTAGACTAACGAGATCCGTCGTTGTACAACCGTCTTCTATATCTAGACTACCGAGATCCGGCTGTACAACCGTCTTCTATATCTAGACTAACGAGAACCGTCTGTACAACCGTCTTCTATATCTAGACTAACGAGATCTCTCGATGTACAACCGTCATCTATACCTAGACTAACGAGGTCTCTCGTTATTCAACCGTCTTCTATATCTAGACTAACGAAATCCGTCTGTAGAACCGTCTTCTATATCTAGACTAACGAAATCCGTCTGTAGAACCGTCTTCTATATCTAGACTAACGAGATCCGTCTGTACAACCGTCTTCTATATCTAGACTAACGAGATCCGTCGTTGTACAACCCTCTTCTATATCTAGACTAACGAGATCCGTCTGTACAACCGTCTTCTATATCTAGACTAACGAGATCTCTCGTTATACAACCGTCTTCTATATCTACACTAACGAGATCTCTCGTTATACAACCGTCTTCTATATCTAGACTAACGAGATCCGTCTGTACATCCGTCATCTATATCTAGACTAACGAGATACGTCCTTGGACAAACGTCTTCAATATCTAGACTAACGAGATCCGTCGTTGTACAACCGTCTTCTATATCTAGACTAACGGGATCCGTCTGTACAACCGCCTTCTATATCTAGACTAACGAGATCCGTCTATACAACCGCCTTCTATATCTAGACTAACGAGATCCGTCTGTACAACCGTCTTCTATATCTAGACTAACGAGATCCGTCTGTACAACCGTCTTTTATATCTACACTAACGAGATCTCTCGTTATACAACCGTCTTCTATATCTAGACTAACGAGATCCGCCTGTACAACCGTCTTCTATATCTAGACTAACGAGATCTCTCGTTATACAACCGTCTTCTATATCTAGACTAACGAGATCTCTCATTATACAACCGTCTTCTATATCTAGACTAACGAGATCCGTCTGCGCAACCGTCTTCTATATCTAGACTAACGAGATCCGTTGTTGTACAACCCTCTTCTATATCTAGACTAACGAGATCCGTCGTTGTACAACCGTCTTCTATATCTAGACTAACGAGATACGTCTGTACAACCGTCATCTATATCTAGACTAACGAGATACGTCCTTGGACAAAGGTCTTCAAAATCTAGACTAACGAGATCCGTCGTTGTACAACCGTCTTCTATATCTAGACTAACGAGATCCGTCGTTGTACAACCGTCTTTTATATCTACACTACCGAGATCTCTCGTTGTACAACCGTCTTTTATATCTACACTAACGAGATCTCTCGTTATACAACCGTCTTCTATATCTAGACTAACGAGATCCGTCTGTACAACCGTCTTCTATATCTAGACTAACGAGATCTCTCGTTATACAACCGTCTTCTATATCTACACTAACGAGATCTCTCGTTATACAACCGTCTTCTATATCTAGACTAACGAGATCCGTCTGCGCAACCGTCTTCTATATCTAGACTAACGAGATCCGTTGTTGTACAACCCTCTTCTATATCTAGACTAACGAGATCCGTCGTTGTACAACCGTCTTCTATATCTAGACTAACGAGATACGTCTGTACAACCGTCATCTATATCTAGACTAACGAGATACGTCCTTGGACAAACGTCTTCAATATCTAGACTAACGAGATCCATCTGTACAACCGTCTTCTATATCTAGACTAACGAGATCCGTCGTTGTACAACCCTCTTCTATATCTAGACTAACGAGATCCGTCTATACAACCGCCTTCTATATCTAGACTAACGAGATCCGTCTGTACAACCGTCTTCTATATCTAGACTAACGAGATCCATCTGTATAACCGTCTTCTATATCTAGACTAACGAGAACCGTCTGTACAACCGTCTTCTATATCTAGACTAACGAGATCTCTCGATGTACAACCGTCTTCTATACCTAGATTAACGGGATCCGTCTGTACAACCGTCTTCTATATCAAGACTAACGAGATCTCTCGTTATACATCCCGTCTTCTATATCTAGACTAACGAGATCCGTCTGTACAACCGTCTTCTATATCTAGACTAACGAGATCCGTCTGTACAACCGTCTTCTTTATCTGGACTAACGAGATCCGTCTGTACAACCATCTTCTATATCTAGACTACAGAGATACGTCTGTACAACCGTCATCTATATCTAGACTAACGAGATACGTCCTTGGACAAAGGTCTTCAATATCTAGACTAACGAGATCCGTCTGTACAACCGTCTTCTTTATCTGGACTAACGAGATCCGTCGTTGTACAACCGTCTTTTATATCTAGACTAACGAGATCTCTCGTTATACAACCGTCTTCTATATCTAGACTAACGAGATCTCTCGTTATACAACCGTCTTCTATATCTAGACTAACGAGATCCGTCTGCGCAACCGTCTTCTATATCTAGACTAACGAGATCCGTTGTTGTACAACCCTCTTCTATATCTAGACTAACGAGATCCGTCGTTGTACAACCGTCTTCTATATCTAGACTAACGAGATACGTCTGTACAACCGTCATCTATATCTAGACTAACGAGATACGTCCTTGGACAATCGTCTTCAATATCTAGACTAACGAGATCCGTCGTTGTACAACCGTCTTCTATATCTAGACTAACGAGATCCGTCGTTGTACAACCGTCTTTTATATCTACACTAACGAGATCTCTCGTTATACAACCGTCTTCTATATCTAGACTAACGAGATCCGTCTGTACAACCGTCTTCTATATCTAGACTAACGAGATCTCTCGTTATACAACCGTCTTCTATATCTAGACTAACGAGATCTCTCGTTATACAACCGTCTTCTATATCTAGACTAACGGGTCTCTCGTTATACAACCGTCTTCTATATCTAGACTAACGAGATCCGTCTGTACAACCGTCTTCTATATCTAGACTAACGAGATCCGTCGTCTATATCTAGACTAACGAGATCCGTCGTCTATATCTAGACTAACGAGCTCTGTGTGTACAACCGTCTTCTATGTCTAGACTAACGAGATCCGTCTGTACAACCGTCTTCTATATCTAGACTAACGAGATCCGTCAGTACAACCGTCTTCTTTATCTGGACTAACGAGATCCGTCTGTACAACCATCTTCTATATCTAGACTAACGAGATCTCTCGTTATACAACCCTCTTCTATATCTAGACTAACGAGATCCGTCTGTACAACCGTCTTCTATATCTAGACTAACGAGATCCGTCTGTACAACCGTCTTCTATATCTGGACTTACGAGATGCGTCTGTACAACCGCCTTCTATATCTAGACTAACGAGATCCGTCTGTACAGCCGTCTTCTATATCTAGACTAACGAGATCCGTCTGTACAACCGTCTTCTATATCTAGACTAACGAGATCCGTCTGTAGAACCGTCTTCTATATCTAGACTAACGAGATCCGTCTGTACAGCCGTCTTCTATATCTAGACTAACGAGATCCGTCGTTGTACAACCGTCTTCTATATCTAGACTACCGAGATCCGTCTGTACAACCGTCTTCTATATCTCTAGACTAACGAGAACCATCTGTATAACCGTCTTCTATATCTAGACTAACGAGATCTCTCGTTATACATCCCGTCTTCTATATCTAGACTAACGAAATCCGTCTGTAGAACCGTCTTCTATATCTAGACTAACGAGATCCGTCTGTACAACCGTCTTCTATATCTAGACTAACGAGATCCGTCGTTGTACAACCCTCTTCTATATCTAGACTAACGAGATCCGTCTGTACAACCGTCTTCTATATCTAGACTAACGAGATCTCTCGTTATTCAACCGTCTTCTATATCTAGACTAACGAGGTCTCTCGTTATTCAACCGTCTTCTATATCTAGACTAACGAAATCCGTCTGTAGAACCGTCTTCTATATCTAGACTAACGAGATCCGTCTGTACAACCGTCTTCTATATCTAGACTAACGAGATCCGTCGTTGTACAACCCTCTTCTATATCTAGACTAACGAGATCCGTCTGTACAACCGTCTTCTATATCTAGACTAACGAGATCTCTCGTTATACAACCGTCTTCTATATCTACACTAACGAGATCTCTCGTTATACAACCGTCTTCTATATCTAGACTAACGAGATCCGTCTGTACATCCGTCATCTATATCTAGACTAACGAGATACGTCCTTGGACAAACGTCTTCAATATCTAGACTAACGAGATCCGTCGTTGTACAACCGTCTTCTATATCTAGACTAACGGGATCCGTCTGTACAACCGCCTTCTATATCTAGACTAACGAGATCCGTCTATACAACCGCCTTCTATATCTAGACTAACGAGATCCGTCTGTACAACCGTCTTCTATATCTAGACTAACGAGATCCGTCTGTACAAACGTCTTTTATATCTACACTAACGAGATCTCTCGTTATACAACCGTCTTCTATATCTAGACTAACGAGATCCGCCTGTACAACCGTCTTCTATATCTAGACTAACGAGATCCGTCTGTACAACCGTCTTCTATATCTAGACTAACGAGATCCGTCGTTGTACAACCGTCTTCTATATCTAGACTAACGGGATCCGTCTGTACAACCGCCTTCTATATCTAGACTAACGAGATCCGTCTATACAACCGCCTTCTATATCTAGACTAACGAGATCCGTCTGTACAACCGTCTTCTATATCTAGACTAACGAGATCCGTCTGTACAACCGCCTTCTATATCTAGACTAACGAGATCCGTCTATACAACCGCCTTCTATATCTAGACTAACGAGATCCGTCTGTACAACCGTCTTCTATATCTAGACTAACGAGATCCGTCTGTACAACCGTCTTTTATATCTACACTAACGAGATCTCTCGTTATACAACCGTCTTCTATATCTAGACTAACGAGATCCGCCTGTACAACCGTCTTCTATATCTAGACTAACGAGATCCGTCTGTACATCCGTCATCTATATCTAGACTAACGAGATACGTCCTTGGACAAAGGTCTTCAAAATCTAGACTAACGAGATCCGTCGTTGTACAACCGTCTTCTATATCTAGACTAACGAGATCCGTCTGTACAACCGTCTTCTCTATCTGGACTAACGAGATCCGTCTGTACAACCATCTTCTATATCTAGACTAACGAGATCTCTCGTTATACAACCGTCTTCTATATCTAGACTAACGAAATCCGTCTGTAGAACCGTCTTCTATATCTAGACTAACGAGATCCGTCTGTACAACCGTCTTCTATATCTAGACTAACGAGATCCGTCTGTACAACCGTCTTCTATATCTAGACTAACGAGATCCGTCGTTGTACAACCCTCTTCTATATCTAGACTAACGAGATCCGTCTGTACAACCGTCTTCTATATCTAGACTAACGAGATCTCTCGTTATTCAACCGTCTTCTATATCTAGACTAACGAGATCCGTCTGCGCAACCGTCTTCTATATCTAGACTAACGAGATCCGTTGTTGTACAACCCTCTTCTATATCTAGACTAACGAGATCCGTCGTTGTACAACCGTCTTCTATATCTAGACTAACGAGATACGTCTGTACAACCGTCATCTATATCTAGACTAACGAGATACGTCCTTGGACAAACGTCTTCAATATCTAGACTAACGAGATCCGTCGTTGTACAACCGTCTTCTATATCTAGACTAACGAGATCCGTCGTTGTACAACCGTCTTTTATATCTACACTAACGAGATCTCTCGTTATACAACCGTCTTCTATATCTAGACTAACGAGATCCGTCTGTACAACCGTCTTCTATATCTAGACTAACGAGATCTCTCGTTATACAACCGTCTTCTATATCTAGACTAACGAGATCTCTCGTTATACAACCGTCTTCTATATCTAGACTAACGGGTCTCTCGTTATACAACCGTCTTCTATATCTAGACTAACGAGATCCGTCTGTACAACCGTCTTCTATATCTAGACTAACGAGATCCGTCGTCTATATCTAGACTAACGAGATCCGTCGTCTATATCTAGACTAACGAGCTCTGTGTGTACAACCGTCTTCTATGTCTAGACTAACGAGATCCGTCTGTACAACCGTCTTCTATATCTAGACTAACGAGATCCGTCAGTACAACCGTCTTCTTTATATGGACTAACGAGATCCGTCTGTACAACCATCTTCTATATCTAGACTAACGAGATCTCTCGTTATACAACCCTCTTCTATATCTAGACTAACGAGATCCGTCTGTACAACCGTCTTCTATATCTAGACTAACGAGATCCGTCTGTACAACCGTCTTCTATATCTGGACTTACGAGATGCGTCTGTACAACCGCCTTCTATATCTAGACTAACGAGATTCGTCTGTACAGCCGTCTTCTATATCTAGACTAACGAGATCCGTCTGTACAACCGTCTTCTATATCTAGACTAACGAGATCCGTCAGTACAACCGTCTTCTTTATCTGGACTAACGAGATCCGTCTGTACAACCATCTTCTATATCTAGACTAACGAGATCTCTCGTTATACAACCCTCTTCTATATCTAGACTAACGAGATCCGTCTGTACAACCGTCTTCTATATCTAGACTAACGAGATCCGTCTGTACAACCGTCTTCTATATCTGGACTTACGAGATGCGTCTGTACAACCGCCTTCTATATCTAGACTAACGAGATCCGTCTGTACAGCCGTCTTCTATATCTAGACTAACGAGATCCGTCTATACAACCGCCTTCTATATCTAGACTAACGAGATCCGTCTGTACAACCGTCTTTTATATCTACACTAACGAGATCTCTCGTTATACAACCGTCTTCTATATCTAGACTAACGAGATCCGTCTGTACAACCGTCTTCTATATCTAGACTAACGAGATCCGTCTTCTATATCTAGACTAACGAGCTCTGTGTGTACAACCGTCTTCTATGTCTAGACTAACGAGATCCGTCTGTACAACCGTCTTCTATATCTAGACTAACGAGATCCGTCAGTACAACCGTCTTCTTTATCTGGACTAACGAGATCCGTCTGTACAACCATCTTCTATATCTAGACTAACGAGATCTCTCGTTATACAACCCTCTTCTATATCTAGACTAACGAGATCCGTCTGTACAACCGTCTTCTATATCTAGACTAACGAGATCCGTCTGTACAACCGTCTTCTATATCTGGACTTACGAGATGCGTCTGTACAACCGCCTTCTATATCTAGACTAACGAGATCCGTCTGTACAGCCGTCTTCTATATCTAGACTAACGAGATCCGTCGTTGTACAACCGTCTTCTATATCTAGACTACCGAGATCCGTCTGTACAACCGTCTTCTATATCTAGACTAACGAGAACCATCTGTATAACCGTCTTCTATATCTAGACTAACGAGATCTCTCGTTATACATCCCGTCTTCTATATCTAGACTAACGAAATCCGTCTGTAGAACCGTCTTCTATATCTAGACTAACGAGATCCGTCTGTACAACCGTCTTCTATATCTAGACTAACGAGATCCGTCGTTGTACAACCCTCTTCTATATCTAGACTAACGAGATCCGTCTGTACAACCGTCTTCTATATCTAGACTAACGAGATCTCTCGTTATTCAACCGTCTTCTATATCTAGACTAACGAGGTCTCTCGTTATTCAACCGTCTTCTATATCTAGACTAACGAAATCCGTCTGTAGAACCGTCTTCTATATCTAGACTAACGAGATCCGTCTGTACAACCGTCTTCTATATCTAGACTAACGAGATCCGTCGTTGTACAACCCTCTTCTATATCTAGACTAACGAGATCTCTCGTTATACAACCGTCTTCTATATCTACACTAACGAGATCTCTCGTTATACAACCGTCTTCTATATCTAGACTAACGAGATCCGTCTGTACATCCGTCATCTATATCTAGACTAACGAGATACGTCCTTGGACAAACGTCTTCAATATCTAGACTAACGAGATCCGTCGTTGTACAACCGTCTTCTATATCTAGACTAACGGGATCCGTCTGTACAACCGCCTTCTATATCTAGACTAACGAGATCCGTCTATACAACCGCCTTCTATATCTAGACTAACGAGATCCGTCTGTACAACCGTCTTCTATATCTAGACTAACGAGATCCGTCTGTACAACCGTCTTTTATATCTACACTAACGAGATCTCTCGTTATACAACCGTCTTCTATATCTAGACTAACGAGATCCGCCTGTACAACCGTCTTCTATATCTAGACTAACGAGATCTCTCGTTATACAACCGTCTTCTATATCTAGACTAACGAGATCTCTCATTATACAACCGTCTTCTATATCTAGACTAACGAGATCCGTCTGCGCAACCGTCTTCTATATCTAGACTAACGAGATCCGTTGTTGTACAACCCTCTTCTATATCTAGACTAACGAGATCCGTCGTTGTACAACCGTCTTCTATATCTAGACTAACGAGATACGTCTGTACAACCGTCATCTATATCTAGACTAACGAGATACGTCCTTGGACAAAGGTCTTCAAAATCTAGACTAACGAGATCCGTCGTTGTACAACCGTCTTCTATATCTACACTAACGAGATCCGTCGTTGTACAACCGTCTTTTATATCTACACTACCGAGATCTCTCGTTGTACAACCGTCTTTTATATCTACACTAACGAGATCTCTCGTTATACAACCGTCTTCTATATCTAGACTAACGAGATCCGTCTGTACAACCGTCTTCTATATCTAGACTAACGAGATCTCTCGTTATACAACCGTCTTCTATATCTACACTAACGAGATCTCTCGTTATACAACCGTCTTCTATATCTAGACTAACGAGATCCGTCTGCGCAACCGTCTTCTATATCTAGACTAACGAGATCCGTTGTTGTACAACCCTCTTCTATATCTAGACTAACGAGATCCGTCGTTGTACAACCGTCTTCTATATCTAGACTAACGAGATACGTCTGTACAACCGTCATCTATATCTAGACTAACGAGATACGTCCTTGGACAAACGTCTTCAATATCTAGACTAACGAGATCCATCTGTACAACCGTCTTCTATATCTAGACTAACGAGATCCGTCGTTGTACAACCCTCTTCTATATCTAGACTAACGAGATCCGTCTATACAACCGCCTTCTATATCTAGACTAACGAGATCCGTCTGTACAACCGTCTTCTATATCTAGACTAACGAGATCCATCTGTACAACTGTCTTCTATATCTAGACTAACAGATCTCTCGTTATTCAACCGTCTTCTATATCTAGACTAACGAGGTCTCTCGTTATTCAACCGTCTTCTATATCTAGACTAACGAGATCTCTCGATATTCAACCGTCTTCTATATCTAGACTAACGAAATCCGTCTGTATAACCGTCTTCTATATCTAGACTACCGAGATCCGTCTGTACAACCGTCTTCTATATCTAGACTAACGAGAACCGTCTGTATAACCGTCTTCTATATCTAGACTAACGAGAACCGTCTGTACAACCGTCTTCTATATCTAGACTAACGAGATCTCTCGATGTACAACCGTCTTCTATACCTAGACTAACGGGATCCGTCTGTACAACCGTCTTCTATATCAAGACTAACGAGATCTCTCGTTATACATCCCGTCTTCTATATCTACACTAACGAGATCCGTCTGTACAACCGTCTTCTATATCTAGACTAACGAGATCCGTCTGTACAACCGTCTTCTTTATCTGGACTAACGAGATCCGTCTGTACAACCATCTTCTATATCTAGACTAACGAGATACGTCTGTACAACCGTCATCTATATCTAGACTAACGAGATACGTCCTTGGACAAAGGTCTTCAATATCTAGACTAACGAGATCCGTCGTTGTACAACCGTCTTCTATATCTAGACTAACGAGATCCGTCGTTGTACAACCGTCTTTTATATCTACACTAACGAGATCTCTCGTTGTACAACCGTCTTTTATATCTACACTAACGAGATCCGTCGTTGTACAACCGTCTTCTATATCTACACTAACGAGATCCGTCGTTGTACAACCGTCTTTTATATCTACACTACCGAGATCTCTCGTTGTACAACCGTCTTTTATATCTACACTAACGAGATCTCTCGTTATACAACCGTCTTCTATATCTAGACTAACGAGATCCGTCTGTACAACCGTCTTCTATATCTAGACTAACGAGATCTCTCGTTATACAACCGTCTTCTATATCTACACTAACGAGATCTCTCGTTATACAACCGTCTTCTATATCTAGACTAACGAGATCCGTCTGCGCAACCGTCTTCTATATCTAGACTAACGAGATCCGTTGTTGTACAACCCTCTTCTATATCTAGACTAACGAGATCCGTCGTTGTACAACCGTCTTCTATATCTAGACTAACGAGATACGTCTGTACAACCGTCATCTATATCTAGACTAACGAGATACGTCCTTGGACAAACGTCTTCAATATCTAGACTAACGAGATCCATCTGTACAACCGTCTTCTATATCTAGACTAACGAGATCCGTCGTTGTACAACCCTCTTCTATATCTAGACTAACGAGATCCGTCTATACAACCGCCTTCTATATCTAGACTAACGAGATCCGTCTGTACAACCGTCTTCTATATCTAGACTAACGAGATCCATCTGTACAACTGTCTTCTATATCTAGACTAACAGATCTCTCGTTATTCAACCGTCTTCTATATCTAGACTAACGAGGTCTCTCGTTATTCAACCGTCTTCTATATCTAGACTAACGAGATCTCTCGATATTCAACCGTCTTCTATATCTAGACTAACGAAATCCGTCTGTATAACCGTCTTCTATATCTAGACTACCGAGATCCGTCTGTACAACCGTCTTCTATATCTAGACTAACGAGAACCGTCTGTATAACCGTCTTCTATATCTAGACTAACGAGAACCGTCTGTACAACCGTCTTCTATATCTAGACTAACGAGATCTCTCGATGTACAACCGTCTTCTATACCTAGACTAACGGGATCCGTCTGTACAACCGTCTTCTATATCAAGACTAACGAGATCTCTCGTTATACATCCCGTCTTCTATATCTACACTAACGAGATCCGTCTGTACAACCGTCTTCTATATCTAGACTAACGAGATCCGTCTGTACAACCGTCTTCTTTATCTGGACTAACGAGATCCGTCTGTACAACCATCTTCTATATCTAGACTAACGAGATACGTCTGTACAACCGTCATCTATATCTAGACTAACGAGATACGTCCTTGGACAAAGGTCTTCAATATCTAGACTAACGAGATCCGTCGTTGTACAACCGTCTTCTATATCTAGACTAACGAGATCCGTCGTTGTACAACCGTCTTTTATATCTACACTAACGAGATCTCTCGTTGTACAACCGTCTTTTATATCTACACTAACGAGATCTCTCGTTATACAACCGTCCTCTATATCTAGACTAACGAGATCCGTCTGTACAACCGTCTTCTATATCTAGACTAACGAGATCCGTCTGTACAACCGTCTTCTATATCTAGACTAACGAGATCCGTCGTTGTACAACCCTCTTCTATATCTAGACTAACGAGATCCGTCTGTACAACCGTCTTCTATATCTAGACTAACGAGATCTCTCGTTATTCAACCGTCTTCTATATCTAGACTAACGAGGTCTCTCGTTATTCAACCGTCTTCTATATCTAGACTAACGGGTCTCTCGTTATACAACCGTCTTCTATATCTAGACTAACGAGATCCGTCGTTGTACAACCCTCTTCTATATCTACACTAACGAGATCCGTCTGTACAACCGTCTTCTATATCTACACTAACGAGATCTCTCGTTGTACAACCGTCTTTTATATCTACACTAACGAGATCTCTCGTTATACAACCGTCCTCTATATCTAGACTAACGAGATCCGTCTGTACAACCGTCTTCTATATCTAGACTAACGAGATCTCTCGTTATTCAACCGTCTTCTATATCTAGACTAACGAGGTCTCTCGTTATTCAACCGTCTTCTATATCTAGACTAACGGGTCTCTCGTTATACAACCGTCTTCTATATCTAGACTAACGAGATCCGTCTGTACAACCGTCTTCTATATCTAGACTAACGAGATCCGTCTTCTATATCTAGACTAACGAGCTCTGTGTGTACAACCGTCTTCTATGTCTAGACTAACGAGATCCGTCTGTACAACCGTCTTCTATATCTAGACTAACGAGATCCGTCAGTACAACCGTCTTCTTTATCTGGACTAACGAGATCCGTCTGTACAACCATCTTCTATATCTAGACTAACGAGATCTCTCGTTATACAACCCTCTTCTATATCTAGACTAACGAGATCCGTCTGTACAACCGTCTTCTATATCTAGACTAACGAGATCCGTCTGTACAACCGTCTTCTATATCTGGACTTACGAGATGCGTCTGTACAACCGCCTTCTATATCTAGACTAACGAGATCCGTCTGTACAGCCGTCTTCTATATCTAGACTAACGAGATCCGTCGTTGTACAACCGTCTTCTATATCTAGACTACCGAGATCCGTCTGTACAACCGTCTTCTATATCTAGACTAACGAGAACCATCTGTATAACCGTCTTCTATATCTAGACTAACGAGATCTCTCGTTATACATCCCGTCTTCTATATCTAGACTAACGAAATCCGTCTGTAGAACCGTCTTCTATATCTAGACTAACGAGATCCGTCTGTACAACCGTCTTCTATATCTAGACTAACGAGATCCGTCGTTGTACAACCCTCTTCTATATCTAGACTAACGAGATCCGTCTGTACAACCGTCTTCTATATCTAGACTAACGAGATCTCTCGTTATTCAACCGTCTTCTATATCTAGACTAACGAGGTCTCTCGTTATTCAACCGTCTTCTATATCTAGACTAACGAAATCCGTCTGTAGAACCGTCTTCTATATCTAGACTAACGAGATCCGTCTGTACAACCGTCTTCTATATCTAGACTAACGAGATCCGTCGTTGTACAACCCTCTTCTATATCTAGACTAACGAGATCCGTCTGTACAACCGTCTTCTATATCTAGACTAACGAGATCTCTCGTTATACAACCGTCTTCTATATCTACACTAACGAGATCTCTCGTTATACAACCGTCTTCTATATCTAGACTAACGAGATCCGTCTGTACATCCGTCATCTATATCTAGACTAACGAGATACGTCCTTGGACAAACGTCTTCAATATCTAGACTAACGAGATCCGTCGTTGTACAACCGTCTTCTATATCTAGACTAACGGGATCCGTCTGTACAACCGCCTTCTATATCTAGACTAACGAGATCCGTCTATACAACCGCCTTCTATATCTAGACTAACGAGATCCGTCTGTACAACCGTCTTCTATATCTAGACTAACGAGATCCGTCTGTACAACCGTCTTTTATATCTACACTAACGAGATCTCTCGTTATACAACCGTCTTCTATATCTAGACTAACGAGATCCGCCTGTACAACCGTCTTCTATATCTAGACTAACGAGATCTCTCGTTATACAACCGTCTTCTATATCTAGACTAACGAGATCTCTCATTATACAACCGTCTTCTATATCTAGACTAACGAGATCCGTCTGCGCAACCGTCTTCTATATCTAGACTAACGAGATCCGTTGTTGTACAACCCTCTTCTATATCTAGACTAACGAGATCCGTCGTTGTACAACCGTCTTCTATATCTAGACTAACGAGATACGTCTGTACAACCGTCATCTATATCTAGACTAACGAGATACGTCCTTGGACAAAGGTCTTCAAAATCTAGACTAACGAGATCCGTCGTTGTACAACCGTCTTCTATATCTACACTAACGAGATCCGTCGTTGTACAACCGTCTTTTATATCTACACTACCGAGATCTCTCGTTGTACAACCGTCTTTTATATCTACACTAACGAGATCTCTCGTTATACAACCGTCTTCTATATCTAGACTAACGAGATCCGTCTGTACAACCGTCTTCTATATCTAGACTAACGAGATCTCTCGTTATACAACCGTCTTCTATATCTACACTAACGAGATCTCTCGTTATACAACCGTCTTCTATATCTAGACTAACGAGATCCGTCTGCGCAACCGTCTTCTATATCTAGACTAACGAGATCCGTTGTTGTACAACCCTCTTCTATATCTAGACTAACGAGATCCGTCGTTGTACAACCGTCTTCTATATCTAGACTAACGAGATACGTCTGTACAACCGTCATCTATATCTAGACTAACGAGATACGTCCTTGGACAAACGTCTTCAATATCTAGACTAACGAGATCCATCTGTACAACCGTCTTCTATATCTAGACTAACGAGATCCGTCGTTGTACAACCCTCTTCTATATCTAGACTAACGAGATCCGTCTATACAACCGCCTTCTATATCTAGACTAACGAGATCCGTCTGTACAACCGTCTTCTATATCTAGACTAACGAGATCCATCTGTACAACTGTCTTCTATATCTAGACTAACGAGATCTGTCTGTACAACCGTCTTCTATATCTAGACTAACAGATCTCTCGTTATTCAACCGTCTTCTATATCTAGACTAACGAGGTCTCTCGTTATTCAACCGTCTTCTATATCTAGACTAACGAGATCTCTCGATATTCAACCGTCTTCTATATCTAGACTAACGAAATCCGTCTGTATAACCGTCTTCTATATCTAGACTACCGAGATCCGTCTGTACAACCGTCTTCTATATCTAGACTAACGAGAACCGTCTGTATAACCGTCTTCTATATCTAGACTAACGAGAACCGTCTGTACAACCGTCTTCTATATCTAGACTAACGAGATCTCTCGATGTACAACCGTCTTCTATACCTAGACTAACGGGATCCGTCTGTACAACCGTCTTCTATATCAAGACTAACGAGATCTCTCGTTATACATCCCGTCTTCTATATCTACACTAACGAGATCCGTCTGTACAACCGTCTTCTATATCTAGACTAACGAGATCCGTCTGTACAACCGTCTTCTTTATCTGGACTAACGAGATCCGTCTGTACAACCATCTTCTATATCTAGACTAACGAGATACGTCTGTACAACCGTCATCTATATCTAGACTAACGAGATACGTCCTTGGACAAAGGTCTTCAATATCTAGACTAACGAGATCCGTCGTTGTACAACCGTCTTCTATATCTAGACTAACGAGATCCGTCGTTGTACAACCGTCTTTTATATCTACACTAACGAGATCTCTCGTTGTACAACCGTCTTTTATATCTACACTAACGAGATCTCTCGTTATACAACCGTCCTCTATATCTAGACTAACGAGATCCGTCTGTACAACCGTCTTCTATATCTAGACTAACGAGATCTCTCGTTATACAACCGTCTTCTATATCTAGACTAACGAGATCTCTCGTTATACAACCGTCTTCTATATCTAGACTAACGAGATCTCTCGTTATACAACCGTCTTCTATATCTAGACTAACGAGATCCGTCTGCGCAACCGTCTTCTATATCTAGACTAACGAGATCCGTTGTTGTACAACCCTCTTCTATATCTAGACTAACGAGATCCGTCGTTGTACAACCGTCTTCTATATCTAGACTAACGAGATCTCTCGATGTACAACCGTCTTCTATATCTAGACTAACGAGATCCGTCTGCGCAACCGTCTTCTATATCTAGACTAACGAGATCCGTTGTTGTACAACCCTCTTCTATATCTAGACTAACGAGATCCGTCGTTGTACAACCGTCTTCTATATCTAGACTAACGAGATCTCTCGATGTACAACCGTCTTCTATATCTAGACTAACGGGATCCGCCTGTACAACCGTCTTCTATATCTAGACTAACGAGATCTCTCGTTATACATCCCGTCTTCTATATCTAGACTAACGAGATCCGTCTGTACAACCGTCTTCTATATCTAGACTACCGAGATCCGTCTGTACAACCGTCTTCTATATCTAGACTAACGAGAACCGTCTGTACAACCGTTTTCTATATCTAGACTAACGAGATCTCTCGATGTACAACCGTCTTCTATACCTAGACTAACGGGATCCGTCTGTACAACCGTCTTCTATATCTAGACTAACGACATCTCTCGTTATACAACCGTCTTCTATATCTAGACTAACGGGTCTCTCGTTATACAACCGTCTTCTATATCTAGACTAACGAGATCCGTCTGTACAACCGTCTTCTATATCTAGACTAACGAGATCTCTCGTTATACAACCGTCTTCTATATCTAGACTAACGAGATCTCTCGTTATACAACCGTCTTCTATATCTAGACTAACGAGATCTCTCGTTATACAACCGTCTTCTATATCTAGACTAACGAGATCTCTCGTTATACAACCGTCTTCTATATCTAGACTAACGAAATCCGTCTGTATAACCGTCTTCTATATCTAGACTAACGAGATCCGTCTGTACAACCGTCTTCTATATCTAGACTAACGAGATCCGTCTGTACAACCGTCTTCTATATCTAGACTAACGAGATCCGTCTGTACAACCGTCTTCTATATCTAGACTAACGAGATCCGTCTGTACAACCGTCTTCTATATCTAGACTAACGAGATCCGTCTGTACAACCGTCTTCTATATCTAGACTAACGACATCTCTCGTTATACAACCGTCTTCTATATCTAGACTAACGGGTCTCTCGTTATACAACCGTCTTCTATATCTAGACTAACGAGATCCGTCTGTACAACCGTCTTCTATATCTAGACTAACGAGATCTCTCGTTATACAACCGTCTTCTATATCTAGACTAACGAGATCTCTCGTTATACAACCGTCTTCTATATCTAGACTAACGAGATCTCTCGTTATACAACCGTCTTCTATATCTAGACTAACGAGATCTCTCGTTATACAACCGTCTTCTATATCTAGACTAACGAGATCTCTCGTTATACAACCGTCTTCTATATCTAGACTAACGAGATCTCTCGTTATACAACCGTCTTCTATATCTAGACTAACGAGATCTCTCGTTATACAACCGTCTTCTATATCTAGACTAACGAGATCTCTCGTTATACAACCGTCTTCTATATCTAGACTAACGAGATCCGTCTGTACAACCGTCTTCTATATCTAGACTAACGAGATCCGTCTGTACAACAGTTTTCTATATCTAGACTAACGAGATACGTCGTTGGACAAACGTCTTCAATATCTAGACTAACGAGATCGGTCTGTACAACCGTCTTCTATATCTAGACTAACGAGATCCGTCGTTGTACAACCGTCTTCTATATCTAGACTAACGAGATCTCTCGATGTACAACCGTCTTCTATATCTAGACTAACGGGATCCGCCTGTACAACCGTCTTCTATATCTAGACTAACGAGATCTCTCGTTATACATCCCGTCTTCTATATCTAGACTAACGAGATCCGTCTGTACAACCGTCTTCTATATCTAGACTACCGAGATCCGTCTGTACAACCGTCTTCTATATCTAGACTAACGAGAACCGTCTGTACAACCGTTTTCTATATCTAGACTAACGAGATCCGTCGTTGTACAACCGTCTTCTATATCTAGACTACCGAGATCCGTCTGTACAACCGTCTTCTATATCTAGACTAACGAGAACCGTCTGTACAACCGTTTTCTATATCTAGACTAACGAGATCTCTCGATGTACAACCGTCTTCTATACCTAGACTAACGGGATCCGTCTGTACAACCGTCTTCTATATCAAGACTAACGAGATCTCTCGTTATACATCCCGTCTTCTCTATCTAGACTAACGAGATCCGTCTGTACAACCGTCTTCTATATCTAGACTAACGAGATCCGTCTGTACAACCGTCTTCTTTATCTGGACTAACGAGATCCGTCTGTACAACCATCTTCTATATCTAGACTAACGAGATCTCTCGTTATACAACCCTCTTCTATATCTAGACTAACGAGATCCGTCTGTACAACCGTCTTCTATATCTAGACTAACGAGATCCGTCTGTACAACCGTCTTCTATATCTGGACTTACGAGATGCGTCTGTACAACCGCCTTCTATATCTAGACTAACGAGATTCGTCTGTACAGCCGTCTTCTATATCTAGACTAACGAGATCCGTCGTTGTACAACCGTCTTCTATATCTAGACTACCGAGATCCGGCTGTACAACCGTCTTCTATATCTAGACTAACGAGAACCGTCTGTACAACCGTCTTCTATATCTAGACTAACGAGATCTCTCGATGTACAACCGTCATCTATACCTAGACTAACGAGGTCTCTCGTTATTCAACCGTCTTCTATATCTAGACTAACGAAATCCGTCTGTAGAACCGTCTTCTATATCTAGACTAACGAGATCCGTCTGTACAACCGTCTTCTATATCTAGACTAACGAGATCCGTCGTTGTACAACCCTCTTCTATATCTAGACTAACGAGATCCGTCTGTACAACCGTCTTCTATATCTAGACTAACGAGATCTCTCGTTATACAACCGTCTTCTATATCTACACTAACGAGATCTCTCGTTATACAACCGTCTTCTATATCTAGACTAACGAGATCCGTCTGTACATCCGTCATCTATATCTAGACTAACGAGATACGTCCTTGGACAAACGTCTTCAATATCTAGACTAACGAGATCCGTCGTTGTACAACCGTCTTCTATATCTAGACTAACGGGATCCGTCTGTACAACCGCCTTCTATATCTAGACTAACGAGATCCGTCTATACAACCGCCTTCTATATCTAGACTAACGAGATCCGTCTGTACAACCGTCTTCTATATCTAGACTAACGAGATCCGTCTGTACAACCGTCTTTTATATCTACACTAACGAGATCTCTCGTTATACAACCGTCTTCTATATCTAGACTAACGAGATCTCTCGTTATACAACCGTCTTCTATATCTAGACTAACGAGATCTCTCGTTATACAACCGTCTTCTATATCTAGACTAACGAGATCTCTCGTTATACAACCGTCTTCTATATCTAGACTAACGAGATCTCTCGTTATACAACCGTCTTCTATATCTAGACTAACGAGATCTCTCGTTATACAACCGTCTTCTATATCTAGACTAACGAGATCTCTCGTTATACAACCGTCTTCTATATCTAGACTAACGAGATCCGTCTGTACAACCGTCTTCTATATCTAGACTAACGAGATCCGTCTGTACAACAGTTTTCTATATCTAGACTAACGAGATACGTCGTTGGACAAACGTCTTCAATATCTAGACTAACGAGATCGGTCTGTACAACCGTCTTCTATATCTAGACTAACGAGATCCGTCGTTGTACAACCGTCTTCTATATCTAGACTAACGAGATCTCTCGATGTACAACCGTCTTCTATATCTAGACTAACGGGATCCGCCTGTACAACCGTCTTCTATATCTAGACTAACGAGATCTCTCGTTATACATCCCGTCTTCTATATCTAGACTAACGAGATCCGTCTGTACAACCGTCTTCTATATCTAGACTACCGAGATCCGTCTGTACAACCGTCTTCTATATCTAGACTAACGAGAACCGTCTGTACAACCGTTTTCTATATCTAGACTAACGAGATCCGTCGTTGTACAACCGTCTTCTATATCTAGACTACCGAGATCCGTCTGTACAACCGTCTTCTATATCTAGACTAACGAGAACCGTCTGTACAACCGTTTTCTATATCTAGACTAACGAGATCTCTCGATGTACAACCGTCTTCTATACCTAGACTAACGGGATCCGTCTGTACAACCGTCTTCTATATCAAGACTAACGAGATCTCTCGTTATACATCCCGTCTTCTCTATCTAGACTAACGAGATCCGTCTGTACAACCGTCTTCTATATCTAGACTAACGAGATCCGTCTGTACAACCGTCTTCTTTATCTGGACTAACGAGATCCGTCTGTACAACCATCTTCTATATCTAGACTAACGAGATCTCTCGTTATACAACCCTCTTCTATATCTAGACTAACGAGATCCGTCTGTACAACCGTCTTCTATATCTAGACTAACGAGATCCGTCTGTACAACCGTCTTCTATATCTGGACTTACGAGATGCGTCTGTACAACCGCCTTCTATATCTAGACTAACGAGATTCGTCTGTACAGCCGTCTTCTATATCTAGACTAACGAGATCCGTCGTTGTACAACCGTCTTCTATATCTAGACTACCGAGATCCGGCTGTACAACCGTCTTCTATATCTAGACTAACGAGAACCGTCTGTACAACCGTCTTCTATATCTAGACTAACGAGATCTCTCGATGTACAACCGTCATCTATACCTAGACTAACGAGGTCTCTCGTTATTCAACCGTCTTCTATATCTAGACTAACGAAATCCGTCTGTAGAACCGTCTTCTATATCTAGACTAACGAGATCCGTCTGTACAACCGTCTTCTATATCTAGACTAACGAGATCCGTCGTTGTACAACCCTCTTCTATATCTAGACTAACGAGATCCGTCTGTACAACCGTCTTCTATATCTAGACTAACGAGATCTCTCGTTATACAACCGTCTTCTATATCTACACTAACGAGATCTCTCGTTATACAACCGTCTTCTATATCTAGACTAACGAGATCCGTCTGTACATCCGTCATCTATATCTAGACTAACGAGATACGTCCTTGGACAAACGTCTTCAATATCTAGACTAACGAGATCCGTCGTTGTACAACCGTCTTCTATATCTAGACTAACGGGATCCGTCTGTACAACCGCCTTCTATATCTAGACTAACGAGATCCGTCTATACAACCGCCTTCTATATCTAGACTAACGAGATCCGTCTGTACAACCGTCTTCTATATCTAGACTAACGAGATCCGTCTGTACAACCGTCTTTTATATCTACACTAACGAGATCTCTCGTTATACAACCGTCTTCTATATCTAGACTAACGAGATCCGCCTGTACAACCGTCTTCTATATCTAGACTAACGAGATCTCTCGTTATACAACCGTCTTCTATATCTAGACTAACGAGATCTCTCATTATACAACCGTCTTCTATATCTAGACTAACGAGATCCGTCTGCGCAACCGTCTTCTATATCTAGACTAACGAGATCCGTTGTTGTACAACCCTCTTCTATATCTAGACTAACGAGATCCGTCGTTGTACAACCGTCTTCTATATCTAGACTAACGAGATACGTCTGTACAACCGTCATCTATATCTAGACTAACGAGATACGTCCTTGGACAAAGGTCTTCAAAATCTAGACTAACGAGATCCGTCGTTGTACAACCGTCTTCTATATCTAGACTAACGAGATCCGTCGTTGTACAACCGTCTTTTATATCTACACTACCGAGATCTCTCGTTGTACAACCGTCTTTTATATCTACACTAACGAGATCTCTCGTTATACAACCGTCTTCTATATCTAGACTAACGAGATCCGTCTGTACAACCGTCTTCTATATCTAGACTAACGAGATCTCTCGTTATACAACCGTCTTCTATATCTACACTAACGAGATCTCTCGTTATACAACCGTCTTCTATATCTAGACTAACGAGATCCGTCTGCGCAACCGTCTTCTATATCTAGACTAACGAGATCCGTTGTTGTACAACCCTCTTCTATATCTAGACTAACGAGATCCGTCGTTGTACAACCGTCTTCTATATCTAGACTAACGAGATACGTCTGTACAACCGTCATCTATATCTAGACTAACGAGATACGTCCTTGGACAAACGTCTTCAATATCTAGACTAACGAGATCCATCTGTACAACCGTCTTCTATATCTAGACTAACGAGATCCGTCGTTGTACAACCCTCTTCTATATCTAGACTAACGAGATCCGTCTATACAACCGCCTTCTATATCTAGACTAACGAGATCCGTCTGTACAACCGTCTTCTATATCTAGACTAACGAGATCCATCTGTACAACTGTCTTCTATATCTAGACTAACGAGATCTGTCTGTACAACCGTCTTCTATATCTAGACTAACAGATCTCTCGTTATTCAACCGTCTTCTATATCTAGACTAACGAGGTCTCTCGTTATTCAACCGTCTTCTATATCTAGACTAACGAGATCTCTCGATATTCAACCGTCTTCTATATCTAGACTAACGAAATCCGTCTGTATAACCGTCTTCTATATCTAGACTACCGAGATCCGTCTGTACAACCGTCTTCTATATCTAGACTAACGAGAACCGTCTGTACAACCGTCTTCTATATCTAGACTAACGAGATCTCTCGATGTACAACCGTCTTCTATACCTAGACTAACGGGATCCGTCTGTACAACCGTCTTCTATATCAAGACTAACGAGATCTCTCGTTATACATCCCGTCTTCTATATCTAGACTAACGAGATCCGTCTGTACAACCGTCTTCTATATCTAGACTAACGAGATCCGTCTGTACAACCGTCTTCTTTATCTGGACTAACGAGATCCGTCTGTACAACCATCTTCTATATCTAGACTAACGAGATACGTCTGTACAACCGTCATCTATATCTAGACTAACGAGATACGTCCTTGGACAAAGGTCTTCAATATCTAGACTAACGAGATCCGTCGTTGTACAACCGTCTTCTATATCTAGACTAACGAGATCCGTCGTTGTACAACCGTCTTTTATATCTACACTAACGAGATCTCTCGTTGTACAACCGTCTTTTATATCTACACTAACGAGATCTCTCGTTATACAACCGTCCTCTATATCTAGACTAACGAGATCCGTCTGTACAACCGTCTTCTATATCTAGACTAACGAGATCTCTCGTTATACAACCGTCTTCTATATCTAGACTAACGAGATCTCTCGTTATACAACCGTCTTCTATATCTAGACTAACGAGATCTCTCGTTATACAACCGTCTTCTATATCTAGACTAACGAGATCTCTCGTTATAC
The DNA here is from genome assembly GCA_960531205.1 of Andrena bicolor. Taxonomy (NCBI): domain Eukaryota; kingdom Metazoa; phylum Arthropoda; class Insecta; order Hymenoptera; family Andrenidae; genus Andrena; species Andrena bicolor. Next base: position 249,374 of record CAUIJW010000190.1, read on the forward strand.
AACCGTCTTCTATATCTAGACTAACGAGATCCGTCTGCGCAACCGTCTTCTATATCTAGACTAACGAGATCCGTTGTTGTACAACCCTCTTCTATATCTAGACTAACGAGATCCGTCGTTGTACAACCGTCTTCTATATCTAGACTAACGAGATCTCTCGATGTACAACCGTCTTCTATATCTAGACTAACGGGATCCGCCTGTACAACCGTCTTCTATATCTAGACTAACGAGATCTCTCGTTATACATCCCGTCTTCTATATCTAGACTAACGAGATCCGTCTGTACAACCGTCTTCTATATCTAGACTACCGAGATCCGTCTGTACAACCGTCTTCTATATCTAGACTAACGAGAACCGTCTGTACAACCGTTTTCTATATCTAGACTAACGAGATCTCTCGATGTACAACCGTCTTCTATACCTAGACTAACGGGATCCGTCTGTACAACCGTCTTCTATATCTAGACTAACGACATCTCTCGTTATACAACCGTCTTCTATATCTAGACTAACGGGTCTCTCGTTATACAACCGTCTTCTATATCTAGACTAACGAGATCCGTCTGTACAACCGTCTTCTATATCTAGACTAACGAGATCTCTCGTTATACAACCGTCTTCTATATCTAGACTAACGAGATCTCTCGTTATACAACCGTCTTCTATATCTAGACTAACGAGATCCGTCTGTACAACCGTCTTCTATATCTAGACTAACGAGATCCGTCTGTACAACCGTCTTCTATATCTGGACTAACGAGATCCGTCTGTACAACCGTCTTCTATATCTAGACTAACGAGATCCGTCTGTACAACCGTCTTCTATATCTGGACTAACGAGATCCGTCTGTACAACCGTCTTCTATATCTAGACTAACGAGATCCGTCGTTGTACAACCCTCTTCTATATCTAGACTAACGAGATCCGTCTGTACAACCGTCTTCTATATCTGGACTTACGAGATGCGTCTGTACAACCGCCTTCTATATCTAGACTAACGAGATCCGTCTGTACAGCCGTCTTCTATATCTAGACTAACGAGATCCGTCGTTGTACAACCGTCTTCTATATCTAGACTACCGAGATCCGTCTGTACAACCGTCTTCTATATCTAGACTAACGAGAACCGTCTGTACAACCGTTTTCTATATCTAGACTAACGAGATCTCTCGATGTACAACCGTCTTCTATACCTAGACTAACGGGATCCGTCTGTACAACCGTCTTCTATATCAAGACTAACGAGATCTCTCGTTATACATCCCGTCTTCTATATCTAGACTAACGAGATCCGTCTGTACAACCGTCTTCTATATCTAGACTAACGAGATCCGTCTGTACAACCGTCTTCTTTATCTGGACTAACGACATCCGTCTGTACAACCATCTTCTATATCTAGACTAACGAGATCTCTCGTTATACAACCCTCCTCTATATCTAGACTAACGAGATCCGTCTGTACAACCGTCTTCTATATCTAGACTAACAAGATCCGTCTGTACAACCGTCTTCTATATCTGGACTTACGAGATGCGTCTGTACAACCGCCTTCTATATCTAGACTAACGAGATCCGTCTGTACAACCGTCTTCTATATCTGGACTTACGAGATGCGTCTGTACAACCGCCTTCTATATCTAGACTAACGAGATCCGTCTGTACAGCCGTCTTCTATATCTAGACTAACGAGATCCGTCTGTACAGCCGTCTTCTATATCTAGACTAACGAGATCCGTCGTTGTACAACCGTCTTCTATATCTAGACTACCGAGATCCGTCTGTACAACCGTCTTCTATATCTAGACTAACGAGAACCATCTGTATAACCGTCTTCTATATCTAGACTAACGAGATCTCTCGTTATACATCCCGTCTTCTATATCTAGACTAACGAAATCCGTCTGTAGAACCGTCTTCTATATCTAGACTAACGAGATCCGTCTGTACAACCGTCTTCTATATCTAGACTAACGAGATCCGTCGTTGTACAACCCTCTTCTATATCTAGACTAACGAGATCCGTCTGTACAACCGTCTTCTATATCTAGACTAACGAGATCCGTCTGTACAACCGTCTTCTATATCTGGACTTACGAGATGCGTCTGTACAACCGCCTTCTATATCTAGACTAACGAGATCCGTCTGTACAGCCGTCTTCTATATCTAGACTAACGAGATCCGTCGTTGTACAACCGTCTTCTATATCTGGACTTACGAGATGCGTCTGTACAACCGCCTTCTATATCTAGACTAACGAGATCCGTCTGTACAACCGTCTTCTATATCTGGACTAACGAGATCCGTCTGTACAACCATCTTCTATATCTAGACTAACGAGGTCTCTCGTTATACAACCGTCTTCTATATCTAGACTAACGAGATCCGTCTGTACAACCGTCTTCTATATCTAGACTAACGAGATCCGTCTTCTATATCTAGACTAACGAGCTCTGTGTGTACAACCGTCTTCTATGTCTAGACTAACGAGATCCGTCTGTACAACCGTCTTCTATATCTAGACTAACGAGATCCGTCAGTACAACCGTCTTCTTTATCTGGACTAACGAGATCCGTCTGTACAACCATCTTCTATATCTAGACTAACGAGGTCTCTCGTTATACAACCCTCTTCTATATCTAGACTAACGAGATCCGTCTGTACAACCGTCTTCTATATCTAGACTAACGAGATCCGTCTGTACAACCGTCTTCTATATCTAGACTAACGAGATCCGTCTGTACAACCATCATCTATATCTAGACTAACGAGATCTCTCGTTATACAACCGTCTTCTATATCTAGACTAACGAAATCCGTCTGTAGAACCGTCTTCTATATCTAGACTAACGAGATCCGTCTGTACAACCGTCTTCTATATCTAGACTAACGAGATCCGTCGTTGTACAACCCTCTTCTATATCTAGACTAACGAGATCCGTCTGTACAACCGTCTTCTATATCTAGACTAACGAGATCTCTCGTTATTCAACCGTCTTCTATATCTAGACTAACGAGGTCTCTCGTTATTCAACCGTCTTCTATATCTAGACTAACGGGTCTCTCGTTATACAACCGTCTTCTATATCTAGACTAACGAGATCCGTCTGTACAACCGTCTTCTATATCTAGACTAACGAGATCCGTCTTCTATATCTAGACTAACGAGCTCTGTGTGTACAACCGTCTTCTATGTCTAGACTAACGAGATCCGTCTGTACAACCGTCTTCTATATCTAGACTAACGAGATCCGTCAGTACAACCGTCTTCTTTATCTGGACTAACGAGATCCGTCTGTACAACCATCTTCTATATCTAGACTAACGAGATCTCTCGTTATACAACCCTCTTCTATATCTAGACTAACGAGATCCGTCTGTACAACCGTCTTCTATATCTAGACTAACGAGATCCGTCTGTACAACCGTCTTCTATATCTGGACTTACGAGATGCGTCTGTACAACCGCCTTCTATATCTAGACTAACGAGATCCGTCTGTACAGCCGTCTTCTATATCTAGACTAACGAGATCCGTCGTTGTACAACCGTCTTCTATATCTAGACTACCGAGATCCGTCTGTACAACCGTCTTCTATATCTAGACTAACGAGAACCGTCTGTATAACCGTCTTCTATATCTAGACTAACGATATCTCTCGATGTACAACCGTCTTCTATACCTAGACTAACGGGATCCGTCTGTACAACCGTCTTCTATATCTAGACTAACGAGATCCGTCTGTACAACCGTCTTCTTTATCTGGACTAACGACATCCGTCTGTACAACCATCTTCTATATCTAGACTAACGAGATCTCTCGTTATACAACCCTCCTCTATATCTAGACTAACGAGATCCGTCTGTACAACCGTCTTCTATATCTAGACTAACAAGATCCGTCTGTACAACCGTCTTCTATATCTGGACTTACGAGATGCGTCTGTACAACCGCCTTCTATATCTAGACTAACGAGATCCGTCTGTACAACCGTCTTCTATATCAAGACTAACGAGATCTCTCGTTATACATCCCGTCTTCTATATCTAGACTAACGAGATCCGTCTGTACAACCGTCTTCTATATCTAGACTAACGAGATCCGTCTGTACAACCGTCTTCTTTATCTGGACTAACGACATCCGTCTGTACAACCATCTTCTATATCTAGACTAACGAGATCTCTCGTTATACAACCCTCCTCTATATCTAGACTAACGAGATCCGTCTGTACAACCGTCTTCTATATCTAGACTAACAAGATCCGTCTGTACAACCGTCTTCTATATCTGGACTTACGAGATGCGTCTGTACAACCGCCTTCTATATCTAGACTAACGAGATCCGTCTGTACAACCGTCTTCTATATCTGGACTTACGAGATGCGTCTGTACAACCGCCTTCTATATCTAGACTAACGAGATCCGTCTGTACAGCCGTCTTCTATATCTGGACTAACGAGATCCGTCGTTGTACAACCGTCTTCTATATCTAGACTACCGAGATCCGTCTGTACAACCGTCTTCTATATCTGGACTAACGACATCCGTCTGTACAACCGTCTTCTTTATCTGGACTAACGAGATCCGTCTGTACAACCATCTTCTATATCTAGACTAACGAGGTCTCTCGTTATACAACCGTCTTCTATATCTAGACTAACGAGATCCGTCTGTACAACCGTCTTCTATATCTAGACTAACGAGATCTCTCGTTATTCAACCGTCTTCTATATCTAGACTAACGAGGTCTCTCGTTATTCAACCGTCTTCTATATCTAGACTAACGGGTCTCTCGTTATACAACCGCCTTCTATATCTAGACTAACGAGATCCGTCTGTACAACCGTCTTCTATATCTGGACTTACGAGATGCGTCTGTACAACCGCCTTCTATATCTAGACTAACGAGATCCGTCTGTACAGCCGTCTTCTATATCTAGACTAACGAGATCCGTCGTTGTACAACCGTCTTCTATATCTGGACTTACGAGATGCGTCTGTACAACCGCCTTCTATATCTAGACTAACGAGATCCGTCTGTACAACCGTCTTCTATATCTGGACTAACGAGATCCGTCTGTACAACCATCTTCTATATCTAGACTAACGAGGTCTCTCGTTATACAACCGTCTTCTATATCTAGACTAACGAGATCCGTCTGTACAACCGTCTTCTATATCTAGACTAACGAGATCCGTCTTCTATATCTAGACTAACGAGCTCTGTGTGTACAACCGTCTTCTATGTCTAGACTAACGAGATCCGTCTGTACAACCGTCTTCTATATCTAGACTAACGAGATCCGTCAGTACAACCGTCTTCTTTATCTGGACTAACGAGATCCGTCTGTACAACCATCTTCTATATCTAGACTAACGAGGTCTCTCGTTATACAACCCTCTTCTATATCTAGACTAACGAGATCCGTCTGTACAACCGTCTTCTATATCTAGACTAACGAGATCCGTCTGTACAACCGTCTTCTATATCTAGACTAACGAGATCCGTCTGTACAACCATCATCTATATCTAGACTAACGAGATCTCTCGTTATACATCCCGTCTTCTATATCTAGACTAACGAGATCCGTCTGTACAACCGTCTTCTATATCTAGACTAACGAGATCCGTCTGTACAACCGTCTTCTCTATCTGGACTAACGAGATCCGTCTGTACAACCATCTTCTATATCTAGACTAACGAGATCTCTCGTTATACAACCGTCTTCTATATCTAGACTAACGAAATCCGTCTGTAGAACCGTCTTCTATATCTAGACTAACGAGATCCGTCTGTACAACCGTCTTCTATATCTAGACTAACGAGATCTCTCGTTATTCAACCGTCTTCTATATCTAGACTAACGAGGTCTCTCGTTATTCAACCGTCTTCTATATCTAGACTAACGAGATCTCTCGATATTCAACCGTCTTCTATATCTAGACTAACGAAATCCGTCTGTACAACCGTCTTCTATATCTAGACTAACGAGATCTCTCGTTATACAACCGTCTTCTATATCTAGACTACCGAGATCCGTCTGTACAACCGTCTTCTATATCTAGACTAACGAGAACCGTCTGTACAACCGTTTTCTATATCTAGACTAACGAGATCCGTCTGTATAACCGTCTTCTATATCTAGACTAACGAGATCCGTCTGTATAACCGTCTTCTATATCTAGACTAACGAGATCTCTCGTTATACAACCGTCTTCTATATCTAGACTAACGAGATCCGTCTGTACAACCGTCTTCTATATCTAGACTAACGAGATCCGTCTGTACAACCGTCTTCTATATCTAGACTAACGAGATCCGTCTGTACAACCGTCTTCTATATCTAGACTAACGAGATCCGTCTGTACAACCGTCTTCTATATCTAGACTAACGAGATCCGTCTGTACAACCGTCTTCTATATCTAGACTAACGAGATCCGTCTGTACAACCGTCTTCTATATCTAGACTAACGACATCTCTCGTTATACAACCGTCTTCTATATCTAGACTAACGGGTCTCTCGTTATACAACCGTCTTCTATATCTAGACTAACGAGATCCGTCTGTACAACCGTCTTCTATATCTAGACTAACGAGATCTCTCGTTATACAACCAACTTCTATATCTAGACTAACGAGATCTCTCGTTATACGACCGTCTTCTATATCTAGACTAACGAGATCTCTCGTTATACAACCGTCTTCTATATCTAGACTAACGAGATCCGTCTGTACAACCGTCTTCTATATCTAGACTAACGAGATCCGTCTGTACAACAGTTTTCTATATCTAGACTAACGAGATACGTCGTTGGACAAACGTCTTCAATATCTAGACTAACGAGATCGGTCTGTACAACCGTCTTCTATATCTAGACTAACGAGATCCGTCGTTGTACAACCGTCTTCTATATCTAGACTAACGAGATCTCTCGATGTACAACCGTCTTCTATATCTAGACTAACGGGATCCGCCTGTACAACCGTCTTCTATATCTAGACTAACGAGATCTCTCGTTATACATCCCGTCTTCTATATCTAGACTAACGAGATCCGTCTGTACAACCGTCTTCTATATCTAGACTACCGAGATCCGTCTGTACAACCGTCTTCTATATCTAGACTAACGAGAACCGTCTGTACAACCGTTTTCTATATCTAGACTAACGAGATCTCTCGATGTACAACCGTCTTCTATACCTAGACTAACGGGATCCGTCTGTACAACCGTCTTCTATATCTAGACTAACGACATCTCTCGTTATACAACCGTCTTCTATATCTAGACTAACGGGTCTCTCGTTATACAACCGTCTTCTATATCTAGACTAACGAGATCCGTCTGTACAACCGTCTTCTATATCTAGACTAACGAGATCTCTCGTTATACAACCGTCTTCTATATCTAGACTAACGAGATCTCTCGTTATACAACCGTCTTCTATATCTAGACTAACGAGATCTCTCGTTATACAACCGTCTTCTATATCTAGACTAACGAGATCTCTCGTTATACAACCGTCTTCTATATCTAGACTAACGAGATCTCTCGTTATACAACCGTCTTCTATATCTAGACTAACGAGATCTCTCGTTATACAACCGTCTTCTATATCTAGACTAACGAGATCTCTCGTTATACAACCGTCTTCTATATCTAGACTAACGAGATCTCTCGTTATACAACCGTCTTCTATATCTAGACTAACGAGATCTCTCGTTATACAACCGTCTTCTATATCTAGACTAACGAGATCCGTCTGTACAACCGTCTTCTATATCTAGACTAACGAGATCCGTCTGTACAACAGTTTTCTATATCTAGACTAACGAGATACGTCGTTGGACAAACGTCTTCAATATCTAGACTAACGAGATCGGTCTGTACAACCGTCTTCTATATCTAGACTAACGAGATCCGTCGTTGTACAACCGTCTTCTATATCTAGACTAACGAGATCTCTCGATGTACAACCGTCTTCTATATCTAGACTAACGGGATCCGCCTGTACAACCGTCTTCTATATCTAGACTAACGAGATCTCTCGTTATACATCCCGTCTTCTATATCTAGACTAACGAGATCCGTCTGTACAACCGTCTTCTATATCTAGACTACCGAGATCCGTCTGTACAACCGTCTTCTATATCTAGACTAACGAGAACCGTCTGTACAACCGTTTTCTATATCTAGACTAACGAGAACCGTCTGTACAACCGTTTTCTATATCTAGACTAACGAGATCTCTCGATGTACAACCGTCTTCTATACCTAGACTAACGGGATCCGTCTGTACAACCGTCTTCTATATCAAGACTAACGAGATCTCTCGTTATACATCCCGTCTTCTATATCTAGACTAACGAGATCCGTCTGTACAACAGTTTTCTATATCTTGACTAACGAGATACGTCGTTGGACAAACGTCTTCAATATCTAAACTAACGAGATCGGTCTGTACAACCGTCTTCTATATCTAGACTAACGAGATCCGTCGTTGTACAACCGTCTTCTATATCTATACTAACGAGATCTCTCGATGTACAACCGTCTTCTATATCTAGACTAACGGGATCCGCCTGTACAACCGTCTTCTATATCTAGACTAACGAGATCTCTCGTTCTACATCCCGTCTTCTATATCTAGACTAACGAGATCCGTCTGTACAACCGTCTTCTATATCTAGACTAACGAGATCCGTCGTTGTACAACCGTCTTCTATATCTAGACTACCGAGATCCGGCTGTACAACCGTCTTCTATATCTAGACTAACGAGAACCGTCTGTACAACCGTCTTCTATATCTAGACTAACGAGATCTCTCGATGTACAACCGTCATCTATACCTAGACTAACGGGATCCGTCTGTACAACCGTTTTCTATATCTAGACTAACGAGATCTCTCGATGTACAACCGTCTTCTATACCTAGACTAACGGGATCCGTCTGTACAACCGTCTTCTATATCAAGACTAACGAGATCTCTCGTTATACATCCCGTCTTCTATATCTAGACTAACGAGATCCGTCTGTACAACCGTCTTCTATATCTAGACTAACGAGATCCGTCTGTACAACCGTCTTCTTTATCTGGACTAACGAGATCCGTCTGTACAACCATCTTCTATATCTAGACTAACGAGATCTCTCGTTATACAACCCTCTTCTATATCTAGACTAACGAGATCCGTCTGTACAACCGTCTTCTATATCTAGACTAACGAGATCCGTCTGTACAACCGTCTTCTATATCTGGACTTACGAGATGCGTCTGTACAACCGCCTTCTATATCTAGACTAACGAGATTCGTCTGTACAGCCGTCTTCTATATCTAGACTAACGAGATCCGTCGTTGTACAACCGTCTTCTATATCTAGACTACCGAGATCCGGCTGTGCAACCGTCTTCTATATCTAGACTAACGAGAACCGTCTGTACAACCGTCTTCTATATCTAGACTAACGAGATCTCTCGATGTACAACCGTCATCTATACCTAGACTAACGGGATCCGTCTGTACAACCGTCTTCTATATCAAGACTAACGAGATCTCTCGTTATACATCCCGTCTTCTATATCTAGACTAACGAGATCCGTCTGTACAACCGTCTTCTATATCTAGACTAACGAGATCCGTCTGTACAACCGTCTTCTTTATCTGGACTAACGACATCCGTCTGTACAACCATCTTCTATATCTAGACTAACGAGATCTCTCGTTATACAACCCTCCTCTATATCTAGACTAACGAGATCCGTCTGTACAACCGTCTTCTATATCTAGACTAACAAGATCCGTCTGTACAACCGTCTTCTATATCTGGACTTACGAGATGCGTCTGTACAACCGCCTTCTATATCTAGACTAACGAGATCCGTCTGTACAGCCGTCTTCTATATCTAGACTAACGAGATCTCTCGTTATACAACCGTCTTCTATATCTAGACTAACGAGATCCGTCTGTACAACCGTCTTCTATGTCTAGACTAACGAGATCCGTCTGTACAACCGTCTTCTATATCTAGACTAACGAGATCCGTCTGTACATCCGTCTTCTATATCTAGACTAACGAGCTCTGTCTGTACAACAGTCTTCTATGTCTAGACTAACGAGATCCGTCTGTACAACCGCCTTCTATATCTAGACTAACGAGATCCGTCTGTACAACCGTCTTCTATATCTAGACTAACGATATACGTCTGTACAACCGTCTTCTATACCTAGACTAACGGGATCCGTCTGTACAACCGTCTTCTATATCAAGACTAACGAGATCTCTCGTTATACATCCCGTCTTCTATATCTAGACTAACGAGATCCGTCTGTACAACCGTCTTCTATATCTAGACTAACGAGATCCGTCTGTACAACCGTCTTCTTTATCTGGACTAACGAGATCCGTCTGTACAACCATCTTCTATATCTAGACTAACGAGATCTCTCGATGTACAACCGTCATCTATACCTAGACTAACGGGATCCGTCTGTACAACCGTCTTCTATATCAAGACTAACGAGATCTCTCGTTATACATCCCGTCTTCTATATCTAGACTAACGAGATCCGTCTGTACAACCGTCTTCTATATCTAGACTAACGAGATCCGTCTGTACAACCGTCTTCTTTATCTGGACTAACGACATCCGTCTGTACAACCATCTTCTATATCTAGACTAACGAGATCTCTCGTTATACAACCCTCCTCTATATCTAGACTAACGAGATCCGTCTGTACAACCGTCTTCTATATCTAGACTAACGAGATCCGTCTGTACAACCGTCTTCTATATCTGGACTTACGAGATGCGTCTGTACAACCGCCTTCTATATCTAGACTAACGAGATCCGTCTGTACAACCGTCTTCTATATCTGGACTAACGAGATCCGTCTGTACAACCATCTTCTATATCTAGACTAACGAGGTCTCTCGTTATACAACCGGCTTCTATATCTAGACTAACGAGATCCGTCTTCTATATCTAGACTAACGAGCTCTGTGTGTACAACCGTCTTCTATGTCTAGACTAACGAGATCCGTCTGTACAACCGTCTTCTATATCTAGACTAACGAGATCCGTCAGTACAACCGTCTTCTTTATCTGGACTAACGAGATCCGTCTGTACAACCATCTTCTATATCTAGACTAACGAGGTCTCTCGTTATACAACCCTCTTCTATATCTAGACTAACGAGATCCGTCTGTACAACCGTCTTCTATATCTAGACTAACGAGATCCGTCTGTACAACCGTCTTCTATATCTAGACTAACGAGATCCGTCTGTACAACCATCTTCTATATCTAGACTAACGAGATCTCTCGTTATACAACCGTCTTCTATATCTAGACTAACGAAATCCGTCTGTAGAACCGTCTTCTATATCTAGACTAACGAGATCCGTCTGTACAACCGTCTTCTATATCTAGACTAACGAGATCCGTCGTTGTACAACCCTCTTCTATATCTAGACTAACGAGATCCGTCTGTACAACCGTCTTCTATATCTAGACTAACGAGATCTCTCGTTATTCAACCGTCTTCTATATCTAGACTAACGAGGTCTCTCGTTATTCAACCGTCTTCTATATCTAGACTAACGGGTCTCTCGTTATACAACCGTCTTCTATATCTAGACTAACGAGATCCGTCTGTACAACCGTCTTCTATATCTAGACTAACGAGATCCGTCTTCTATATCTAGACTAACGAGCTCTGTGTGTACAACCGTCTTCTATGTCTAGACTAACGAGATCCGTCTGTACAACCGTCTTCTATATCTAGACTAACGAGATCCGTCAGTACAACCGTCTTCTTTATCTGGACTAACGAGATCCGTCTGTACAACCATCTTCTATATCTAGACTAACGAGATCTCTCGTTATACAACCCTCTTCTATATCTAGACTAACGAGATCCGTCTGTACAACCGTCTTCTATATCTAGACTAACGAGATCCGTCTGTACAACCGTCTTCTATATCTGGACTTACGAGATGTGTCTGTACAACCGCCTTCTATATCTAGACTAACGAGATCCGTCTGTACAGCCGTCTTCTATATCTAGACTAACGAGATCCGTCGTTGTACAACCGTCTTCTATATCTAGACTACCGAGATCCGTCTGTACAACCGTCTTCTATATCTAGACTAACGAGAACCGTCTGTATAACCGTCTTCTATATCTAGACTAACGAGATCCGTCTGTACAACCGTCTTCTATATCTGGACTTACGAGATGCGTCTGTACAACCGCCTTCTATATCTAGACTAACGAGATCCGTCTGTATAACCGTCTTCTATATCTAGACTAACGAGATCCGTCTGTATAACCGTCTTCTATATCTAGACTAACGAGATCTCTCGTTATACAACCGTCTTCTATATCTAGACTAACGAGATCCGTCAGTACAACCGTCTTCTTTATCTGGACTAACGAGATCCGTCTGTACAACCATCTTCTATATCTAGACTAACGAGATCTCTCGTTATACAACCCTCTTCTATATCTAGACTAACGAGATCCGTCTGTACAACCGTCTTCTATATCTAGACTAACGAGATCCGTCTGTACAACCGTCTTCTATATCTGGACTTACGAGATGCGTCTGTACAACCGCCTTCTATATCTAGACTAACGAGATCCGTCTGTACAGCCGTCTTCTATATCTAGACTAACGAGATCCGTCGTTGTACAACCGTCTTCTATATCTAGACTACCGAGATCCGTCTGTACAACCGTCTTCTATATCTAGACTAACGAGAACCGTCTGTATAACCGTCTTCTATATCTAGACTAACGATATCTCTCGATGTACAACCGTCTTCTATACCTACACTAACGGGATCCGTCTGTACAACCGTCTTCTATATATAGACTAACGAGATCTCTCGTTATACATCCTGTCTTCTATATCTAGACTAACGAGATCCGTCTGTACAACCGTCTTCTATATCTAGACTAACGAGATCCGTCTGTACAACCGTCTTCTCTATCTGGACTAACGAGATCCGTCTGTACAACCATCTTCTATATCTAGACTAACGAGATCTCTCGTTATACAACCGTCTTCTATATCTAGACTAACGAAATCCGTCTGTAGAACCGTCTTCTATATCTAGACTAACGAGATCCGTCTGTACAACCGTCTTCTATATCTAGACTAACGAGATCTCTCGTTATTCAACCGTCTTCTATATCTAGACTAACGAGGTCTCTCGTTATTCAACCGTCTTCTATATCTAGACTAACGAGATCTCTCGATATTCAACCGTCTTCTATATCTAGACTAACGAAATCCGTCTGTACAACCGTCTTCTATATCTAGACTAACGAGATCTCTCGTTATACAACCGTCTTCTATATCTAGACTACCGAGATCCGTCTGTACAACCGTCTTCTATATCTAGACTAACGAGAACCGTCTGTACAACCGTTTTCTATATCTAGACTAACGAGATCCGTCTGTATAACCGTCTTCTATATCTAGACTAACGAGATCCGTCTGTATAACCGTCTTCTATATCTAGACTAACGAGATCTCTCGTTATACAACCGTCTTCTATATCTAGACTAACGAGATCCGTCTGTACAACCGTCTTCTATATCTAGACTAACGAGATCCGTCTGTACAACCGTCTTCTATATCTAGACTAACGAGATCCGTCTGTACAACCGTCTTCTATATCTAGACTAACGAGATCCGTCTGTACAACCGTCTTCTATATCTAGACTAACGACATCTCTCGTTATACAACCGTCTTCTATATCTAGACTTACGGGTCTCTCGTTATACAACCGTCTTCTATATCTAGACTAACGAGATCCGTCTGTACAACCGTCTTCTATATCTAGACTAACGAGATCTCTCGTTATACAACCGTCTTCTATATCTAGACTACCGAGATCCGTCTGTACAACCGTCTTCTATATCTAGACTAACGAGAACCGTCTGTACAACCGTTTTCTATATCTAGACTAACGAGATCTCTCGATGTACAACCGTCTTCTATACCTAGACTAACGGATCCGTCTGTACAACCGTCTTCTATATCAAGACTAACGAGATCTCTCGTTATACATCCCGTCTTCTATATCTAGACTAACGAGATCCGTCTGTACAACCGTCTTCTATATCTGGACTAACGAGATCCGTCTGTACAACCATCTTCTATATCTAGACTAACGAGATCTCTCGTTATACAACCCTCTTCTATATCTAGACTAACGAGATCCGTCTGTACAACCGTCTTCTATATCTAGACTAACGAGATCCGTCTGTACAACCGTCTTCTATATCTGGACTTACGAGATGCGTCTGTACAACCGTTTTCTATATCTAGACTAACGAGATCCGTCTGTGCAACCGTCTTCTATATCTAGACTAACGAGATCTCTCGTTATACAACCGTCTTCTATATCTAGACTAACGAGATCCGTCTGTACAACCGTCTTCTATGTCTAGACTAACGAGATCCGTCTGTACAACCGTCTTCTATATCTAGACTAACGAGATCCGTCTGTACATCCGTCTTCTATATCTAGACTAACGAGCTCTGTCTGTACAACAGTCTTCTATGTCTAGACTAACGAGATCCGTCTGTACAACCGCCTTCTATATCTAGACTAACGAGATCCGTCTGTACAACCGTCTTCTATATCTAGACTAACGATATACGTCTGTACAACCGTCTTCTATGTCTAGACTAACGAGATCCGTCTGTACAACCGTCTTCTATATCTAGACTAACGAGATCCGTCTGTACATCCGTCTTCTATATCTAGACTAACGAGCTCTGTCTGTACAACAGTCTTCTATGTCTAGACTAACGAGATCCGTCTGTACAACCATCTTCTATATCTAGACTAACGAGATCTCTCGTTATACAACCGTCTTCTATATCTAGACTAACGAAATCCGTCTGTAGAACCGTCTTCTATATCTAGACTAACGAGATCCGTCTGTACAACCGTCTTCTATATCTAGACTAACGAGATCTCTCGTTATTCAACCGTCTTCTATATCTAGACTAACGAGGTCTCTCGTTATTCAACCGTCTTCTATATCTAGACTAACGAGATCTCTCGATATTCAACCGTCTTCTATATCTAGACTAACGAAATCCGTCTGTATAACCGTCTTCTATATCTAGACTAACGAGATCCGTCTGTATAACCGTCTTCTATATCTAGACTAACGAGATCTCTCGTTATACAACCGTCTTCTATATCTAGACTAACGAGATCCGTCTGTACAACCGTCTTCTATATCTAGACTAACGAGATCCGTCTGTACAACCGTCTTCTATATCTAGACTAACGAGATCCGTCGTTGTACAAACGTCTTCTATATCTAGACTACCGAGATCCGTCTGTACAACCGTCTTCTATATCTAGACTAACGAGAACCGTCTGTACAACCGTCTTCTATATCTAGACTAACGAGATCTCTCGATGTACAACCGTCTTCTATACCTAGACTAACGGGATCCGTCTGTACAACCGTCTTCTATATCAAGACTAACGAGATCTCTCGTTATACATCCCGTCTTCTATATCTAGACTAACGAGATCCGTCTGTACAACCGTCTTCTATATCTAGACTAACGAGATCCGTCTGTACAACCGTCTTCTTTATTTGGACTAACGAGATCCGTCTGTACAACCATCTTCTATATCTAGACTAACGAGATCTCTCGTTATACAACCCTCTTCTATATCTAGACTAACGAGATCCGTCTGTACAACCGTCTTCTATATCTAGACTAACGAGATCCGTCTGTACAACCGTCTTCTATATCTGGACTTACGAGATGCGTCTGTACAACCGTTTTCTATATCTAGACTAACGAGATCCGTCTGCGCAACCGTCTTCTATATCTAGACTAACGAGATCTCTCGTTATACAACCGTCTTCTATATCTAGACTAACGAGATCCGTCTGTACAACCGTCTTCTATGTCTAGACTAACGAGATCCGTCTGTACAACCGTCTTCTATATCTAGACTAACGAGATCCGTCTGTACATCCGTCTTCTATATCTAGACTAACGAGCTCTGTCTGTACAACAGTCTTCTATGTCTAGACTAACGAGATCCGTCTGTACAACCGCCTTCTATATCTAGACTAACGAGATCCGTCTGTACAACCGTCTTCTATATCTAGACTAACGATATACGTCTGTACAACCGTCTTCTATATCTAGATTAACGAGATCCGTCTGTACAACTGTTTTCTATATCTAGACCAACGTGATCCGTCTGTACAACCGTCTTCTATATCTAGACTAACGAGATACGTCTGTACAACCGTCATCTATATCTAGACTAACGAGATACGTCCTTGGACAAACGTCTTCAATATCTAGACTAACGAGATCCGTCGTTGTACAACCGTCTTCTATATCTAGACTAACGAGATCCGTCTGTACAACTGTTTTCTATATCTAGACCAACGTGATCCGTCTGTACAACCGTCTTCTATATCTACACTAACGAGATCTCTCGTTATTCAACCGTCTTCTATATCTAGACTAACGAGATCCGTCTGTATAACCGTCTTCTATATCTAGACTAACGAGATCCGTCTGTGCAACCGTCTTCTATATCTAGACTAACGAGATCCGTTGTTGTACAACCCTCTTCTATATCTAGACTAACGAGATGCGTCTGTACAACCGTTTTCTATATCTAGACTAACGAGATACGTCTGTACAACCGTCATCTATATCTAGACTAACGAGATACGTCCTTGGACAAACGTCTTCAATATCTAGACTAACGAGATCCGTCTGTACAACCGTCTTCTATATCTAGACCAACGAGATCCGTCTGTGCAACCGTCATCTATATCTAGACTAACGAGATCTGTCGTTATTCAACCGTCTTCTATATCTAGACTAACGAGATCCGTCTGTATAACCGTCTTCTATATCTACACTAACGAGATACGTCGTTGTACAACCCTCTTCTATATCTAGACTAACGAGATCCGTCGTTGTACAACCCTCTTCTATATCTAGACTAACGAGATCCATCTGTGCAACCGTTTTCTATATCTAGACTAACGAGATACGTCGTTGGACAAACGTCTTCAATATCTAGACTAGCGAGATTCGTCTGTACAACCGTCTTCTATATCTAGACTAACGAGATCCGTCGTTGTACAACCCTCTTCTATATCTAGACTAACGAGATCCGTCGTTGTACAACCGTCTTCTATATCTAGACTAACGAGATACGTCTGTACAACCGTCATCTATATCTAGACTAACGAGATACGTCCTTGGACAAACGTCTTCAATATCTAGACTAACGAGATCCGTCTGTACAACCGTCTTCTATATCTAGACTAACGAGATCCGTCGTTGTACAACCCTCTTCTATATCTAGACTAACGAGATCCGTCTATACAACCGCCTTCTATATCTAGACTAACGAGATCCGTCTGTACAACCGTCTTCTATATCTAGACTAACGAGATCCATCTGTACAACTGTCTTCTATATCTAGACCAGGCATGGAACTAAAGTGAACGCAGCGGCCGATTTTCGGAGGCAACGCCTCCTTTCTCCCGCCGCGCGTCTTTGTCCCCGCGGCGGGCCTAGGAGCTTCGAGCGCCTCAGACCCGTACCATATGAATCGCGCGTGGCGCATTGGGGCGACATTGTATCAATAGGTTTCCACATCGACCCAGAGAGCACGATTGTCGATGCGTTTTTGTTTTGTCAACGCGCCACGCGCGGTTCACGTGGTACGGGCCTGAGGCGCTCCACGAACCTGGGCCGCCGCGGGGGCCAAGACGCGCGGCGGGAGAAAGGAGGCGTTGCGTCCGAAAAACGGCCGCTGCGTTCACTTTAGTTCCATGCCTGATCTAGACTAACGAGATCTGTCTGTACAACCGTCTTCTATATCTAGACTAACGAGATCTCTCGTTATTCAACCGTCTTCTATATCTAGACTAACGAGGTCTCTCGTTATTCAACCGTCTTCTATATCTAGACTAACGAGATCTCTTGATATTCAACCGTCTTCTATATCTAGACTAACGAAATCCGTCTGTATAACCGTCTTCTATATCTAGACTACCGAGATCCGTCTGTACAACCGTCTTCTATATCTAGACTAACGAGAACCGTCTGTATAACCGTCTTCTATATCTAGACTAACGAGAACCGTCTGTACAACCGTCTTCTATATCTAGACTAACGAGATCTCTCGATGTACAACCGTCTTCTATACCTAGACTAACGGGATCCGTCTGTACAACCGTCTTCTATATCAAGACTAACGAGATCTCTCGTTATACATCCCGTCTTCTATATCTAGACTAACGAGATCCGTCTGTACAACCGTCTTCTATATCTAGACTAACGAGATCCGTCTGTACAACCGTCTTCTTTATCTGGACTAACGAGATCCGTCTGTACAACCATCTTCTATATCTAGACTAACGAGATACGTCTGTACAACCGTCATCTATATCTAGACTAACGAGATACGTCCTTGGACAAAGGTCTTCAATATCTAGACTAACGAGATCCGTCGTTGTACAACCGTCTTCTATATCTAGACTAACGAGATCCGTCGTTATACAACCGTCTTTTATATCTACACTAACGAGATCTCTCGTTGTACAACCGTCTTTTATATCTACACTAACGAGATCTCTCGTTATACAACCGTCCTCTATATCTAGACTAACGAGATCCGTCTGTACAACCGTCTTCTATATCTAGACTAACGAGATCTCTCGTTATACAACCGTCTTCTATATCTAGACTAACGAGATCTCTCGTTATACAACCGTCTTCTATATCTAGACTAACGAGATCCGTCTGCGCAACCGTCTTCTATATCTAGACTAACGAGATCCGTTGTTGTACAACCCTCTTCTATATCTAGACTAACGAGATCCGTCGTTGTACAACCGTCTTCTATATCTAGACTAACGAGATACGTCTGTACAACCGTCATCTATATCTAGACTAACGAGATACGTCCTTGGACAAACGTCTTCAATATCTAGACTAACGAGATCCGTCGTTGTACAACCGTCTTCTATATCTAGACTAACGAGATCCGTCGTTGTACAACCGTCTTTTATATCTACACTAACGAGATCTCTCGTTATACAACCGTCTTCTATATCTAGACTAACGAGATCCGTCTGTACAACCGTCTTCTATATCTAGACTAACGAGATCTCTCGTTATTCAACCGTCTTCTATATCTAGACTAACGAGGTCTCTCGTTATTCAACCGTCTTCTATATCTAGACTAACGGGTCTCTCGTTATACAACCGTCTTCTATATCTAGAATAACGAGATCCGTCTGTACAACCGTCTTCTATATCTAGACTAACGAGATCCGTTGTTGTACAACCCTCTTCTATATCTAGACTAACGAGATACGTCTGTACAACCGTCATCTATATCTAGACTAACGAGATACGTCCTTGGACAAAGGTCTTCAAAATCTAGACTAACGAGATCCGTCTTCTATATCTAGACTAACGAGCTCTGTGTGTACAACCGTCTTCTATGTCTAGACTAACGAGATCCGTCTGTACAACCGTCTTCTATATCTAGACTAACGAGATCCGTCAGTACAACCGTCTTCTTTATCTGGACTAACGAGATCCGTCTGTACAACCATCTTCTATATCTAGACTAACGAGATCTCTCGTTATACAACCCTCTTCTATATCTAGACTAACGAGATCCGTCTGTACAACCGTCTTCTATATCTAGACTAACGAGATCCGTCTGTACAACCGTCTTCTATATCTGGACTTACGAGATGCGTCTGTACAACCGCCTTCTATATCTAGACTAACGAGATCCGTCTGTACAGCCGTCTTCTATATCTAGACTAACGAGATCCGTCGTTGTACAACCGTCTTCTATATCTAGACTACCGAGATCCGTCTGTACAACCGTCTTCTATATCTAGACTAACGAGAACCATCTGTATAACCGTCTTCTATATCTAGACTAACGAGATCTCTCGTTATACATCCCGTCTTCTATATCTAGACTAACGAAATCCGTCTGTAGAACCGTCTTCTATATCTAGACTAACGAGATCCGTCTGTACAACCGTCTTCTATATCTAGACTAACGAGATCCGTCGTTGTACAACCCTCTTCTATATCTAGACTAACGAGATCCGTCTGTACAACCGTCTTCTATATCTAGACTAACGAGATCTCTCGTTATTCAACCGTCTTCTATATCTAGACTAACGAGGTCTCTCGTTATTCAACCGTCTTCTATATCTAGACTAACGAAATCCGTCTGTAGAACCGTCTTCTATATCTAGACTAACGAGATCCGTCTGTACAACCGTCTTCTATATCTAGACTAACGAGATCCGTCGTTGTACAACCCTCTTCTATATCTAGACTAACGAGATCCGTCTGTACAACCGTCTTCTATATCTAGACTAACGAGATCTCTCGTTATACAACCGTCTTCTATATCTACACTAACGAGATCTCTCGTTATACAACCGTCTTCTATATCTAGACTAACGAGATCCGTCTGTACATCCGTCATCTATATCTAGACTAACGAGATACGTCCTTGGACAAACGTCTTCAATATCTAGACTAACGAGATCCGTCGTTGTACAACCGTCTTCTATATCTAGACTAACGGGATCCGTCTGTACAACCGCCTTCTATATCTAGACTAACGAGATCTGTCTATACAACCGCCTTCTATATCTAGACTAACGAGATCCGTCTGTACAACCGTCTTCTATATCTAGACTATCGAGATCCGTCTGTACAACCGTCTTTTATATCTACACTAACGAGATCTCTCGTTATACAACCGTCTTCTATATCTAGACTAACGAGATCCGCCTGTACAACCGTCTTCTATATCTAGACTAACGAGATCTCTCGTTATACAACCGTCTTCTATATCTAGACTAACGAGATCCGCCTGTACAACCGTCTTCTATATCTAGACTAACGAGATCTCTCGTTATACAACCGTCTTCTATATCTAGACTAACGAGATCTCTCATTATACAACCGTCTTCTATATCTAGACTAACGAGATCCGTCTGCGCAACCGTCTTCTATATCTAGACTAACGAGATCCGTTGTTGTACAACCCTCTTCTATATCTAGACTAACGAGATCCGTCGTTGTACAACCGTCTTCTATATCTAGACTAACGAGATACGTCTGTACAACCGTCATCTATATCTAGACTAACGAGATACGTCCTTGGACAAAGGTCTTCAAAATCTAGACTAACGAGATCCGTCGTTGTACAACCGTCTTCTATATCTAGACTAACGAGATCCGTCGTTGTACAACCTCTTCTATATCTAGACTAACGAGATCCGTCTGTACAACCGTCTTCTATATCTAGACTAACGAGATCTCTCGTTATACAACCGTCTTCTATATCTACACTAACGAGATCTCTCGTTATACAACCGTCTTCTATATCTAGACTAACGAGATCCGTCTGTACATCCGTCATCTATATCTAGACTAACGAGATACGTCCTTGGACAAACGTCTTCAATATCTAGACTAACGAGATCCGTCGTTGTACAACCGTCTTCTATATCTAGACTAACGGGATCCGTCTGTACAACCGCCTTCTATATCTAGACTAACGAGATCTGTCTATACAACCGCCTTCTATATCTAGACTAACGAGATCCGTCTGTACAACCGTCTTCTATATCTAGACTATCGAGATCCGTCTGTACAACCGTCTTTTATATCTACACTAACGAGATCTCTCGTTATACAACCGTCTTCTATATCTAGACTAACGAGATCCGCCTGTACAACCGTCTTCTATATCTAGACTAACGAGATCTCTCGTTATACAACCGTCTTCTATATCTAGACTAACGAGATCCGCCTGTACAACCGTCTTCTATATCTAGACTAACGAGATCTCTCGTTATACAACCGTCTTCTATATCTAGACTAACGAGATCTCTCATTATACAACCGTCTTCTATATCTAGACTAACGAGATCCATCTGCGCAACCGTCTTCTATATCTAGACTAACGAGATCCGTTGTTGTACAACCCTCTTCTAGATCTAGACTAACGAGATCCGTCGTTGTACAACCGTCTTCTATATCTAGACTAACGAGATACGTCTGTACAACCGTCATCTATATCTAGACTAACGAGATACGTCCTTGGACAAAGGTCTTCAAAATCTAGACTAACGAGATCCGTCGTTGTACAACCGTCTTCTATATCTAGACTAACGAGATCCGTCGTTGTACAACCGTCTTTTATATCTACACTACCGAGATCTCTCGTTGTACAACCGTCTTTTATATCTACACTAACGAGATCTCTCGTTATACAACCGTCTTCTATATCTAGACTAACGAGATCCGTCTGTACAACCGTCTTCTATATCTAGACTAACGAGATCTCTCGTTATACAACCGTCTTCTATATCTACAGTAACGAGATCTCTCGTTATACAACCGTCTTCTATATCTAGACTAACGAGATCCGTCTGCGCAACCGTCTTCTATATCTAGACTAACGAGATCCGTTGTTGTACAACCCTCTTCTATATCTAGACTAACGAGATCCGTCGTTGTACAACCGTCTTCTATATCTAGACTAACGAGATACGTCTGTACAACCGTCATCTATATCTAGACTAACGAGATACGTCCTTGGACAAACGTCTTCAATATCTAGACTAACGAGATCCATCTGTACAACCGTCTTCTATATCTAGACTAACGAGATCCGTCGTTGTACAACCCTCTTCTATATCTAGACTAACGAGATCCGTCTATACAACCGCCTTCTATATCTAGACTAACGAGATCCGTCTGTACAACCGTCTTCTATATCTAGACTAACGAGATCCATCTGTACAACTGTCTTCTATATCTAGACTAACGAGATCTGTCTGTACAACCGTCTTCTATATCTAGACTAACGAGATCTCTCGTTATTCAACCGTCTTCTATATCTAGACTAACGAGGTCTCTCGTTATTCAACCGTCTTCTATATCTAGACTAACGAGATCTCTCGATATTCAACCGTCTTCTATATCTAGACTAACGAAATCCGTCTGTATAACCGTCTTCTATATCTAGACTACCGAGATCCGTCTGTACAACCGTCTTCTATATCTAACCTAACGAGAACCGTCTGTATAACCGTCTTCTATATCTAGACTAACGAGAACCGTCTGTACAACCGTCTTCTATATCTAGACTAACGAGATCTCTCGATGTACAACCGTCTTCTATACCTAGACTAACGGGATCCGTCTGTACAACCGTCTTCTTTATCTGGACTAACGAGATCCGTCTGTACAACCATCTTCTATATCTAGACTAACGAGATACGTCTGTACAACCGTCATCTATATCTAGACTAACGAGATACGTCCTTGGACAAAGGTCTTCAATATCTAGACTAACGAGATCCGTCGTTGTACAACCGTCTTCTATATCTAGACTAACGAGATCCGTCGTTGTACAACCGTCTTTTATATCTACACTAACGAGATCTCTCGTTGTACAACCGTCTTTTATATCTACACTAACGAGATCTCTCGTTATACAACCGTCCTCTATATCTAGACTAACGAGATCCGTCTGTACAACCGTCTTCTATATCTAGACTAACGAGATCTCTCGTTATACAACCGTCTTCTATATCTAGACTAACGAGATCTCTCGTTATACAACCGTCTTCTATATCTAGACTAACGAGATCTCTCGTTATACAACCGTCTTCTATATCTAGACTAACGAGATCCGTCTGCGCAACCGTCTTCTATATCTAGACTAACGTGATCCGTTGTTGTACAACCCTCTTCTATATCTAGACTAACGAGATCCGTCGTTGTACAACCGTCTTCTATATCTAGACTAACGAGATACGTCTGTACAACCGTCATCTATATCTAGACTAACGAGATACGTCCTTGGACAAACGTCTTCAATATCTAGACTAACGAGATCCGTCGTTGTACAACCGTCTTCTATATCTAGACTAACGAGATCCGTCGTTGTACAACCGTCTTTTATATCTACACTAACGAGATCTCTCGTTATACAACCGTCTTCTATATCTAGACTAACGAGATCCGTCTGTACAACCGTCTTCTATATCTAGACTAACGAGATCTCTCGTTATACAACCGTCTTCTATATCTAGACTAACGAGATCTCTCGTTATACAACCGTCTTCTATATCTAGACTAACGGGTCTCTCGTTATACAACCGTCTTCTATATCTAGACTAACGAGATCCGTCTGTACAACCGTCTTCTATATCTAGACTAACGAGATCCGTCGTCTATATCTAGACTAACGAGCTCTGTGTGTACAACCGTCTTCTATGTCTAGACTAACGAGATCCGTCTGTACAACCGTCTTCTATATCTAGACTAACGAGATCCGTCAGTACAACCGTCTTCTTTATCTGGACTAACGAGATCCGTCTGTACAACCATCTTCTATATCTAGACTAACGAGATCTCTCGTTATACAACCCTCTTCTATATCTAGACTAACGAGATCCGTCTGTACAGCCGTCTTCTATATCTAGACTAACGAGATCCGTCGTTGTACAACCGTCTTCTATATCTAGACTACCGAGATCCGTCTGTACAACCGTCTTCTATATCTAGACTAACGAGAACCGTCTGTATAACCGTCTTCTATATCTAGACTAACGAGATCTCTCGATGTACAACCGTCTTCTATACCTAGACTAACGGGATCCGTCTGTACAACCGTCTTCTATATCTAGACTAACGAGATCTCTCGTTATACATCCCGTCTTCTATATCTAGACTAACGAGATCCGTCTGTACAACCGTCTTCTATATCTAGACTAACGAGATCCGTCTGTACAACCGTCTTCTCTATCTGGACTAACGAGATCCGTCTGTACAACCATCTTCTATATCTAGACTAACGAGATCTCTCGTTATACAACCGTCTTCTATATCTAGACTAACGAAATCCGTCTGTAGAACCGTCTTCTATATCTAGACTAACGAGATCCGTCTGTACAACCGTCTTCTATATCTAGACTAACGAGATCTCTCGTTATACAACCGTCTTCTATATCTAGACTACCGAGATCCGTCTGTACAACCGTCTTCTATATCTAGACTAACGAGAACCGTCTGTACAACCGTTTTCTATATCTAGACTAACGAGATCCGTCTGTATAACCGTCTTCTATATCTAGACTAACGAGATCCGTCTGTATAACCGTCTTCTATATCTAGACTAACGAGATCTCTCGTTATACAACCGTCTTCTATATCTAGACTAACGAGATCCGTCTGTACAACCGTCTTCTATATCTAGACTAACGAGATCCGTCTGTACAACCGTCTTCTATATCTAGACTAACGAGATCCGGCTGTACAACCGTCTTCTATATCTAGACTAACGAGATCCGTCTGTACAACCGTCTTCTATATCTAGACTAACGACATCTCTCGTTATACAACCGTCTTCTATATCTAGACTAACGGGTCTCTCGTTATACAACCGTCTTCTATATCTAGACTAACGAGATCCGTCTGTACAACCGTCTTCTATATCTAGACTAACGAGATCTCTCGTTATACAACCGTCTTCTATATCTAGACTACCGAGATCCGTCTGTACAACCGTCTTCTATATCTAGACTAACGAGAACCGTCTGTACAACCGTTTTCTATATCTAGACTAACGAGATCTCTCGATGTACAACCGTCTTCTATACCTAGACTAACGGGATCCGTCTGTACAACCGTCTTCTATATCAAGACTAACGAGATCTCTCGTTATACATCCCGTCTTCTATATCTAGACTAACGAGATCCGTCTGTACAACCGTCTTCTATATCTAGACTAACGAGATCCGTCTGTACAACCGTCTTCTTTATCTGGACTAACGAGATCCGTCTGTACAACCATCTTCTATATCTAGACTAACGAGATACGTCTGTACAACCGTCATCTATATCTAGACTAACGAGATACGTCCTTGGACAAAGGTCTTCAATATCTAGACTAACGAGATCCGTCGTTGTACAACCGTCTTCTATATCTAGACTAACGAGATCCGTCGTTATACAACCGTCTTTTATATCTACACTAACGAGATCTCTCGTTGTACAACCGTCTTTTATATCTACACTAACGAGATCTCTCGTTATACAACCGTCCTCTATATCTAGACTAACGAGATCCGTCTGTACAACCGTCTTCTATATCTAGACTAACGAGATCTCTCGTTATACAACCGTCTTCTATATCTAGACTAACGAGATCTCTCGTTATACAACCGTCTTCTATATCTAGACTAACGAGATCCGTCTGCGCAACCGTCTTCTATATCTAGACTAACGAGATCCGTTGTTGTACAACCCTCTTCTATATCTAGACTAACGAGATCCGTCGTTGTACAACCGTCTTCTATATCTAGACTAACGAGATACGTCTGTACAACCGTCATCTATATCTAGACTAACGAGATACGTCCTTGGACAAACGTCTTCAATATCTAGACTAACGAGATCCGTCGTTGTACAACCGTCTTCTATATCTAGACTAACGAGATCCGTCGTTGTACAACCGTCTTTTATATCTACACTAACGAGATCTCTCGTTATACAACCGTCTTCTATATCTAGACTAACGAGATCCGTCTGTACAACCGTCTTCTATATCTAGACTAACGAGATCTCTCGTTATTCAACCGTCTTCTATATCTAGACTAACGAGGTCTCTCGTTATTCAACCGTCTTCTATATCTAGACTAACGGGTCTCTCGTTATACAACCGTCTTCTATATCTAGAATAACGAGATCCGTCTGTACAACCGTCTTCTATATCTAGACTAACGAGATCCGTTGTTGTACAACCCTCTTCTATATCTAGACTAACGAGATACGTCTGTACAACCGTCATCTATATCTAGACTAACGAGATACGTCCTTGGACAAAGGTCTTCAAAATCTAGACTAACGAGATCCGTCTTCTATATCTAGACTAACGAGCTCTGTGTGTACAACCGTCTTCTATGTCTAGACTAACGAGATCCGTCTGTACAACCGTCTTCTATATCTAGACTAACGAGATCCGTCAGTACAACCGTCTTCTTTATCTGGACTAACGAGATCCGTCTGTACAACCATCTTCTATATCTAGACTAACGAGATCTCTCGTTATACAACCCTCTTCTATATCTAGACTAACGAGATCCGTCTGTACAACCGTCTTCTATATCTAGACTAACGAGATCCGTCTGTACAACCGTCTTCTATATCTGGACTTACGAGATGCGTCTGTACAACCGCCTTCTATATCTAGACTAACGAGATCCGTCTGTACAGCCGTCTTCTATATCTAGACTAACGAGATCCGTCGTTGTACAACCGTCTTCTATATCTAGACTACCGAGATCCGTCTGTACAACCGTCTTCTATATCTAGACTAACGAGAACCATCTGTATAACCGTCTTCTATATCTAGACTAACGAGATCTCTCGTTATACATCCCGTCTTCTATATCTAGACTAACGAAATCCGTCTGTAGAACCGTCTTCTATATCTAGACTAACGAGATCCGTCTGTACAACCGTCTTCTATATCTAGACTAACGAGATCCGTCGTTGTACAACCCTCTTCTATATCTAGACTAACGAGATCCGTCTGTACAACCGTCTTCTATATCTAGACTAACGAGATCTCTCGTTATTCAACCGTCTTCTATATCTAGACTAACGAGGTCTCTCGTTATTCAACCGTCTTCTATATCTAGACTAACGAAATCCGTCTGTAGAACCGTCTTCTATATCTAGACTAACGAGATCCGTCTGTACAACCGTCTTCTATATCTAGACTAACGAGATCCGTCGTTGTACAACCCTCTTCTATATCTAGACTAACGAGATCCGTCTGTACAACCGTCTTCTATATCTAGACTAACGAGATCTCTCGTTATACAACCGTCTTCTATATCTACACTAACGAGATCTCTCGTTATACAACCGTCTTCTATATCTAGACTAACGAGATCCGTCTGTACATCCGTCATCTATATCTAGACTAACGAGATACGTCCTTGGACAAACGTCTTCAATATCTAGACTAACGAGATCCGTCGTTGTACAACCGTCTTCTATATCTAGACTAACGGGATCCGTCTGTACAACCGCCTTCTATATCTAGACTAACGAGATCTGTCTATACAACCGCCTTCTATATCTAGACTAACGAGATCCGTCTGTACAACCGTCTTCTATATCTAGACTATCGAGATCCGTCTGTACAACCGTCTTTTATATCTACACTAACGAGATCTCTCGTTATACAACCGTCTTCTATATCTAGACTAACGAGATCCGCCTGTACAACCGTCTTCTATATCTAGACTAACGAGATCTCTCGTTATACAACCGTCTTCTATATCTAGACTAACGAGATCCGCCTGTACAACCGTCTTCTATATCTAGACTAACGAGATCTCTCGTTATACAACCGTCTTCTATATCTAGACTAACGAGATCTCTCATTATACAACCGTCTTCTATATCTAGACTAACGAGATCCGTCTGCGCAACCGTCTTCTATATCTAGACTAACGAGATCCGTTGTTGTACAACCCTCTTCTATATCTAGACTAACGAGATCCGTCGTTGTACAACCGTCTTCTATATCTAGACTAACGAGATACGTCTGTACAACCGTCATCTATATCTAGACTAACGAGATACGTCCTTGGACAAAGGTCTTCAAAATCTAGACTAACGAGATCCGTCGTTGTACAACCGTCTTCTATATCTAGACTAACGAGATCCGTCGTTGTACAACCTCTTCTATATCTAGACTAACGAGATCCGTCTGTACAACCGTCTTCTATATCTAGACTAACGAGATCTCTCGTTATACAACCGTCTTCTATATCTACACTAACGAGATCTCTCGTTATACAACCGTCTTCTATATCTAGACTAACGAGATCCGTCTGTACATCCGTCATCTATATCTAGACTAACGAGATACGTCCTTGGACAAACGTCTTCAATATCTAGACTAACGAGATCCGTCGTTGTACAACCGTCTTCTATATCTAGACTAACGGGATCCGTCTGTACAACCGCCTTCTATATCTAGACTAACGAGATCTGTCTATACAACCGCCTTCTATATCTAGACTAACGAGATCCGTCTGTACAACCGTCTTCTATATCTAGACTATCGAGATCCGTCTGTACAACCGTCTTTTATATCTACACTAACGAGATCTCTCGTTATACAACCGTCTTCTATATCTAGACTAACGAGATCCGCCTGTACAACCGTCTTCTATATCTAGACTAACGAGATCTCTCGTTATACAACCGTCTTCTATATCTAGACTAACGAGATCCGCCTGTACAACCGTCTTCTATATCTAGACTAACGAGATCTCTCGTTATACAACCGTCTTCTATATCTAGACTAACGAGATCTCTCATTATACAACCGTCTTCTATATCTAGACTAACGAGATCCATCTGCGCAACCGTCTTCTATATCTAGACTAACGAGATCCGTTGTTGTACAACCCTCTTCTAGATCTAGACTAACGAGATCCGTCGTTGTACAACCGTCTTCTATATCTAGACTAACGAGATACGTCTGTACAACCGTCATCTATATCTAGACTAACGAGATACGTCCTTGGACAAAGGTCTTCAAAATCTAGACTAACGAGATCCGTCGTTGTACAACCGTCTTCTATATCTAGACTAACGAGATCCGTCGTTGTACAACCGTCTTTTATATCTACACTACCGAGATCTCTCGTTGTACAACCGTCTTTTATATCTACACTAACGAGATCTCTCGTTATACAACCGTCTTCTATATCTAGACTAACGAGATCCGTCTGTACAACCGTCTTCTATATCTAGACTAACGAGATCTCTCGTTATACAACCGTCTTCTATATCTACAGTAACGAGATCTCTCGTTATACAACCGTCTTCTATATCTAGACTAACGAGATCCGTCTGCGCAACCGTCTTCTATATCTAGACTAACGAGATCCGTTGTTGTACAACCCTCTTCTATATCTAGACTAACGAGATCCGTCGTTGTACAACCGTCTTCTATATCTAGACTAACGAGATACGTCTGTACAACCGTCATCTATATCTAGACTAACGAGATACGTCCTTGGACAAACGTCTTCAATATCTAGACTAACGAGATCCATCTGTACAACCGTCTTCTATATCTAGACTAACGAGATCCGTCGTTGTACAACCCTCTTCTATATCTAGACTAACGAGATCCGTCTATACAACCGCCTTCTATATCTAGACTAACGAGATCCGTCTGTACAACCGTCTTCTATATCTAGACTAACGAGATCCATCTGTACAACTGTCTTCTATATCTAGACTAACGAGATCTGTCTGTACAACCGTCTTCTATATCTAGACTAACGAGATCTCTCGTTATTCAACCGTCTTCTATATCTAGACTAACGAGGTCTCTCGTTATTCAACCGTCTTCTATATCTAGACTAACGAGATCTCTCGATATTCAACCGTCTTCTATATCTAGACTAACGAAATCCGTCTGTATAACCGTCTTCTATATCTAGACTACCGAGATCCGTCTGTACAACCGTCTTCTATATCTAACCTAACGAGAACCGTCTGTATAACCGTCTTCTATATCTAGACTAACGAGAACCGTCTGTACAACCGTCTTCTATATCTAGACTAACGAGATCTCTCGATGTACAACCGTCTTCTATACCTAGACTAACGGGATCCGTCTGTACAACCGTCTTCTTTATCTGGACTAACGAGATCCGTCTGTACAACCATCTTCTATATCTAGACTAACGAGATACGTCTGTACAACCGTCATCTATATCTAGACTAACGAGATACGTCCTTGGACAAAGGTCTTCAATATCTAGACTAACGAGATCCGTCGTTGTACAACCGTCTTCTATATCTAGACTAACGAGATCCGTCGTTGTACAACCGTCTTTTATATCTACACTAACGAGATCTCTCGTTGTACAACCGTCTTTTATATCTACACTAACGAGATCTCTCGTTATACAACCGTCCTCTATATCTAGACTAACGAGATCCGTCTGTACAACCGTCTTCTATATCTAGACTAACGAGATCTCTCGTTATACAACCGTCTTCTATATCTAGACTAACGAGATCTCTCGTTATACAACCGTCTTCTATATCTAGACTAACGAGATCTCTCGTTATACAACCGTCTTCTATATCTAGACTAACGAGATCCGTCTGCGCAACCGTCTTCTATATCTAGACTAACGTGATCCGTTGTTGTACAACCCTCTTCTATATCTAGACTAACGAGATCCGTCGTTGTACAACCGTCTTCTATATCTAGACTAACGAGATACGTCTGTACAACCGTCATCTATATCTAGACTAACGAGATACGTCCTTGGACAAACGTCTTCAATATCTAGACTAACGAGATCCGTCGTTGTACAACCGTCTTCTATATCTAGACTAACGAGATCCGTCGTTGTACAACCGTCTTTTATATCTACACTAACGAGATCTCTCGTTATACAACCGTCTTCTATATCTAGACTAACGAGATCCGTCTGTACAACCGTCTTCTATATCTAGACTAACGAGATCTCTCGTTATACAACCGTCTTCTATATCTAGACTAACGAGATCTCTCGTTATACAACCGTCTTCTATATCTAGACTAACGGGTCTCTCGTTATACAACCGTCTTCTATATCTAGACTAACGAGATCCGTCTGTACAACCGTCTTCTATATCTAGACTAACGAGATCCGTCGTCTATATCTAGACTAACGAGCTCTGTGTGTACAACCGTCTTCTATGTCTAGACTAACGAGATCCGTCTGTACAACCGTCTTCTATATCTAGACTAACGAGATCCGTCAGTACAACCGTCTTCTTTATCTGGACTAACGAGATCCGTCTGTACAACCATCTTCTATATCTAGACTAACGAGATCTCTCGTTATACAACCCTCTTCTATATCTAGACTAACGAGATCCGTCTGTACAGCCGTCTTCTATATCTAGACTAACGAGATCCGTCGTTGTACAACCGTCTTCTATATCTAGACTACCGAGATCCGTCTGTACAACCGTCTTCTATATCTAGACTAACGAGAACCGTCTGTATAACCGTCTTCTATATCTAGACTAACGAGATCTCTCGATGTACAACCGTCTTCTATACCTAGACTAACGGGATCCGTCTGTACAACCGTCTTCTATATCTAGACTAACGAGATCTCTCGTTATACATCCCGTCTTCTATATCTAGACTAACGAGATCCGTCTGTACAACCGTCTTCTATATCTAGACTAACGAGATCCGTCTGTACAACCGTCTTCTCTATCTGGACTAACGAGATCCGTCTGTACAACCATCTTCTATATCTAGACTAACGAGATCTCTCGTTATACAACCGTCTTCTATATCTAGACTAACGAAATCCGTCTGTAGAACCGTCTTCTATATCTAGACTAACGAGATCCGTCTGTACAACCGTCTTCTATATCTAGACTAACGAGATCTCTCGTTATACAACCGTCTTCTATATCTAGACTACCGAGATCCGTCTGTACAACCGTCTTCTATATCTAGACTAACGAGAACCGTCTGTACAACCGTTTTCTATATCTAGACTAACGAGATCCGTCTGTATAACCGTCTTCTATATCTAGACTAACGAGATCCGTCTGTATAACCGTCTTCTATATCTAGACTAACGAGATCTCTCGTTATACAACCGTCTTCTATATCTAGACTAACGAGATCCGTCTGTACAACCGTCTTCTATATCTAGACTAACGAGATCCGTCTGTACAACCGTCTTCTATATCTAGACTAACGAGATCCGGCTGTACAACCGTCTTCTATATCTAGACTAACGAGATCCGTCTGTACAACCGTCTTCTATATCTAGACTAACGACATCTCTCGTTATACAACCGTCTTCTATATCTAGACTAACGGGTCTCTCGTTATACAACCGTCTTCTATATCTAGACTAACGAGATCCGTCTGTACAACCGTCTTCTATATCTAGACTAACGAGATCTCTCGTTATACAACCGTCTTCTATATCTAGACTACCGAGATCCGTCTGTACAACCGTCTTCTATATCTAGACTAACGAGAACCGTCTGTACAACCGTTTTCTATATCTAGACTAACGAGATCTCTCGATGTACAACCGTCTTCTATACCTAGACTAACGGGATCCGTCTGTACAACCGTCTTCTATATCAAGACTAACGAGATCTCTCGTTATACATCCCGTCTTCTATATCTAGACTAACGAGATCCGTCTGTACAACCGTCTTCTATATCTAGACTAACGAGATCTCTCGATATTCAACCGTCTTCTATATCTAGACTAACGAAATCCGTCTGTATAACCGTCTTCTATATCTAGACTAACGAGATCCGTCTGTATAACCGTCTTCTATATCTAGACTAACGAGATCTCTCGTTATACAACCGTCTTCTATATCTAGACTAACGAGATCCGTCTGTACAACCGTCTTCTATATCTAGACTAACGAGATCCGTCTGTACAACCGTCTTCTATATCTAGACTAACGAGATCCGTCTGTACAACCGTCTTCTATATCTAGACTAACGAGATCCGTCTGTACAACCGTCTTCTATATCTAGACTAACGACATCTCTCGTTATACAACCGTCTTCTATATCTAGACTAACGGGTCTCTCGTTATACAACCGTCTTCTATATCTAGACTAACGAGATCCGTCTGTAAAACCGTCTTCTATATCTAGACTAACGAGATCTCTCGTTATACAACCGTCTTCTATATCTAGACTAACGAGATCTCTCGTTATACAACCGTCTTCTATATCTAGACTAACGAGATCTCTCGTTATACAACCGTCTTCTATATCTAGACTAACGAGATCTCTCGTTATACAACCGTCTTCTATATCTAGACTAACGAGATCCGTCTGTACAACCGTCTTCTATATCTAGACTAACGAGATCCGTCTGTACAACAGTTTTCTATATCTAGACTAACGAGATACGTCGTTGGACAAACGTCTTCAATATCTAGACTAACGAGATCGGTCTGTACAACCGTCTTCTATATCTAGACTAACGAGATCCGTCGTTGTACAACCGTCTTCTATATCTAGACTAACGAGATCTCTCGATGTACAACCGTCTTCTATATCTAGACTAACGGGATCCGCCTGTACAACCGTCTTCTATATCTAGACTAACGAGATCTCTCGTTATACATCCCGTCTTCTATATCTAGACTAACGAGATCCGTCTGTACAACCGTCTTCTATATCTAGACTACCGAGATCCGTCTGTACAACCGTCTTCTATATCTAGACTAACGAGAACCGTCTGTACAACCGTTTTCTATATCTAGACTAACGAGATCTCTCGATGTACAACCGTCTTCTATACCTAGACTAACGGGATCCGTCTGTACAACCGTCTTCTATATCTAGACTAACGACATCTCTCGTTATACAACCGTCTTCTATATCTAGACTAACGGGTCTCTCGTTATACAACCGTCTTCTATATCTAGACTAACGAGATCCGTCTGTACAACCGTCTTCTATATCTAGACTAACGAGATCTCTCGTTATACAACCGTCTTCTATATCTAGACTAACGAGATCTCTCGTTATACAACCGTCTTCTATATCTAGACTAACGAGATCTCTCGTTATACAACCGTCTTCTATATCTAGACTAACGAGATCTCTCGTTATACAACCGTCTTCTATATCTAGACTAACGAGATCTCTCGTTATACAACCGTCTTCTATATCTAGACTAACGAGATCTCTCGTTATACAACCGTCTTCTATATCTAGACTAACGAGATCCGTCTGTACAACCGTCTTCTATATCTAGACTAACGAGATCCGTCTGTACAACAGTTTTCTATATCTAGACTAACGAGATACGTCGTTGGACAAACGTCTTCAATATCTAGACTAACGAGATCGGTCTGTACAACCGTCTTCTATATCTAGACTAACGAGATCCGTCGTTGTACAACCGTCTTCTATATCTAGACTAACGAGATCTCTCGATGTACAACCGTCTTCTATATCTAGACTAACGGGATCCGCCTGTACAACCGTCTTCTATATCTAGACTAACGAGATCTCTCGTTATACATCCCGTCATCTATATCTAGACTAACGAGATCCGTCTGTACAACCGTCTTCTATATCTAGACTACCGAGATCCGTCTGTACAACCGTCTTCTATATCTAGACTAACGAGAACCGTCTGTACAACCGTTTTCTATATCTAGACTAACGAGATCTCTCGATGTACAACCGTCTTCTATACCTAGACTAACGGGATCCGTCTGTACAACCGTCTTCTATATCTAGACTAACGACATCTCTCGTTATACAACCGTCTTCTATATCTAGACTAACGGGTCTCTCGTTATACAACCGTCTTCTATATCTAGACTAACGAGATCCGTCTGTACAACCGTCTTCTATATCTAGACTAACGAGATCTCTCGTTATACAACCGTCTTCTATATCTAGACTAACGAGATCTCTCGTTATACAACCGTCTTCTATATCTAGACTAACGAGATCTCTCGTTATACATCCCGTCTTCTATATCTAGACTAACGAGATCCGTCTGTACAACCGTCTTCTATATCTAGACTACCGAGATCCGTCTGTACAACCGTCTTCTATATCTAGACTAACGAGAACCGTCTGTACAACCGTTTTCTATATCTAGACTAACGAGAACCGTCTGTACAACCGTTTTCTATATCTAGACTAACGAGATCTCTCGATGTACAACCGTCTTCTATACCTAGACTAACGGGATCCGTCTGTACAACCGTCTTCTATATCAAGACTAACGAGATCTCTCGTTATACATCCCGTCTTCTATATCTAGACTAACGAGATCCGTCTGTACAACCGTCTTCTATATCTAGACTAACGAGATCTCTCGATATTCAACCGTCTTCTATATCTAGACTAACGAGATCCGTCTGTACAACCGTCTTCTATATCTAGACTAACGAGATCCGTCTGTACAACAGTTTTCTATATCTAGACTAACGAGATACGTCGTTGGACAAACGTCTTCAATATCTAGACTAACGAGATCGGTCTGTACAACCGTCTTCTATATCTAGACTAACGAGATCCGTCGTTGTACAACCGTCTTCTATATCTAGACTAACGAGATCCGTCTGTACAACCGTCTTCTATATCTAGACTAACGAGATCCGTCTGTACAACCGTCTTCTATATCTAGACTAACGAGATCCGTCTGTACAACCGTCTTCTATATCTAGACTAACGACATCTCTCGTTATACAACCGTCTTCTATATCTAGACTAACGGGTCTCTCGTTATACAACCGTCTTCTATATCTAGACTAACGAGATCCGTCTGTACAACCGTCTTCTATATCTAGACTAACGAGATCCGTCTGTACAACCGTCTTCTATATCTAGACTAACGAGATCTCTCGTTATACAACCGTCTTCTATATCTAGACTAACGAGATCTCTCGTTATACAACCGTCTTCTATATCTAGACTAACGAGATCTCTCGTTATACAACCGTCTTCTATATCTAGACTAACGAGATCTCTCGTTATACAACCGTCTTCTATATCTAGACTAACGAGATCCGTCTGTACAACCGTCTTCTATATCTAGACTAACGAGATCCGTCTGTACAACAGTTTTCTATATCTAGACTAACGAGATACGTCGTTGGACAAACGTCTTCAATATCTAGACTAACGAGATCGGTCTGTACAACCGTCTTCTATATCTAGACTAACGAGATCCGTCGTTGTACAACCGTCTTCTATATCTAGACTAACGAGATCTCTCGATGTACAACCGTCTTCTATATCTAGACTAACGGGATCCGCCTGTACAACCGTCTTCTATATCTAGACTAACGAGATCTCTCGTTATACATCCCGTCTTCTATATCTAGACTAACGAGATCCGTCTGTACAACCGTCTTCTATATCTAGACTACCGAGATCCGTCTGTACAACCGTCTTCTATATCTAGACTAACGAGAACCGTCTGTACAACCGTTTTCTATATCTAGACTAACGAGAACCGTCTGTACAACCGTTTTCTATATCTAGACTAACGAGATCTCTCGATGTACAACCGTCTTCTATACCTAGACTAACGGGATCCGTCTGTACAACCGTCTTCTATATCAAGACTAACGAGATCTCTCGTTATACATCCCGTCTTCTATATCTAGACTAACGAGATCCGTCTGTACAACCGTCTTCTATATCTAGACTAACGAGATCTCTCGATATTCAACCGTCTTCTATATCTAGACTAACGAGATCCGTCTGTACAACCGTCTTCTATATCTAGACTAACGAGATCCGTCTGTACAACAGTTTTCTATATCTAGACTAACGAGATACGTCGTTGGACAAACGTCTTCAATATCTAGACTAACGAGATCGGTCTGTACAACCGTCTTCTATATCTAGACTAACGAGATCCGTCGTTGTACAACCGTCTTCTATATCTAGACTAACGAGATCTCTCGATGTACAACCGTCTTCTATATCTAGACTAACGGGATCCGCCTGTACAACCGTCTTCTATATCTAGACTAACGAGATCTCTCGTTATACATCCCGTCTTCTATATCTAGACTAACGAGATCCGTCTGTACAACCGTCTTCTATATCTAGACTACCGAGATCCGTCTGTACAACCGTCTTCTATATCTAGACTAACGAGAACCGTCTGTACAACCGTTTTCTATATCTAGACTAACGAGATCTCTCGATGTACAACCGTCTTCTATACCTAGACTAACGGGATCCGTCTGTACAACCGTCTTCTATATCTAGACTAACGACATCTCTCGTTATACAACCGTCTTCTATATCTAGACTAACGGGTCTCTCGTTATACAACCGTCTTCTATATCTAGACTAACGAGATCTCTCGTTATACAACCGTCTTCTATATCTAGACTAACGAGATCTCTCGTTATACAACCGTCTTCTATATCTAGACTAACGAAATCCGTCTGTATAACCGTCTTCTATATCTAGACTAACGAGATCCGTCTGTATAACCGTCTTCTATATCTAGACTAACGAGATCTCTCGTTATACATACAACCGTCTTCTATATCTAGACTAACGAGATCCGTCTGTACAACCGTCTTCTATATCAAGACTAACGAGATCTCTCGTTATACATCCCGTCTTCTATATCTAGACTAACGAGATCCGTCTGTACAACCGTCTTCTATATCTAGACTAACGAGATCTCTCGATATTCAACCGTCTTCTATATCTAGACTAACGAAATCCGTCTGTATAACCGTCTTCTATATCTAGACTAACGAGATCCGTCTGTATAACCGTCTTCTATATCTAGACTAACGAGATCTCTCGTTATACAACCGTCTTCTATATCTAGACTAACGAGATCCGTCTGTACAACCGTCTTCTATATCTAGACTAACGAGATCCGTCTGTACAACCGTCTTCTATATCTAGACTAACGAGATCCGTCTGTACAACCGTCTTCTATATCTAGACTAACGACATCTCTCGTTATACAACCGTCTTCTATATCTAGACTAACGGGTCTCTCGTTATACAACCGTCTTCTATATCTAGACTAACGAGATCCGTCTGTACAACCGTCTTCTATATCTAGACTAACGAGATCTCTCGTTATACAACCGTCTTCTATATCTAGACTAACGAGATCTCTCGTTATACAACCGTCTTCTATATCTAGACTAACGAGATCTCTCGTTATACAACCGTCTTCTATATCTAGACTAACGAGATCTCTCGTTATACAACCGTCTTCTATATCTAGACTAACGAGATCTCTCGTTATACAACCGTCTTCTATATCTAGACTAACGAGATCCGTCTGTACAACCGTCTTCTATATCTAGACTAACGAGATCCGTCTGTACAACCGTCTTCTATATCTAGACTAACGAGATCCGTCTGTACAACAGTTTTCTATATCTAGACTAACGAGATACGTCGTTGGACAAACGTCTTCAATATCTAGACTAACGAGATCGGTCTGTACAACCGTCTTCTATATCTAGACTAACGAGATCCGTCGTTGCACAACCGTCTTCTATATCTAGACTAACGAGATCTCTCGATGTACAACCGTCTTCTATATCTAGACTAACGGGATCCGCCTGTACAACCGTCTTCTATATCTAGACTAACGAGATCTCTCGTTATACAACCGTCTTCTATATCTAGACTAACGAGATCCGTCTGTACAACCGTCTTCTATATCTAGACTAACGAGATCCGTCGTTGTACAACCGTCTTCTATATCTAGACTAACGAGATCCGTCTGTACAACCGTCTTCTATATCTAGACTACCGAGATCCGTCTGTACAACCGTCTTCTATATCTAGACTAACGAGAACCGTCTGTACAACCGTCATCTATATCTAGACTAACGAGATACGTCCTTGGACAAACGTCTTCAATATCTAGACTAACGAGATCCGTCGATGTACAACCGTCTTCTATATCTAGACTAACGAGATCCGTCTGTACAACCGTCTTCTATATCTAGACTAACGAGATCCGTCTGTACAACCGTCTTCTATATCTAGACTAACGAGATCCGTCTGTACAACCGTCTTCTATATCTAGACTAACGACATCTCTCGTTATACAACCGTCTTCTATATCTAGACTAACGGGTCTCCCGTTATACAACCGTCTTCTATATCTAGACTAACGAGATCCGTCTGTACAACCGTCTTCTATATCTAGACTACCGAGATCCGTCTGTACAACCGTCTTCTATATCTAGACTAACGAGAACCGTCTGTACAACCGTCATCTATATCTAGACTAACGAGATCCGTCTGTACAACCGTCTTCTATATCTAGACTAACGACATCTCTCGTTATACAACCGTCTTCTATATCTAGACTAACGGGTCTCTCGTTATACAACCGTCTTCTATATCTAGACTAACGAGATCCGTCTGTACAACCGTCTTCTATATCTAGACTAACGAGATCTCTCGTTATACAACCGTCTTCTATATCTAGACTAACGAGATCTCTCGTTATACAACCGTCTTCTATATCTAGACTAACGAGATCTCTCGTTATACAACCGTCTTCTATATCTAGACTAACGAGATCTCTCGTTATACAACCGTCTTCTATATCTAGACTAACGAGATCTCTCGTTATACAACCGTCTTCTATATCTAGACTAACGAGATCCGTCTGTACAACCGTCTTCTATATCTAGACTAACGAGATCCGTCTGTACAACAGTTTTCTATATCTAGACTAACGAGATACGTCGTTGGACAAACGTCTTCAATATCTAGACTAACGAGATCGGTCTGTACAACCGTCTTCTATATCTAGACTAACGAGATCCGTCGTTGTACAACCGTCTTCTATATCTAGACTAACGAGATCTCTCGATGTACAACCGTCTTCTATATCTAGACTAACGGGATCCGCCTGTACAACCGTCTTCTATATCTAGACTAACGAGATCTGTCTGTACAACCGCCTTCTATATCTAGACTAACGAGATCTCTCGTTATTCAACCGTCTTCTATATCTAGACTAACGAGATCTCTCGTTATACAACCGTCTTCTATATCTAGACTAACGAGATCTCTCATTATACAACCGTCTTCTATATCTAGACTAACGAGATCCGTCTGCGCAACCGTCTTCTATATCTAGACTAACGAGATCCGTTGTTGTACAACCCTCTTCTATATCTAGACTAACGAGATCCGTCGTTGTACAACCGTCTTCTATATCTAGACTAACGAGATACGTCTGTACAACCGTCATCTATATCTAGACTAACGAGATACGTCCTTGGACAAAGGTCTTCAAAATCTAGACTAACGAGATCCGTCGTTGTACAACCGTCTTCTATATCTAGACTAACGAGATCCGTCGTTGTACAACCGTCTTTTATATCTACACTAACGAGATCTCTCGTTGTACAACCGTCTTTTATATCTACACTAACGAGATCTCTCGTTATACAACCGTCTTCTATATCTAGACTAACGAGATCCGTCTGTACAACCGTCTTCTATATCTAGACTAACGAGATCCGTCTGTACAACCGTCTTCTATATCTAGACTAACGAGATCTCTCGTTATACAACCGTCTTCTATATCTAGACTAACGAGATCTCTCGTTATACAACCGTCTTCTATATCTAGACTAACGAGATCCGTCTGCGCAACCGTCTTCTATATCTAGACTAACGAGATCCGTTGTTGTACAACCCTCTTCTATATCTAGACTAACGAGATCCGTCGTTGTACAACCGTCTTCTATATCTAGACTAACGAGATACGTCTGTACAACCGTCATCTATATCTAGACTAACGAGATACGTCCTTGGACAAACGTCTTCAATATCTAGACTAACGAGATCCGTCGATGTACAACCGTCTTCTATATCTAGACTAACGAGATCCGTCGTTGTACAACCGTCTTTTATATCTACACTAACGAGATCTCTCGTTATACAACCGTCTTCTATATCTAGACTAACGAGATCCGTCTGTACAACCGTCGACTATATCTAGACTAACGAGATCTCTCGTTATACAACCGTCTTCTATATCTAGACTAACGGGTCTCTCGTTATACAACCGTCTTCTATATCTAGACTAACGAGATCCGTCTGTACAACCGTCTTCTATATCTAGACTAACGAGATCCGTCTGTACAACCGTCTTCTCTATCTGGACTAACGAGATCCGTCTGTACAACCATCTTCTATATCTAGACTAACGAGAACCGTCTGTACAACCGTTTTCTATATCTAGACTAACGAGATCCGTCTGTATAACCGTCTTCTATATCTAGACTAACGAGATCCGTCTGTATAACCGTCTTCTATATCTAGACTAACGAGATCTCTCGTTATACAACCGTCTTCTATATCTAGACTAACGAGATCCGTCTGTACAACCGTCTTCTATATCTAGACTAACGAGATCCGTCTGTACAACCGTCTTCTATATCTAGACTAACGAGATCCGTCTGTACAACCGTCTTCTATATCTAGACTAACGAGATCCGTCTGTACAACCGTCTTCTATATCTAGACTAACGAGATCCGTCTGTACAACCGTCTTCTATATCTAGACTAACGACATCTCTCGTTATACAACCGTCTTCTATATCTAGACTAACGGGTCTCTCGTTATACAACCGTCTTCTATATCTAGACTAACGAGATCCGTCTGTACAACCGTCTTCTATATCTAGACTAACGAGATCTCTCGTTATACAACCGTCTTCTATATCTAGACTACCGAGATCCGTCTGTACAACCGTCTTCTATATCTAGACTAACGAGAACCGTCTGTACAACCGTTTTCTATATCTAGACTAACGAGATCTCTCGATGTACAACCGTCTTCTATACCTAGACTAACGGGATCCGTCTGTACAACCGTCTTCTATATCAAGACTAACGAGATCTCTCGTTATACATCCCGTCTTCTATATCTAGACTAACGAGATCCGTCTGTACAACCGTCTTCTATATCTGGACTAACGAGATCCGTCTGTACAACCATCTTCTATATCTAGACTAACGAGATCTCTCGTTATACAACCCTCTTCTATATCTAGACTAACGAGATCCGTCTGTACAACCGTCTTCTATATCTAGACTAACGAGATCCGTCTGTACAACCGTCTTCTATATCTGGACTTACGAGATGCGTCTGTACAACCGTTTTCTATATCTAGACTAACGAGATCCGTCTGTGCAACCGTCTTCTATATCTAGACTAACGAGATCTCTCGTTATACAACCGTCTTCTATATCTAGACTAACGAGATCCGTCTGTACAACCGTCTTCTATGTCTAGACTAACGAGATCCGTCTGTACAACCGTCTTCTATATCTAGACTAACGAGATCCGTCTGTACATCCGTCTTCTATATCTAGACTAACGAGCTCTGTCTGTACAACAGTCTTCTATGTCTAGACTAACGAGATCCGTCTGTACAACCATCTTCTATATCTAGACTAACGAGATCTCTCGTTATACAACCGTCTTCTATATCTAGACTAACGAAATCCGTCTGTAGAACCGTCTTCTATATCTAGACTAACGAGATCCGTCTGTACAACCGTCTTCTATATCTAGACTAACGAGATCTCTCGTTATTCAACCGTCTTCTATATCTAGACTAACGAGGTCTCTCGTTATTCAACCGTCTTCTATATCTAGACTAACGAGATCTCTCGATATTCAACCGTCTTCTATATCTAGACTAACGAAATCCGTCTGTATAACCGTCTTCTATATCTAGACTAACGAGATCCGTCTGTATAACCGTCTTCTATATCTAGACTAACGAGATCTCTCGTTATACAACCGTCTTCTATATCTAGACTAACGAGATCCGTCTGTACAACCGTCTTCTATAT
This sequence comes from Andrena bicolor, assembly GCA_960531205.1. Lineage (NCBI taxonomy): Eukaryota > Metazoa > Arthropoda > Insecta > Hymenoptera > Andrenidae > Andrena > Andrena bicolor. Next base: position 292,958 of record CAUIJW010000190.1, read on the forward strand.
CTAGACTAACGAGATCCGTCTGTACAACCGTCTTCTATATCTAGACTAACGAGATCCGTCGTTGTACAAACGTCTTCTATATCTAGACTACCGAGATCCGTCTGTACAACCGTCTTCTATATCTAGACTAACGAGAACCGTCTGTACAACCGTCTTCTATATCTAGACTAACGAGATCTCTCGATGTACAACCGTCTTCTATACCTAGACTAACGGGATCCGTCTGTACAACCGTCTTCTATATCAAGACTAACGAGATCTCTCGTTATACATCCCGTCTTCTATATCTAGACTAACGAGATCCGTCTGTACAACCGTCTTCTATATCTAGACTAACGAGATCCGTCTGTACAACCGTCTTCTTTATCTGGACTAACGAGATCCGTCTGTACAACCATCTTCTATATCTAGACTAACGAGATCTCTCGTTATACAACCCTCTTCTATATCTAGACTAACGAGATCCGTCTGTACAACCGTCTTCTATATCTAGACTAACGAGATCCGTCTGTACAACCGTCTTCTATATCTGGACTTACGAGATGCGTCTGTACAACCGTTTTCTATATCTAGACTAACGAGATCCGTCTGCGCAACCGTCTTCTATATCTAGACTAACGAGATCTCTCGTTATACTACCGTCTTCTATATCTAGACTAACGAGATCCGTCTGTACAACCGTCTTCTATGTCTAGACTAACGAGATCCGTCTGTACAACCGTCTTCTATATCTAGACTAACGAGATCCGTCTGTACATCCGTCTTCTATATCTAGACTAACGAGCTCTGTCTGTACAACAGTCTTCTATGTCTAGACTAACGAGATCCGTCTGTACAACCGCCTTCTATATCTAGACTAACGAGATCCGTCTGTACAACCGTCTTCTATATCTAGACTAACGATATACGTCTGTACAACCGTCTTCTATATCTAGATTAACGAGATCCGTCTGTACAACTGTTTTCTATATCTAGACCAACGTGATCCGTCTGTACAACCGTCTTCTATATCTAGACTAACGAGATACGTCTGTACAACCGTCATCTATATCTAGACTAACGAGATACGTCCTTGGACAAACGTCTTCAATATCTAGACTAACGAGATCCGTCGTTGTACAACCGTCTTCTATATCTAGACTAACGAGATCCGTCTGTACAACTGTTTTCTATATCTAGACCAACGTGATCCGTCTGTACAACCGTCTTCTATATCTACACTAACGAGATCTCTCGTTATTCAACCGTCTTCTATATCTAGACTAACGAGATCCGTCTGTATAACCGTCTTCTATATCTAGACTAACGAGATCCGTCTGTGCAACCGTCTTCTATATCTAGACTAACGAGATCCGTTGTTGTACAACCCTCTTCTATATCTAGACTAACGAGATGCGTCTGTACAACCGTTTTCTATATCTAGACTAACGAGATACGTCTGTACAACCGTCATCTATATCTAGACTAACGAGATACGTCCTTGGACAAACGTCTTCAATATCTAGACTAACGAGATCCGTCTGTACATCCGTCTTCTATATCTAGACTAACGAGCTCTGTCTGTACAACAGTCTTCTATGTCTAGACTAACGAGATCCGTCTGTACAACCGCCTTCTATATCTAGACTAACGAGATCCGTCTGTACAACCGTCTTCTATATCTAGACTAACGATATACGTCTGTACAACCGTCTTCTATGTCTAGACTAACGAGATCCGTCTGTACAACCGTCTTCTATATCTAGACTAACGAGATCCGTCTGTACATCCGTCTTCTATATCTAGACTAACGAGCTCTGTCTGTACAACAGTCTTCTATGTCTAGACTAACGAGATCCGTCTGTACAACCATCTTCTATATCTAGACTAACGAGATCTCTCGTTATACAACCGTCTTCTATATCTAGACTAACGAAATCCGTCTGTAGAACCGTCTTCTATATCTAGACTAACGAGATCCGTCTGTACAACCGTCTTCTATATCTAGACTAACGAGATCTCTCGTTATTCAACCGTCTTCTATATCTAGACTAACGAGGTCTCTCGTTATTCAACCGTCTTCTATATCTAGACTAACGAGATCTCTCGATATTCAACCGTCTTCTATATCTAGACTAACGAAATCCGTCTGTATAACCGTCTTCTATATCTAGACTAACGAGATCCGTCTGTATAACCGTCTTCTATATCTAGACTAACGAGATCTCTCGTTATACAACCGTCTTCTATATCTAGACTAACGAGATCCGTCTGTACAACCGTCTTCTATATCTAGACTAACGAGATCCGTCTGTACAACCGTCTTCTATATCTAGACTAACGAGATCCGTCGTTGTACAAACGTCTTCTATATCTAGACTACCGAGATCCGTCTGTACAACCGTCTTCTATATCTAGACTAACGAGAACCGTCTGTACAACCGTCTTCTATATCTAGACTAACGAGATCTCTCGATGTACAACCGTCTTCTATACCTAGACTAACGGGATCCGTCTGTACAACCGTCTTCTATATCAAGACTAACGAGATCTCTCGTTATACATCCCGTCTTCTATATCTAGACTAACGAGATCCGTCTGTACAACCGTCTTCTATATCTAGACTAACGAGATCCGTCTGTACAACCGTCTTCTTTATCTGGACTAACGAGATCCGTCTGTACAACCATCTTCTATATCTAGACTAACGAGATCTCTCGTTATACAACCCTCTTCTATATCTAGACTAACGAGATCCGTCTGTACAACCGTCTTCTATATCTAGACTAACGAGATCCGTCTGTACAACCGTCTTCTATATCTGGACTTACGAGATGCGTCTGTACAACCGTTTTCTATATCTAGACTAACGAGATCCGTCTGCGCAACCGTCTTCTATATCTAGACTAACGAGATCTCTCGTTATACAACCGTCTTCTATATCTAGACTAACGAGATCCGTCTGTACAACCGTCTTCTATGTCTAGACTAACGAGATCCGTCTGTACAACCGTCTTCTATATCTAGACTAACGAGATCCGTCTGTACATCCGTCTTCTATATCTAGACTAACGAGCTCTGTCTGTACAACAGTCTTCTATGTCTAGACTAACGAGATCCGTCTGTACAACCGCCTTCTATATCTAGACTAACGAGATCCGTCTGTACAACCGTCTTCTATATCTAGACTAACGATATACGTCTGTACAACCGTCTTCTATATCTAGATTAACGAGATCCGTCTGTACAACTGTTTTCTATATCTAGACCAACGTGATCCGTCTGTACAACCGTCTTCTATATCTAGACTAACGAGATACGTCTGTACAACCGTCATCTATATCTAGACTAACGAGATACGTCCTTGGACAAACGTCTTCAATATCTAGACTAACGAGATCCGTCGTTGTACAACCGTCTTCTATATCTAGACTAACGAGATCCGTCTGTACAACTGTTTTCTATATCTAGACCAACGTGATCCGTCTGTACAACCGTCTTCTATATCTACACTAACGAGATCTCTCGTTATTCAACCGTCTTCTATATCTAGACTAACGAGATCCGTCTGTATAACCGTCTTCTATATCTAGACTAACGAGATCCGTCTGTGCAACCGTCTTCTATATCTAGACTAACGAGATCCGTTGTTGTACAACCCTCTTCTATATCTAGACTAACGAGATGCGTCTGTACAACCGTTTTCTATATCTAGACTAACGAGATACGTCTGTACAACCGTCATCTATATCTAGACTAACGAGATACGTCCTTGGACAAACGTCTTCAATATCTAGACTAACGAGATCCGTCATTGCACAACCGTCTTCTATATCTAGACTAACGAGATCCGTCTGTACAACCGTCTTCTATATCTAGACCAACGAGATCCATCTGTGCAACCGTTTTCTATATCTAGACTAACGAGATCTGTCGTTATTCAACCGTCTTCTATATCTAGACTAACGAGATCCGTCTGTATAACCGTCTTCTATATCTACACTAACGAGATACGTCGTTGTACAACCCTCTTCTATATCTAGACTAACGAGATCCGTCGTTGTACAACCCTCTTCTATATCTAGACTAACGAGATCCATCTGTGCAACCGTTTTCTATATCTAGACTAACGAGATACGTCGTTGGACAAACGTCTTCAATATCTAGACTAGCGAGATTCGTCTGTACAACCGTCTTCTATATCTAGACTAACGAGATCCGTCGTTGTACAACCCTCTTCTATATCTAGACTAACGAGATCCGTCGTTGTACAACCGTCTTCTATATCTAGACTAACGAGATACGTCTGTACAACCGTCATCTATATCTAGACTAACGAGATACGTCCTTGGACAAACGTCTTCAATATCTAGACTAACGAGATCCGTCTGTACAACCGTCTTCTATATCTAGACTAACGAGATCCGTCGTTGTACAACCCTCTTCTATATCTAGACTAACGAGATCCGTCTATACAACCGCCTTCTATATCTAGACTAACGAGATCCGTCTGTACAACCGTCTTCTATATCTAGACTAACGAGATCCATCTGTACAACTGTCTTCTATATCTAGACCAGGCATGGAACTAAAGTGAACGCAGCGGCCGATTTTCGGAGGCAACGCCTCCTTTCTCCCGCCGCGCGTCTTTGTCCCCGCGGCGGGCCTAGGAGCTTCGAGCGCCTCAGACCCGTACCATATGAATCGCGCGTGGCGCATTGGGGCGACATTGTATCAATAGGTTTCCACATCGACCCAGAGAGCACGATTGTCGATGCGTTTTTGTTTTGTCAACGCGCCACGCGCGGTTCACGTGGTACGGGCCTGAGGCGCTCCACGAACCTGGGCCGCCGCGGGGGCCAAGACGCGCGGCGGGAGAAAGGAGGCGTTGCGTCCGAAAAACGGCCGCTGCGTTCACTTTAGTTCCATGCCTGATCTAGACTAACGAGATCTGTCTGTACAACCGTCTTCTATATCTAGACTAACAAGATCTCTCGTTATTCAACCGTCTTCTATATCTAGACTAACGAGGTCTCTCGTTATTCAACCGTCTTCTATATCTAGACTAACGAGATCTCTTGATATTCAACCGTCTTCTATATCTAGACTAACGAAATCCGTCTGTATAACCGTCTTCTATATCTAGACTACCGAGATCCGTCTGTACAACCGTCTTCTATATCTAGACTAACGAGAACCGTCTGTATAACCGTCTTCTATATCTAGACTAACGAGAACCGTCTGTACAACCGTCTTCTATATCTAGACTAACGAGATCTCTCGATGTACAACCGTCTTCTATACCTAGACTAACGGGATCCGTCTGTACAACCGTCTTCTATATCAAGACTAACGAGATCTCTCGTTATACATCCCGTCTTCTATATCTAGACTAACGAGATCCGTCTGTACAACCGTCTTCTATATCTAGACTAACGAGATCCGTCTGTACAACCGTCTTCTTTATCTGGACTAACGAGATCCGTCTGTACAACCATCTTCTATATCTAGACTAACGAGATACGTCTGTACAACCGTCATCTATATCTAGACTAACGAGATACGTCCTTGGACAAAGGTCTTCAATATCTAGACTAACGAGATCCGTCGTTGTACAACCGTCTTCTATATCTAGACTAACGAGATCCGTCGTTATACAACCGTCTTTTATATCTACACTAACGAGATCTCTCGTTGTACAACCGTCTTTTATATCTACACTAACGAGATCTCTCGTTATACAACCGTCCTCTATATCTAGACTAACGAGATCCGTCTGTACAACCGTCTTCTATATCTAGACTAACGAGATCTCTCGTTATACAACCGTCTTCTATATCTAGACTAACGAGATCTCTCGTTATACAACCGTCTTCTATATCTAGACTAACGAGATCCGTCTGCGCAACCGTCTTCTATATCTAGACTAACGAGATCCGTTGTTGTACAACCCTCTTCTATATCTAGACTAACGAGATCCGTCGTTGTACAACCGTCTTCTATATCTAGACTAACGAGATACGTCTGTACAACCGTCATCTATATCTAGACTAACGAGATACGTCCTTGGACAAACGTCTTCAATATCTAGACTAACGAGATCCGTCGTTGTACAACCGTCTTCTATATCTAGACTAACGAGATCCGTCGTTGTACAACCGTCTTTTATATCTACACTAACGAGATCTCTCGTTATACAACCGTCTTCTATATCTAGACTAACGAGATCCGTCTGTACAACCGTCTTCTATATCTAGACTAACGAGATCCGTCTGTACAACCGTCTTCTATATCTAGACTAACGAGATCCGTCTGTACAACCGTCTTCTATATCTAGACTAACGAGATCCGTCTGTACAACCGTCTTCTATATCTAGACTAACGACATCTCTCGTTATACAACCGTCTTCTATATCTAGACTAACGGGTCTCTCGTTATACAACCGTCTTCTATATCTAGACTAACGAGATCCGTCTGTACAACCGTCTTCTATATCTAGACTAACGAGATCTCTCGTTATACAACCGTCTTCTATATCTAGACTACCGAGATCCGTCTGTACAACCGTCTTCTATATCTAGACTAACGAGAACCGTCTGTACAACCGTTTTCTATATCTAGACTAACGAGATCTCTCGATGTACAACCGTCTTCTATACCTAGACTAACGGGATCCGTCTGTACAACCGTCTTCTATATCAAGACTAACGAGATCTCTCGTTATACATCCCGTCTTCTATATCTAGACTAACGAGATCCGTCTGTACAACCGTCTTCTATATCTGGACTAACGAGATCCGTCTGTACAACCATCTTCTATATCTAGACTAACGAGATCTCTCGTTATACAACCCTCTTCTATATCTAGACTAACGAGATCCGTCTGTACAACCGTCTTCTATATCTAGACTAACGAGATCCGTCTGTACAACCGTCTTCTATATCTGGACTTACGAGATGCGTCTGTACAACCGTTTTCTATATCTAGACTAACGAGATCCGTCTGTGCAACCGTCTTCTATATCTAGACTAACGAGATCTCTCGTTATACAACCGTCTTCTATATCTAGACTAACGAGATCCGTCTGTACAACCGTCTTCTATGTCTAGACTAACGAGATCCGTCTGTACAACCGTCTTCTATATCTAGACTAACGAGATCCGTCTGTACATCCGTCTTCTATATCTAGACTAACGAGCTCTGTCTGTACAACAGTCTTCTATGTCTAGACTAACGAGATCCGTCTGTACAACCATCTTCTATATCTAGACTAACGAGATCTCTCGTTATACAACCGTCTTCTATATCTAGACTAACGAAATCCGTCTGTAGAACCGTCTTCTATATCTAGACTAACGAGATCCGTCTGTACAACCGTCTTCTATATCTAGACTAACGAGATCTCTCGTTATTCAACCGTCTTCTATATCTAGACTAACGAGGTCTCTCGTTATTCAACCGTCTTCTATATCTAGACTAACGAGATCTCTCGATATTCAACCGTCTTCTATATCTAGACTAACGAAATCCGTCTGTATAACCGTCTTCTATATCTAGACTAACGAGATCCGTCTGTATAACCGTCTTCTATATCTAGACTAACGAGATCTCTCGTTATACAACCGTCTTCTATATCTAGACTAACGAGATCCGTCTGTACAACCGTCTTCTATATCTAGACTAACGAGATCCGTCTGTACAACCGTCTTCTATATCTAGACTAACGAGATCCGTCGTTGTACAAACGTCTTCTATATCTAGACTACCGAGATCCGTCTGTACAACCGTCTTCTATATCTAGACTAACGAGAACCGTCTGTACAACCGTCTTCTATATCTAGACTAACGAGATCTCTCGATGTACAACCGTCTTCTATACCTAGACTAACGGGATCCGTCTGTACAACCGTCTTCTATATCAAGACTAACGAGATCTCTCGTTATACATCCCGTCTTCTATATCTAGACTAACGAGATCCGTCTGTACAACCGTCTTCTATATCTAGACTAACGAGATCCGTCTGTACAACCGTCTTCTTTATCTGGACTAACGAGATCCGTCTGTACAACCATCTTCTATATCTAGACTAACGAGATCTCTCGTTATACAACCCTCTTCTATATCTAGACTAACGAGATCCGTCTGTACAACCGTCTTCTATATCTAGACTAACGAGATCCGTCTGTACAACCGTCTTCTATATCTGGACTTACGAGATGCGTCTGTACAACCGTTTTCTATATCTAGACTAACGAGATCCGTCTGCGCAACCGTCTTCTATATCTAGACTAACGAGATCTCTCGTTATACAACCGTCTTCTATATCTAGACTAACGAGATCCGTCTGTACAACCGTCTTCTATGTCTAGACTAACGAGATCCGTCTGTACAACCGTCTTCTATATCTAGACTAACGAGATCCGTCTGTACATCCGTCTTCTATATCTAGACTAACGAGCTCTGTCTGTACAACAGTCTTCTATGTCTAGACTAACGAGATCCGTCTGTACAACCGCCTTCTATATCTAGACTAACGAGATCCGTCTGTACAACCGTCTTCTATATCTAGACTAACGATATACGTCTGTACAACCGTCTTCTATATCTAGATTAACGAGATCCGTCTGTACAACTGTTTTCTATATCTAGACCAACGTGATCCGTCTGTACAACCGTCTTCTATATCTAGACTAACGAGATACGTCTGTACAACCGTCATCTATATCTAGACTAACGAGATACGTCCTTGGACAAACGTCTTCAATATCTAGACTAACGAGATCCGTCGTTGTACAACCGTCTTCTATATCTAGACTAACGAGATCCGTCTGTACAACTGTTTTCTATATCTAGACCAACGTGATCCGTCTGTACAACCGTCTTCTATATCTACACTAACGAGATCTCTCGTTATTCAACCGTCTTCTATATCTAGACTAACGAGATCCGTCTGTATAACCGTCTTCTATATCTAGACTAACGAGATCCGTCTGTGCAACCGTCTTCTATATCTAGACTAACGAGATCCGTTGTTGTACAACCCTCTTCTATATCTAGACTAACGAGATGCGTCTGTACAACCGTTTTCTATATCTAGACTAACGAGATACGTCTGTACAACCGTCATCTATATCTAGACTAACGAGATACGTCCTTGGACAAACGTCTTCAATATCTAGACTAACGAGATCCGTCTGTACATCCGTCTTCTATATCTAGACTAACGAGCTCTGTCTGTACAACAGTCTTCTATGTCTAGACTAACGAGATCCGTCTGTACAACCGCCTTCTATATCTAGACTAACGAGATCCGTCTGTACAACCGTCTTCTATATCTAGACTAACGATATACGTCTGTACAACCGTCTTCTATGTCTAGACTAACGAGATCCGTCTGTACAACCGTCTTCTATATCTAGACTAACGAGATCCGTCTGTACATCCGTCTTCTATATCTAGACTAACGAGCTCTGTCTGTACAACAGTCTTCTATGTCTAGACTAACGAGATCCGTCTGTACAACCATCTTCTATATCTAGACTAACGAGATCTCTCGTTATACAACCGTCTTCTATATCTAGACTAACGAAATCCGTCTGTAGAACCGTCTTCTATATCTAGACTAACGAGATCCGTCTGTACAACCGTCTTCTATATCTAGACTAACGAGATCTCTCGTTATTCAACCGTCTTCTATATCTAGACTAACGAGGTCTCTCGTTATTCAACCGTCTTCTATATCTAGACTAACGAGATCTCTCGATATTCAACCGTCTTCTATATCTAGACTAACGAAATCCGTCTGTATAACCGTCTTCTATATCTAGACTAACGAGATCCGTCTGTATAACCGTCTTCTATATCTAGACTAACGAGATCTCTCGTTATACAACCGTCTTCTATATCTAGACTAACGAGATCCGTCTGTACAACCGTCTTCTATATCTAGACTAACGAGATCCGTCTGTACAACCGTCTTCTATATCTAGACTAACGAGATCCGTCGTTGTACAAACGTCTTCTATATCTAGACTACCGAGATCCGTCTGTACAACCGTCTTCTATATCTAGACTAACGAGAACCGTCTGTACAACCGTCTTCTATATCTAGACTAACGAGATCTCTCGATGTACAACCGTCTTCTATACCTAGACTAACGGGATCCGTCTGTACAACCGTCTTCTATATCAAGACTAACGAGATCTCTCGTTATACATCCCGTCTTCTATATCTAGACTAACGAGATCCGTCTGTACAACCGTCTTCTATATCTAGACTAACGAGATCCGTCTGTACAACCGTCTTCTTTATCTGGACTAACGAGATCCGTCTGTACAACCATCTTCTATATCTAGACTAACGAGATCTCTCGTTATACAACCCTCTTCTATATCTAGACTAACGAGATCCGTCTGTACAACCGTCTTCTATATCTAGACTAACGAGATCCGTCTGTACAACCGTCTTCTATATCTGGACTTACGAGATGCGTCTGTACAACCGTTTTCTATATCTAGACTAACGAGATCCGTCTGCGCAACCGTCTTCTATATCTAGACTAACGAGATCTCTCGTTATACAACCGTCTTCTATATCTAGACTAACGAGATCCGTCTGTACAACCGTCTTCTATGTCTAGACTAACGAGATCCGTCTGTACAACCGTCTTCTATATCTAGACTAACGAGATCCGTCTGTACATCCGTCTTCTATATCTAGACTAACGAGCTCTGTCTGTACAACAGTCTTCTATGTCTAGACTAACGAGATCCGTCTGTACAACCGCCTTCTATATCTAGACTAACGAGATCCGTCTGTACAACCGTCTTCTATATCTAGACTAACGATATACGTCTGTACAACCGTCTTCTATATCTAGATTAACGAGATCCGTCTGTACAACTGTTTTCTATATCTAGACCAACGTGATCCGTCTGTACAACCGTCTTCTATATCTAGACTAACGAGATACGTCTGTACAACCGTCATCTATATCTAGACTAACGAGATACGTCCTTGGACAAACGTCTTCAATATCTAGACTAACGAGATCCGTCGTTGTACAACCGTCTTCTATATCTAGACTAACGAGATCCGTCTGTACAACTGTTTTCTATATCTAGACCAACGTGATCCGTCTGTACAACCGTCTTCTATATCTACACTAACGAGATCTCTCGTTATTCAACCGTCTTCTATATCTAGACTAACGAGATCCGTCTGTATAACCGTCTTCTATATCTAGACTAACGAGATCCGTCTGTGCAACCGTCTTCTATATCTAGACTAACGAGATCCGTTGTTGTACAACCCTCTTCTATATCTAGACTAACGAGATGCGTCTGTACAACCGTTTTCTATATCTAGACTAACGAGATACGTCTGTACAACCGTCATCTATATCTAGACTAACGAGATACGTCCTTGGACAAACGTCTTCAATATCTAGACTAACGAGATCCGTCATTGCACAACCGTCTTCTATATCTAGACTAACGAGATCCGTCTGTACAACCGTCTTCTATATCTAGACCAACGAGATCCATCTGTGCAACCGTTTTCTATATCTAGACTAACGAGATCTGTCGTTATTCAACCGTCTTCTATATCTAGACTAACGAGATCCGTCTGTATAACCGTCTTCTATATCTACACTAACGAGATACGTCGTTGTACAACCCTCTTCTATATCTAGACTAACGAGATCCGTCGTTGTACAACCCTCTTCTATATCTAGACTAACGAGATCCATCTGTGCAACCGTTTTCTATATCTAGACTAACGAGATACGTCGTTGGACAAACGTCTTCAATATCTAGACTAGCGAGATTCGTCTGTACAACCGTCTTCTATATCTAGACTAACGAGATCCGTCGTTGTACAACCCTCTTCTATATCTAGACTAACGAGATCCGTCGTTGTACAACCGTCTTCTATATCTAGACTAACGAGATACGTCTGTACAACCGTCATCTATATCTAGACTAACGAGATACGTCCTTGGACAAACGTCTTCAATATCTAGACTAACGAGATCCGTCTGTACAACCGTCTTCTATATCTAGACTAACGAGATCCGTCGTTGTACAACCCTCTTCTATATCTAGACTAACGAGATCCGTCTATACAACCGCCTTCTATATCTAGACTAACGAGATCCGTCTGTACAACCGTCTTCTATATCTAGACTAACGAGATCCATCTGTACAACTGTCTTCTATATCTAGACCAGGCATGGAACTAAAGTGAACGCAGCGGCCGATTTTCGGAGGCAACGCCTCCTTTCTCCCGCCGCGCGTCTTTGTCCCCGCGGCGGGCCTAGGAGCTTCGAGCGCCTCAGACCCGTACCATATGAATCGCGCGTGGCGCATTGGGGCGACATTGTATCAATAGGTTTCCACATCGACCCAGAGAGCACGATTGTCGATGCGTTTTTGTTTTGTCAACGCGCCACGCGCGGTTCACGTGGTACGGGCCTGAGGCGCTCCACGAACCTGGGCCGCCGCGGGGGCCAAGACGCGCGGCGGGAGAAAGGAGGCGTTGCGTCCGAAAAACGGCCGCTGCGTTCACTTTAGTTCCATGCCTGATCTAGACTAACGAGATCTGTCTGTACAACCGTCTTCTATATCTAGACTAACAAGATCTCTCGTTATTCAACCGTCTTCTATATCTAGACTAACGAGGTCTCTCGTTATTCAACCGTCTTCTATATCTAGACTAACGAGATCTCTTGATATTCAACCGTCTTCTATATCTAGACTAACGAAATCCGTCTGTATAACCGTCTTCTATATCTAGACTACCGAGATCCGTCTGTACAACCGTCTTCTATATCTAGACTAACGAGAACCGTCTGTATAACCGTCTTCTATATCTAGACTAACGAGAACCGTCTGTACAACCGTCTTCTATATCTAGACTAACGAGATCTCTCGATGTACAACCGTCTTCTATACCTAGACTAACGGGATCCGTCTGTACAACCGTCTTCTATATCAAGACTAACGAGATCTCTCGTTATACATCCCGTCTTCTATATCTAGACTAACGAGATCCGTCTGTACAACCGTCTTCTATATCTAGACTAACGAGATCCGTCTGTACAACCGTCTTCTTTATCTGGACTAACGAGATCCGTCTGTACAACCATCTTCTATATCTAGACTAACGAGATACGTCTGTACAACCGTCATCTATATCTAGACTAACGAGATACGTCCTTGGACAAAGGTCTTCAATATCTAGACTAACGAGATCCGTCGTTGTACAACCGTCTTCTATATCTAGACTAACGAGATCCGTCGTTATACAACCGTCTTTTATATCTACACTAACGAGATCTCTCGTTGTACAACCGTCTTTTATATCTACACTAACGAGATCTCTCGTTATACAACCGTCCTCTATATCTAGACTAACGAGATCCGTCTGTACAACCGTCTTCTATATCTAGACTAACGAGATCTCTCGTTATACAACCGTCTTCTATATCTAGACTAACGAGATCTCTCGTTATACAACCGTCTTCTATATCTAGACTAACGAGATCCGTCTGCGCAACCGTCTTCTATATCTAGACTAACGAGATCCGTTGTTGTACAACCCTCTTCTATATCTAGACTAACGAGATCCGTCGTTGTACAACCGTCTTCTATATCTAGACTAACGAGATACGTCTGTACAACCGTCATCTATATCTAGACTAACGAGATACGTCCTTGGACAAACGTCTTCAATATCTAGACTAACGAGATCCGTCGTTGTACAACCGTCTTCTATATCTAGACTAACGAGATCCGTCGTTGTACAACCGTCTTTTATATCTACACTAACGAGATCTCTCGTTATACAACCGTCTTCTATATCTAGACTAACGAGATCCGTCTGTACAACCGTCTTCTATATCTAGACTAACGAGATCTCTCGTTATTCTACCGTCTTCTATATCTAGACTAACGAGGTCTCTCGTTATTCAACCGTCTTCTATATCTAGACTAACGGGTCTCTCGTTATACAACCGTCTTCTATATCTAGACTAACGAGATCCGTCTGTACAACCGTCTTCTATATCTAGACTAACGAGATCCGTTGTTGTACAACCCTCTTCTATATCTAGACTAACGAGATACGTCTGTACAACCGTCATCTATATCTAGACTAACGAGATACGTCCTTGGACAAAGGTCTTCAAAATCTAGACTAACGAGATCCGTCTTCTATATCTAGACTAACGAGCTCTGTGTGTACAACCGTCTTCTATGTCTAGACTAACGAGATCCGTCTGTACAACCGTCTTCTATATCTAGACTAACGAGATCCGTCAGTACAACCGTCTTCTTTATCTGGACTAACGAGATCCGTCTGTACAACCATCTTCTATATCTAGACTAACGAGATCTCTCGTTATACAACCCTCTTCTATATCTAGACTAACGAGATCCGTCTGTACAACCGTCTTCTATATCTAGACTAACGAGATCCGTCTGTACAACCGTCTTCTATATCTGGACTTACGAGATGCGTCTGTACAACCGCCTTCTATATCTAGACTAACGAGATCCGTCTGTACAGCCGTCTTCTATATCTAGACTAACGAGATCCGTCGTTGTACAACCGTCTTCTATATCTAGACTACCGAGATCCGTCTGTACAACCGTCTTCTATATCTAGACTAACGAGAACCATCTGTATAACCGTCTTCTATATCTAGACTAACGAGATCTCTCGTTATACATCCCGTCTTCTATATCTAGACTAACGAAATCCGTCTGTAGAACCGTCTTCTATATCTAGACTAACGAGATCCGTCTGTACAACCGTCTTCTATATCTAGACTAACGAGATCCGTCGTTGTACAACCCTCTTCTATATCTAGACTAACGAGATCCGTCTGTACAACCGTCTTCTATATCTAGACTAACGAGATCTCTCGTTATTCAACCGTCTTCTATATCTAGACTAACGAGGTCTCTCGTTATTCAACCGTCTTCTATATCTAGACTAACGAAATCCGTCTGTAGAACCGTCTTCTATATCTAGACTAACGAGATCCGTCTGTACAACCGTCTTCTATATCTAGACTAACGAGATCCGTCGTTGTACAACCCTCTTCTATATCTAGACTAACGAGATCCGTCTGTACAACCGTCTTCTATATCTAGACTAACGAGATCTCTCGTTATACAACCGTCTTCTATATCTACACTAACGAGATCTCTCGTTATACAACCGTCTTCTATATCTAGACTAACGAGATCCGTCTGTACATCCGTCATCTATATCTAGACTAACGAGATACGTCCTTGGACAAACGTCTTCAATATCTAGACTAACGAGATCCGTCGTTGTACAACCGTCTTCTATATCTAGACTAACGGGATCCGTCTGTACAACCGCCTTCTATATCTAGACTAACGAGATCTGTCTATACAACCGCCTTCTATATCTAGACTAACGAGATCCGTCTGTACAACCGTCTTCTATATCTAGACTATCGAGATCCGTCTGTACAACCGTCTTTTATATCTACACTAACGAGATCTCTCGTTATACAACCGTCTTCTATATCTAGACTAACGAGATCCGCCTGTACAACCGTCTTCTATATCTAGACTAACGAGATCTCTCGTTATACAACCGTCTTCTATATCTAGACTAACGAGATCCGCCTGTACAACCGTCTTCTATATCTAGACTAACGAGATCTCTCGTTATACAACCGTCTTCTATATCTAGACTAACGAGATCTCTCATTATACAACCGTCTTCTATATCTAGACTAACGAGATCCGTCTGCGCAACCGTCTTCTATATCTAGACTAACGAGATCCGTTGTTGTACAACCCTCTTCTATATCTAGACTAACGAGATCCGTCGTTGTACAACCGTCTTCTATATCTAGACTAACGAGATACGTCTGTACAACCGTCATCTATATCTAGACTAACGAGATACGTCCTTGGACAAAGGTCTTCAAAATCTAGACTAACGAGATCCGTCGTTGTACAACCGTCTTCTATATCTAGACTAACGAGATCCGTCGTTGTACAACCTCTTCTATATCTAGACTAACGAGATCCGTCTGTACAACCGTCTTCTATATCTAGACTAACGAGATCTCTCGTTATACAACCGTCTTCTATATCTACACTAACGAGATCTCTCGTTATACAACCGTCTTCTATATCTAGACTAACGAGATCCGTCTGTACATCCGTCATCTATATCTAGACTAACGAGATACGTCCTTGGACAAACGTCTTCAATATCTAGACTAACGAGATCCGTCGTTGTACAACCGTCTTCTATATCTAGACTAACGGGATCCGTCTGTACAACCGCCTTCTATATCTAGACTAACGAGATCTGTCTATACAACCGCCTTCTATATCTAGACTAACGAGATCCGTCTGTACAACCGTCTTCTATATCTAGACTATCGAGATCCGTCTGTACAACCGTCTTTTATATCTACACTAACGAGATCTCTCGTTATACAACCGTCTTCTATATCTAGACTAACGAGATCCGCCTGTACAACCGTCTTCTATATCTAGACTAACGAGATCTCTCGTTATACAACCGTCTTCTATATCTAGACTAACGAGATCCGCCTGTACAACCGTCTTCTATATCTAGACTAACGAGATCTCTCGTTATACAACCGTCTTCTATATCTAGACTAACGAGATCTCTCATTATACAACCGTCTTCTATATCTAGACTAACGAGATCCGTCTGCGCAACCGTCTTCTATATCTAGACTAACGAGATCCGTTGTTGTACAACCCTCTTCTAGATCTAGACTAACGAGATCCGTCGTTGTACAACCGTCTTCTATATCTAGACTAACGAGATACGTCTGTACAACCGTCATCTATATCTAGACTAACGAGATACGTCCTTGGACAAAGGTCTTCAAAATCTAGACTAACGAGATCCGTCGTTGTACAACCGTCTTCTATATCTAGACTAACGAGATCCGTCGTTGTACAACCGTCTTTTATATCTACACTACCGAGATCTCTCGTTGTACAACCGTCTTTTATATCTACACTAACGAGATCTCTCGTTATACAACCGTCTTCTATATCTAGACTAACGAGATCCGTCTGTACAACCGTCTTCTATATCTAGACTAACGAGATCTCTCGTTATACAACCGTCTTCTATATCTACACTAACGAGATCTCTCGTTATACAACCGTCTTCTATATCTAGACTAACGAGATCCGTCTGCGCAACCGTCTTCTATATCTAGACTAACGAGATCCGTTGTTGTACAACCCTCTTCTATATCTAGACTAACGAGATCCGTCGTTGTACAACCGTCTTCTATATCTAGACTAACGAGATACGTCTGTACAACCGTCATCTATATCTAGACTAACGAGATACGTCCTTGGACAAACGTCTTCAATATCTAGACTAACGAGATCCATCTGTACAACTGTCTTCTATATCTAGACTAACGAGATCTGTCTGTACAACCGTCTTCTATATCTAGACTAACGAGATCTCTCGTTATTCAACCGTCTTCTATATCTAGACTAACGAGGTCTCTCGTTATTCAACCGTCTTCTATATCTAGACTAACGAGATCTCTCGATATTCAACCGTCTTCTATATCTAGACTAACGAAATCCGTCTGTATAACCGTCTTCTATATCTAGACTACCGAGATCCGTCTGTACAACCGTCTTCTATATCTAACCTAACGAGAACCGTCTGTATAACCGTCTTCTATATCTAGACTAACGAGAACCGTCTGTACAACCGTCTTCTATATCTAGACTAACGAGATCTCTCGATGTACAACCGTCTTCTATACCTAGACTAACGGGATCCGTCTGTACAACCGTCTTCTTTATCTGGACTAACGAGATCCGTCTGTACAACCATCTTCTATATCTAGACTAACGAGATACGTCTGTACAACCGTCATCTATATCTAGACTAACGAGATACGTCCTTGGACAAAGGTCTTCAATATCTAGACTAACGAGATCCGTCGTTGTACAACCGTCTTCTATATCTAGACTAACGAGATCCGTCGTTGTACAACCGTCTTTTATATCTACACTAACGAGATCTCTCGTTGTACAACCGTCTTTTATATCTACACTAACGAGATCTCTCGTTATACAACCGTCCTCTATATCTAGACTAACGAGATCCGTCTGTACAACCGTCTTCTATATCTAGACTAACGAGATCTCTCGTTATACAACCGTCTTCTATATCTAGACTAACGAGATCTCTCGTTATACAACCGTCTTCTATATCTAGACTAACGAGATCTCTCGTTATACAACCGTCTTCTATATCTAGACTAACGAGATCCGTCTGCGCAACCGTCTTCTATATCTAGACTAACGTGATCCGTTGTTGTACAACCCTCTTCTATATCTAGACTAACGAGATCCGTCGTTGTACAACCGTCTTCTATATCTAGACTAACGAGATACGTCTGTACAACCGTCATCTATATCTAGACTAACGAGATACGTCCTTGGACAAACGTCTTCAATATCTAGACTAACGAGATCCGTCTGTACATCCGTCTTCTATATCTAGACTAACGAGCTCTGTCTGTACAACAGTCTTCTATGTCTAGACTAACGAGATCCGTCTGTACAACCGCCTTCTATATCTAGACTAACGAGATCCGTCTGTACAACCGTCTTCTATATCTAGACTAACGATATACGTCTGTACAACCGTCTTCTATATCTAGATTAACGAGATCCGTCTGTACAACTGTTTTCTATATCTAGACCAACGTGATCCGTCTGTACAACCGTCTTCTATATCTAGACTAACGAGATACGTCTGTACAACCGTCATCTATATCTAGACTAACGAGATACGTCCTTGGACAAACGTCTTCAATATCTAGACTAACGAGATCCGTCGTTGTACAACCGTCTTCTATATCTAGACTAACGAGATCCGTCTGTACAACTGTTTTCTATATCTAGACCAACGTGATCCGTCTGTACAACCGTCTTCTATATCTACACTAACGAGATCTCTCGTTATTCAACCGTCTTCTATATCTAGACTAACGAGATCCGTCTGTATAACCGTCTTCTATATCTAGACTAACGAGATCCGTCTGTGCAACCGTCTTCTATATCTAGACTAACGAGATCCGTTGTTGTACAACCCTCTTCTATATCTAGACTAACGAGATGCGTCTGTACAACCGTTTTCTATATCTAGACTAACGAGATACGTCTGTACAACCGTCATCTATATCTAGACTAACGAGATACGTCCTTGGACAAACGTCTTCAATATCTAGACTAACGAGATCCGTCATTGCACAACCGTCTTCTATATCTAGACTAACGAGATCCGTCTGTACAACCGTCTTCTATATCTAGACCAACGAGATCCATCTGTGCAACCGTTTTCTATATCTAGACTAACGAGATCTGTCGTTATTCAACCGTCTTCTATATCTAGACTAACGAGATCCGTCTGTATAACCGTCTTCTATATCTACACTAACGAGATACGTCGTTGTACAACCCTCTTCTATATCTAGACTAACGAGATCCGTCGTTGTACAACCCTCTTCTATATCTAGACTAACGAGATCCATCTGTGCAACCGTTTTCTATATCTAGACTAACGAGATACGTCGTTGGACAAACGTCTTCAATATCTAGACTAGCGAGATTCGTCTGTACAACCGTCTTCTATATCTAGACTAACGAGATCCGTCGTTGTACAACCCTCTTCTATATCTAGACTAACGAGATCCGTCGTTGTACAACCGTCTTCTATATCTAGACTAACGAGATACGTCTGTACAACCGTCATCTATATCTAGACTAACGAGATACGTCCTTGGACAAACGTCTTCAATATCTAGACTAACGAGATCCGTCTGTACAACCGTCTTCTATATCTAGACTAACGAGATCCGTCGTTGTACAACCCTCTTCTATATCTAGACTAACGAGATCCGTCTATACAACCGCCTTCTATATCTAGACTAACGAGATCCGTCTGTACAACCGTCTTCTATATCTAGACTAACGAGATCCATCTGTACAACTGTCTTCTATATCTAGACCAGGCATGGAACTAAAGTGAACGCAGCGGCCGATTTTCGGAGGCAACGCCTCCTTTCTCCCGCCGCGCGTCTTTGTCCCCGCGGCGGGCCTAGGAGCTTCGAGCGCCTCAGACCCGTACCATATGAATCGCGCGTGGCGCATTGGGGCGACATTGTATCAATAGGTTTCCACATCGACCCAGAGAGCACGATTGTCGATGCGTTTTTGTTTTGTCAACGCGCCACGCGCGGTTCACGTGGTACGGGCCTGAGGCGCTCCACGAACCTGGGCCGCCGCGGGGGCCAAGACGCGCGGCGGGAGAAAGGAGGCGTTGCGTCCGAAAAACGGCCGCTGCGTTCACTTTAGTTCCATGCCTGATCTAGACTAACGAGATCTGTCTGTACAACCGTCTTCTATATCTAGACTAACAAGATCTCTCGTTATTCAACCGTCTTCTATATCTAGACTAACGAGGTCTCTCGTTATTCAACCGTCTTCTATATCTAGACTAACGAGATCTCTTGATATTCAACCGTCTTCTATATCTAGACTAACGAAATCCGTCTGTATAACCGTCTTCTATATCTAGACTACCGAGATCCGTCTGTACAACCGTCTTCTATATCTAGACTAACGAGAACCGTCTGTATAACCGTCTTCTATATCTAGACTAACGAGAACCGTCTGTACAACCGTCTTCTATATCTAGACTAACGAGATCTCTCGATGTACAACCGTCTTCTATACCTAGACTAACGGGATCCGTCTGTACAACCGTCTTCTATATCAAGACTAACGAGATCTCTCGTTATACATCCCGTCTTCTATATCTAGACTAACGAGATCCGTCTGTACAACCGTCTTCTATATCTAGACTAACGAGATCCGTCTGTACAACCGTCTTCTTTATCTGGACTAACGAGATCCGTCTGTACAACCATCTTCTATATCTAGACTAACGAGATACGTCTGTACAACCGTCATCTATATCTAGACTAACGAGATACGTCCTTGGACAAAGGTCTTCAATATCTAGACTAACGAGATCCGTCGTTGTACAACCGTCTTCTATATCTAGACTAACGAGATCCGTCGTTATACAACCGTCTTTTATATCTACACTAACGAGATCTCTCGTTGTACAACCGTCTTTTATATCTACACTAACGAGATCTCTCGTTATACAACCGTCCTCTATATCTAGACTAACGAGATCCGTCTGTACAACCGTCTTCTATATCTAGACTAACGAGATCTCTCGTTATACAACCGTCTTCTATATCTAGACTAACGAGATCTCTCGTTATACAACCGTCTTCTATATCTAGACTAACGAGATCCGTCTGCGCAACCGTCTTCTATATCTAGACTAACGAGATCCGTTGTTGTACAACCCTCTTCTATATCTAGACTAACGAGATCCGTCGTTGTACAACCGTCTTCTATATCTAGACTAACGAGATACGTCTGTACAACCGTCATCTATATCTAGACTAACGAGATACGTCCTTGGACAAACGTCTTCAATATCTAGACTAACGAGATCCGTCGTTGTACAACCGTCTTCTATATCTAGACTAACGAGATCCGTCGTTGTACAACCGTCTTTTATATCTACACTAACGAGATCTCTCGTTATACAACCGTCTTCTATATCTAGACTAACGAGATCCGTCTGTACAACCGTCTTCTATATCTAGACTAACGAGATCTCTCGTTATTCTACCGTCTTCTATATCTAGACTAACGAGGTCTCTCGTTATTCAACCGTCTTCTATATCTAGACTAACGGGTCTCTCGTTATACAACCGTCTTCTATATCTAGACTAACGAGATCCGTCTGTACAACCGTCTTCTATATCTAGACTAACGAGATCCGTTGTTGTACAACCCTCTTCTATATCTAGACTAACGAGATACGTCTGTACAACCGTCATCTATATCTAGACTAACGAGATACGTCCTTGGACAAAGGTCTTCAAAATCTAGACTAACGAGATCCGTCTTCTATATCTAGACTAACGAGCTCTGTGTGTACAACCGTCTTCTATGTCTAGACTAACGAGATCCGTCTGTACAACCGTCTTCTATATCTAGACTAACGAGATCCGTCAGTACAACCGTCTTCTTTATCTGGACTAACGAGATCCGTCTGTACAACCATCTTCTATATCTAGACTAACGAGATCTCTCGTTATACAACCCTCTTCTATATCTAGACTAACGAGATCCGTCTGTACAACCGTCTTCTATATCTAGACTAACGAGATCCGTCTGTACAACCGTCTTCTATATCTGGACTTACGAGATGCGTCTGTACAACCGCCTTCTATATCTAGACTAACGAGATCCGTCTGTACAGCCGTCTTCTATATCTAGACTAACGAGATCCGTCGTTGTACAACCGTCTTCTATATCTAGACTACCGAGATCCGTCTGTACAACCGTCTTCTATATCTAGACTAACGAGAACCATCTGTATAACCGTCTTCTATATCTAGACTAACGAGATCTCTCGTTATACATCCCGTCTTCTATATCTAGACTAACGAAATCCGTCTGTAGAACCGTCTTCTATATCTAGACTAACGAGATCCGTCTGTACAACCGTCTTCTATATCTAGACTAACGAGATCCGTCGTTGTACAACCCTCTTCTATATCTAGACTAACGAGATCCGTCTGTACAACCGTCTTCTATATCTAGACTAACGAGATCTCTCGTTATTCAACCGTCTTCTATATCTAGACTAACGAGGTCTCTCGTTATTCAACCGTCTTCTATATCTAGACTAACGAAATCCGTCTGTAGAACCGTCTTCTATATCTAGACTAACGAGATCCGTCTGTACAACCGTCTTCTATATCTAGACTAACGAGATCCGTCGTTGTACAACCCTCTTCTATATCTAGACTAACGAGATCCGTCTGTACAACCGTCTTCTATATCTAGACTAACGAGATCTCTCGTTATACAACCGTCTTCTATATCTACACTAACGAGATCTCTCGTTATACAACCGTCTTCTATATCTAGACTAACGAGATCCGTCTGTACATCCGTCATCTATATCTAGACTAACGAGATACGTCCTTGGACAAACGTCTTCAATATCTAGACTAACGAGATCCGTCGTTGTACAACCGTCTTCTATATCTAGACTAACGGGATCCGTCTGTACAACCGCCTTCTATATCTAGACTAACGAGATCTGTCTATACAACCGCCTTCTATATCTAGACTAACGAGATCCGTCTGTACAACCGTCTTCTATATCTAGACTATCGAGATCCGTCTGTACAACCGTCTTTTATATCTACACTAACGAGATCTCTCGTTATACAACCGTCTTCTATATCTAGACTAACGAGATCCGCCTGTACAACCGTCTTCTATATCTAGACTAACGAGATCTCTCGTTATACAACCGTCTTCTATATCTAGACTAACGAGATCCGCCTGTACAACCGTCTTCTATATCTAGACTAACGAGATCTCTCGTTATACAACCGTCTTCTATATCTAGACTAACGAGATCTCTCATTATACAACCGTCTTCTATATCTAGACTAACGAGATCCGTCTGCGCAACCGTCTTCTATATCTAGACTAACGAGATCCGTTGTTGTACAACCCTCTTCTATATCTAGACTAACGAGATCCGTCGTTGTACAACCGTCTTCTATATCTAGACTAACGAGATACGTCTGTACAACCGTCATCTATATCTAGACTAACGAGATACGTCCTTGGACAAAGGTCTTCAAAATCTAGACTAACGAGATCCGTCGTTGTACAACCGTCTTCTATATCTAGACTAACGAGATCCGTCGTTGTACAACCTCTTCTATATCTAGACTAACGAGATCCGTCTGTACAACCGTCTTCTATATCTAGACTAACGAGATCTCTCGTTATACAACCGTCTTCTATATCTACACTAACGAGATCTCTCGTTATACAACCGTCTTCTATATCTAGACTAACGAGATCCGTCTGTACATCCGTCATCTATATCTAGACTAACGAGATACGTCCTTGGACAAACGTCTTCAATATCTAGACTAACGAGATCCGTCGTTGTACAACCGTCTTCTATATCTAGACTAACGGGATCCGTCTGTACAACCGCCTTCTATATCTAGACTAACGAGATCTGTCTATACAACCGCCTTCTATATCTAGACTAACGAGATCCGTCTGTACAACCGTCTTCTATATCTAGACTATCGAGATCCGTCTGTACAACCGTCTTTTATATCTACACTAACGAGATCTCTCGTTATACAACCGTCTTCTATATCTAGACTAACGAGATCCGCCTGTACAACCGTCTTCTATATCTAGACTAACGAGATCTCTCGTTATACAACCGTCTTCTATATCTAGACTAACGAGATCCGCCTGTACAACCGTCTTCTATATCTAGACTAACGAGATCTCTCGTTATACAACCGTCTTCTATATCTAGACTAACGAGATCTCTCATTATACAACCGTCTTCTATATCTAGACTAACGAGATCCGTCTGCGCAACCGTCTTCTATATCTAGACTAACGAGATCCGTTGTTGTACAACCCTCTTCTAGATCTAGACTAACGAGATCCGTCGTTGTACAACCGTCTTCTATATCTAGACTAACGAGATACGTCTGTACAACCGTCATCTATATCTAGACTAACGAGATACGTCCTTGGACAAAGGTCTTCAAAATCTAGACTAACGAGATCCGTCGTTGTACAACCGTCTTCTATATCTAGACTAACGAGATCCGTCGTTGTACAACCGTCTTTTATATCTACACTACCGAGATCTCTCGTTGTACAACCGTCTTTTATATCTACACTAACGAGATCTCTCGTTATACAACCGTCTTCTATATCTAGACTAACGAGATCCGTCTGTACAACCGTCTTCTATATCTAGACTAACGAGATCTCTCGTTATACAACCGTCTTCTATATCTACACTAACGAGATCTCTCGTTATACAACCGTCTTCTATATCTAGACTAACGAGATCCGTCTGCGCAACCGTCTTCTATATCTAGACTAACGAGATCCGTTGTTGTACAACCCTCTTCTATATCTAGACTAACGAGATCCGTCGTTGTACAACCGTCTTCTATATCTAGACTAACGAGATACGTCTGTACAACCGTCATCTATATCTAGACTAACGAGATACGTCCTTGGACAAACGTCTTCAATATCTAGACTAACGAGATCCATCTGTACAACTGTCTTCTATATCTAGACTAACGAGATCTGTCTGTACAACCGTCTTCTATATCTAGACTAACGAGATCTCTCGTTATTCAACCGTCTTCTATATCTAGACTAACGAGGTCTCTCGTTATTCAACCGTCTTCTATATCTAGACTAACGAGATCTCTCGATATTCAACCGTCTTCTATATCTAGACTAACGAAATCCGTCTGTATAACCGTCTTCTATATCTAGACTACCGAGATCCGTCTGTACAACCGTCTTCTATATCTAACCTAACGAGAACCGTCTGTATAACCGTCTTCTATATCTAGACTAACGAGAACCGTCTGTACAACCGTCTTCTATATCTAGACTAACGAGATCTCTCGATGTACAACCGTCTTCTATACCTAGACTAACGGGATCCGTCTGTACAACCGTCTTCTTTATCTGGACTAACGAGATCCGTCTGTACAACCATCTTCTATATCTAGACTAACGAGATACGTCTGTACAACCGTCATCTATATCTAGACTAACGAGATACGTCCTTGGACAAAGGTCTTCAATATCTAGACTAACGAGATCCGTCGTTGTACAACCGTCTTCTATATCTAGACTAACGAGATCCGTCGTTGTACAACCGTCTTTTATATCTACACTAACGAGATCTCTCGTTGTACAACCGTCTTTTATATCTACACTAACGAGATCTCTCGTTATACAACCGTCCTCTATATCTAGACTAACGAGATCCGTCTGTACAACCGTCTTCTATATCTAGACTAACGAGATCTCTCGTTATACAACCGTCTTCTATATCTAGACTAACGAGATCTCTCGTTATACAACCGTCTTCTATATCTAGACTAACGAGATCTCTCGTTATACAACCGTCTTCTATATCTAGACTAACGAGATCCGTCTGCGCAACCGTCTTCTATATCTAGACTAACGTGATCCGTTGTTGTACAACCCTCTTCTATATCTAGACTAACGAGATCCGTCGTTGTACAACCGTCTTCTATATCTAGACTAACGAGATACGTCTGTACAACCGTCATCTATATCTAGACTAACGAGATACGTCCTTGGACAAACGTCTTCAATATCTAGACTAACGAGATCCGTCGTTGTACAACCGTCTTCTATATCTAGACTAACGAGATCCGTCGTTGTACAACCGTCTTTTATATCTACACTAACGAGATCTCTCGTTATACAACCGTCTTCTATATCTAGACTAACGAGATCCGTCTGTACAACCGTCTTCTATATCTAGACTAACGAGATCTCTCGTTATACAACCGTCTTCTATATCTAGACTAACGAGATCTCTCGTTATACAACCGTCTTCTATATCTAGACTAACGGGTCTCTCGTTATACAACCGTCTTCTATATCTAGACTAACGAGATCCGTCTGTACAACCGTCTTCTATATCTAGACTAACGAGATCCGTCGTCTATATCTAGACTAACGAGCTCTGTGTGTACAACCGTCTTCTATGTCTAGACTAACGAGATCCGTCTGTACAACCGTCTTCTATATCTAGACTAACGAGATCCGTCAGTACAACCGTCTTCTTTATCTGGACTAACGAGATCCGTCTGTACAACCATCTTCTATATCTAGACTAACGCGATCTCTCGTTATACAACCCTCTTCTATATCTAGACTAACGAGATCCGTCTGTACAGCCGTCTTCTATATCTAGACTAACGAGATCCGTCGTTGTACAACCGTCTTCTATATCTAGACTACCGAGATCCGTCTGTACAACCGTCTTCTATATCTAGACTAACGAGAACCGTCTGTATAACCGTCTTCTATATCTAGACTAACGAGATCTCTCGATGTACAACCGTCTTCTATACCTAGACTAACGGGATCCGTCTGTACAACCGTCTTCTATATCTAGACTAACGAGATCTCTCGTTATACATCCCGTCTTCTATATCTAGACTAACGAGATCCGTCTGTACAACCGTCTTCTATATCTAGACTAACGAGATCCGTCTGTACAACCGTCTTCTCTATCTGGACTAACGAGATCCGTCTGTACAACCATCTTCTATATCTAGACTAACGAGATCTCTCGTTATACAACCGTCTTCTATATCTAGACTACCGAGATCCGTCTGTACAACCGTCTTCTATATCTAGACTAACGAGAACCGTCTGTACAACCGTTTTCTATATCTAGACTAACGAGATCCGTCTGTACAACCGTCTTCTATATCTAGACTAACGAGATCCGGCTGTACAACCGTCTTCTATATCTAGACTAACGAGATCCGTCTGTACAACCGTCTTCTATATCTAGACTAACGAGAACCGTCTGTACAACCGTTTTCTATATCTAGACTAACGAGATCCGTCTGTACAACCATCTTCTATATCTAGACTAACGAGATCTCTCGTTATACAACCGTCTTCTATATCTAGACTACCGAGATCCGTCTGTACAACCGTCTTCTATATCTAGACTAACGAGAACCGTCTGTACAACCGTTTTCTATATCTAGACTAACGAGATCCGTCTGTATAACCGTCTTCTATATCTAGACTAACGAGATCCGTCTGTATAACCGTCTTCTATATCTAGACTAACGAGATCTCTCGTTATACAACCGTCTTCTATATCTAGACTAACGAGATCCGTCTGTACAACCGTCTTCTATATCTAGACTAACGAGATCCGTCTGTACAACCGTCTTCTATATCTAGACTAACGAGATCCGGCTGTACAACCGTCTTCTATATCTAGACTAACGAGATCCGTCTGTACAACCGTCTTCTATATCTAGACTAACGACATCTCTCGTTATACAACCGTCTTCTATATCTAGACTAACGGGTCTCTCGTTATACAACCGTCTTCTATATCTAGACTAACGAGATCCGTCTGTACAGCCGTCTTCTATATCTAGACTAACGAGATCCGTCGTTGTACAACCGTCTTCTATATCTAGACTACCGAGATCCGTCTGTACAACCGTCTTCTATATCTAGACTAACGAGAACCATCTGTATAACCGTCTTCTATATCTAGACTAACGAGATCTCTCGTTATACATCCCGTCTTCTATATCTAGACTAACGAAATCCGTCTGTAGAACCGTCTTCTATATCTAGACTAACGAGATCCGTCTGTACAACCGTCTTCTATATCTAGACTAACGAGATCCGTCTGTACAACCGTCTTCTATATCTAGACTAACGAGATCCGTCGTTGTACAACCCTCTTCTATATCTAGACTAACGAGATCCGTCTGTACAACCGTCTTCTATATCTAGACTAACGAGATCTCTCGTTATACAACCGTCTTCTATATCTAGACTAACGAGATCCGTCTGTACATCCGTCATCTATATCTAGACTAACGAGATACGTCCTTGGACAAACGTCTTCAATATCTAGACTAACGAGATCCGTCGTTGTACAACCGTCTTCTATATCTAGACTAACGGGATCCGTCTGTACAACCGCCTTCTATATCTAGACTAACGAGATCTGTCTATACAACCGCCTTCTATATCTAGACTAACGAGATCCGTCTGTACAACCGTCTTCTATATCTAGACTATCGAGATCCGTCTGTACAACCGTCTTTTATATCTACACTAACGAGATCTCTCGTTATACAACCGTCTTCTATATCTAGACTAACGAGATCCGCCTGTACAACCGTCTTCTATATCTAGACTAACGAGATCTCTCGTTATACAACCGTCTTCTATATCTAGACTAACGAGATCCGCCTGTACAACCGTCTTCTATATCTAGACTAACGAGATCTCTCGTTATACAACCGTCTTCTATATCTAGACTAACGAGATCTCTCATTATACAACCGTCTTCTATATCTAGACTAACGAGATCCGTCTGCGCAACCGTCTTCTATATCTAGACTAACGAGATCCGTTGTTGTACAACCCTCTTCTATATCTAGACTAACGAGATCCGTCGTTGTACAACCGTCTTCTATATCTAGACTAACGAGATACGTCTGTACAACCGTCATCTATATCTAGACTAACGAGATACGTCCTTGGACAAAGGTCTTCAAAATCTAGACTAACGAGATCCGTCGTTGTACAACCGTCTTCTATATCTAGACTAACGAGATCCGTCGTTGTACAACCTCTTCTATATCTAGACTAACGAGATCCGTCTGTACAACCGTCTTCTATATCTAGACTAACGAGATCTCTCGTTATACAACCGTCTTCTATATCTACACTAACGAGATCTCTCGTTATACAACCGTCTTCTATATCTAGACTAACGAGATCCGTCTGTACATCCGTCATCTATATCTAGACTAACGAGATACGTCCTTGGACAAACGTCTTCAATATCTAGACTAACGAGATCCGTCGTTGTACAACCGTCTTCTATATCTAGACTAACGGGATCCGTCTGTACAACCGCCTTCTATATCTAGACTAACGAGATCTGTCTATACAACCGCCTTCTATATCTAGACTAACGAGATCCGTCTGTACAACCGTCTTCTATATCTAGACTATCGAGATCCGTCTGTACAACCGTCTTTTATATCTACACTAACGAGATCTCTCGTTATACAACCGTCTTCTATATCTAGACTAACGAGATCCGCCTGTACAACCGTCTTCTATATCTAGACTAACGAGATCCGCCTGTACAACCGTCTTCTATATCTAGACTAACGAGATCTCTCGTTATACAACCGTCTTCTATATCTAGACTAACGAGATCCGCCTGTACAACCGTCTTCTATATCTAGACTAACGAGATCTCTCGTTATACAACCGTCTTCTATATCTAGACTAACGAGATCTCTCATTATACAACCGTCTTCTATATCTAGACTAACGAGATCCGTCTGCGCAACCGTCTTCTATATCTAGACTAACGAGATCCGTTGTTGTACAACCCTCTTCTAGATCTAGACTAACGAGATCCGTCGTTGTACAACCGTCTTCTATATCTAGACTAACGAGATACGTCTGTACAACCGTCATCTATATCTAGACTAACGAGATACGTCCTTGGACAAAGGTCTTCAAAATCTAGACTAACGAGATCCGTCGTTGTACAACCGTCTTCTATATCTAGACTAACGAGATCCGTCGTTGTACAACCGTCTTTTATATCTACACTACCGAGATCTCTCGTTGTACAACCGTCTTTTATATCTACACTAACGAGATCTCTCGTTATACAACCGTCTTCTATATCTAGACTAACGAGATCCGTCTGTACAACCGTCTTCTATATCTAGACTAACGAGATCTCTCGTTATACAACCGTCTTCTATATCTACACTAACGAGATCTCTCGTTATACAACCGTCTTCTATATCTAGACTAACGAGATCCGTCTGCGCAACCGTCTTCTATATCTAGACTAACGAGATCCGTTGTTGTACAACCCTCTTCTATATCTAGACTAACGAGATCCGTCGTTGTACAACCGTCTTCTATATCTAGACTAACGAGATACGTCTGTACAACCGTCATCTATATCTAGACTAACGAGATACGTCCTTGGACAAACGTCTTCAATATCTAGACTAACGAGATCCATCTGTACAACCGTCTTCTATATCTAGACTAACGAGATCCGTCGTTGTACAACCCTCTTCTATATCTAGACTAACGAGATCCGTCTATACAACCGCCTTCTATATCTAGACTAACGAGATCCGTCTGTACAACCGTCTTCTATATCTAGACTAACGAGATCTCTCGTTATTCAACCGTCTTCTATATCTAGACTAACGAGGTCTCTCGTTATTCAACCGTCTTCTATATCTAGACTAACGAGATCTCTCGTTATTCAACCGTCTTCTATATCTAGACTAACGAGGTCTCTCGTTATTCAACCGTCTTCTATATCTAGACTAACGAGATCTCTCGATATTCAACCGTCTTCTATATCTAGACTAACGAAATCCGTCTGTATAACCGTCTTCTATATCTAGACTACCGAGATCCGTCTGTACAACCGTCTTCTATATCTAACCTAACGAGAACCGTCTGTATAACCGTCTTCTATATCTAGACTAACGAGAACCGTCTGTACAACCGTCTTCTATATCTAGACTAACGAGATCTCTCGATGTACAACCGTCTTCTATACCTAGACTAACGGGATCCGTCTGTACAACCGTCTTCTTTATCTGGACTAACGAGATCCGTCTGTACAACCATCTTCTATATCTAGACTAACGAGATACGTCTGTACAACCGTCATCTATATCTAGACTAACGAGATACGTCCTTGGACAAAGGTCTTCAATATCTAGACTAACGAGATCCGTCGTTGTACAACCGTCTTCTATATCTAGACTAACGAGATCCGTCGTTGTACAACCGTCTTTTATATCTACACTAACGAGATCTCTCGTTGTACAACCGTCTTTTATATCTACACTAACGAGATCTCTCGTTATACAACCGTCCTCTATATCTAGACTAACGAGATCCGTCTGTACAACCGTCTTCTATATCTAGACTAACGAGATCTCTCGTTATACAACCGTCTTCTATATCTAGACTAACGAGATCTCTCGTTATACAACCGTCTTCTATATCTAGACTAACGAGATCTCTCGTTATACAACCGTCTTCTATATCTAGACTAACGAGATCCGTCTGCGCAACCGTCTTCTATATCTAGACTAACGTGATCCGTTGTTGTACAACCCTCTTCTATATCTAGACTAACGAGATCCGTCGTTGTACAACCGTCTTCTATATCTAGACTAACGAGATACGTCTGTACAACCGTCATCTATATCTAGACTAACGAGATACGTCCTTGGACAAACGTCTTCAATATCTAGACTAACGAGATCCGTCGTTGTACAACCGTCTTCTATATCTAGACTAACGAGATCCGTCGTTGTACAACCGTCTTTTATATCTACACTAACGAGATCTCTCGTTATACAACCGTCTTCTATATCTAGACTAACGAGATCCGTCTGTACAACCGTCTTCTATATCTAGACTAACGAGATCTCTCGTTATACAACCGTCTTCTATATCTAGACTAACGAGATCTCTCGTTATACAACCGTCTTCTATATCTAGACTAACGGGTCTCTCGTTATACAACCGTCTTCTATATCTAGACTAACGAGATCCGTCTGTACAACCGTCTTCTATATCTAGACTAACGAGATCCGTCGTCTATATCTAGACTAACGAGCTCTGTGTGTACAACCGTCTTCTATGTCTAGACTAACGAGATCCGTCTGTACAACCGTCTTCTATATCTAGACTAACGAGATCCGTCAGTACAACCGTCTTCTTTATCTGGACTAACGAGATCCGTCTGTACAACCATCTTCTATATCTAGACTAACGAGATCTCTCGTTATACAACCCTCTTCTATATCTAGACTAACGAGATCCGTCTGTACAGCCGTCTTCTATATCTAGACTAACGAGATCCGTCGTTGTACAACCGTCTTCTATATCTAGACTACCGAGATCCGTCTGTACAACCGTCTTCTATATCTAGACTAACGAGAACCGTCTGTATAACCGTCTTCTATATCTAGACTAACGAGATCTCTCGATGTACAACCGTCTTCTATACCTAGACTAACGGGATCCGTCTGTACAACCGTCTTCTATATCTAGACTAACGAGATCTCTCGTTATACATCCCGTCTTCTATATCTAGACTAACGAGATCCGTCTGTACAACCGTCTTCTATATCTAGACTAACGAGATCCGTCTGTACAACCGTCTTCTCTATCTGGACTAACGAGATCCGTCTGTACAACCATCTTCTATATCTAGACTAACGAGATCTCTCGTTATACAACCGTCTTCTATATCTAGACTAACGAAATCCGTCTGTAGAACCGTCTTCTATATCTAGACTAACGAGATCCGTCTGTACAACCGTCTTCTATATCTAGACTAACGAGATCTCTCGTTATACAACCGTCTTCTATATCTAGACTACCGAGATCCGTCTGTACAACCGTCTTCTATATCTAGACTAACGAGAACCGTCTGTACAACCGTTTTCTATATCTAGACTAACGAGATCCGTCTGTATAACCGTCTTCTATATCTAGACTAACGAGATCCGTCTGTATAACCGTCTTCTATATCTAGACTAACGAGATCTCTCGTTATACAACCGTCTTCTATATCTAGACTAACGAGATCCGTCTGTACACCGTCTTCTATATCTAGACTAACGAGATCCGTCTGTACAACCGTCTTCTATATCTAGACTAACGAGATCCGGCTGTACAACCGTCTTCTATATCTAGACTAACGAGATCCGTCTGTACAACCGTCTTCTATATCTAGACTAACGACATCTCTCGTTATACAACCGTCTTCTATATCTAGACTAACGGGTCTCTCGTTATACAACCGTCTTCTATATCTAGACTAACGAGATCCGTCTGTACAGCCGTCTTCTATATCTAGACTAACGAGATCCGTCGTTGTACAACCGTCTTCTATATCTAGACTACCGAGATCCGTCTGTACAACCGTCTTCTATATCTAGACTAACGAGAACCATCTGTATAACCGTCTTCTATATCTAGACTAACGAGATCTCTCGTTATACATCCCGTCTTCTATATCTAGACTAACGAAATCCGTCTGTAGAACCGTCTTCTATATCTAGACTAACGAGATCCGTCTGTACAACCGTCTTCTATATCTAGACTAACGAGATCCGTCGTTGTACAACCCTCTTCTATATCTAGACTAACGAGATCCGTCTGTACAACCGTCTTCTATATCTAGACTAACGAGATCTCTCGTTATTCAACCGTCTTCTATATCTAGACTAACGAGGTCTCTCGTTATTCAACCGTCTTCTATATCTAGACTAACGAAATCCGTCTGTAGAACCGTCTTCTATATCTAGACTAACGAGATCCGTCTGTACAACCGTCTTCTATATCTAGACTAACGAGATCCGTCGTTGTACAACCCTCTTCTATATCTAGACTAACGAGATCCGTCTGTACAACCGTCTTCTATATCTAGACTAACGAGATCTCTCGTTATACAACCGTCTTCTATATCTACACTAACGAGATCTCTCGTTATACAACCGTCTTCTATATCTAGACTAACGAGATCCGTCTGTACATCCGTCATCTATATCTAGACTAACGAGATACGTCCTTGGACAAACGTCTTCAATATCTAGACTAACGAGATCCGTCGTTGTACAACCGTCTTCTATATCTAGACTAACGGGATCCGTCTGTACAACCGCCTTCTATATCTAGACTAACGAGATCTGTCTATACAACCGCCTTCTATATCTAGACTAACGAGATCCGTCTGTACAACCGTCTTCTATATCTAGACTATCGAGATCCGTCTGTACAACCGTCTTTTATATCTACACTAACGAGATCTCTCGTTATACAACCGTCTTCTATATCTAGACTAACGAGATCCGCCTGTACAACCGTCTTCTATATCTAGACTAACGAGATCTCTCGTTATACAACCGTCTTCTATATCTAGACTAACGAGATCCGCCTGTACAACCGTCTTCTATATCTAGACTAACGAGATCTCTCGTTATACAACCGTCTTCTATATCTAGACTAACGAGATCTCTCATTATACAACCGTCTTCTATATCTAGACTAACGAGATCCGTCTGCGCAACCGTCTTCTATATCTAGACTAACGAGATCCGTTGTTGTACAACCCTCTTCTATATCTAGACTAACGAGATCCGTCGTTGTACAACCGTCTTCTATATCTAGACTAACGAGATACGTCTGTACAACCGTCATCTATATCTAGACTAACGAGATACGTCCTTGGACAAAGGTCTTCAAAATCTAGACTAACGAGATCCGTCGTTGTACAACCGTCTTCTATATCTAGACTAACGAGATCCGTCGTTGTACAACCTCTTCTATATCTAGACTAACGAGATCCGTCTGTACAACCGTCTTCTATATCTAGACTAACGAGATCTCTCGTTATACAACCGTCTTCTATATCTACACTAACGAGATCTCTCGTTATACAACCGTCTTCTATATCTAGACTAACGAGATCCGTCTGTACATCCGTCATCTATATCTAGACTAACGAGATACGTCCTTGGACAAACGTCTTCAATATCTAGACTAACGAGATCCGTCGTTGTACAACCGTCTTCTATATCTAGACTAACGGGATCCGTCTGTACAACCGCCTTCTATATCTAGACTAACGAGATCTGTCTATACAACCGCCTTCTATATCTAGACTAACGAGATCCGTCTGTACAACCGTCTTCTATATCTAGACTATCGAGATCCGTCTGTACAACCGTCTTTTATATCTACACTAACGAGATCTCTCGTTATACAACCGTCTTCTATATCTAGACTAACGAGATCCGCCTGTACAACCGTCTTCTATATCTAGACTAACGAGATCTCTCGTTATACAACCGTCTTCTATATCTAGACTAACGAGATCCGCCTGTACAACCGTCTTCTATATCTAGACTAACGAGATCTCTCGTTATACAACCGTCTTCTATATCTAGACTAACGAGATCTCTCGTTATACAACCGTCTTCTATATCTACACTAACGAGATCTCTCGTTATACAACCGTCTTCT
Organism: Andrena bicolor; assembly: GCA_960531205.1. Lineage (NCBI taxonomy): Eukaryota > Metazoa > Arthropoda > Insecta > Hymenoptera > Andrenidae > Andrena > Andrena bicolor. The sequence goes on from CAUIJW010000190.1 coordinate 328,841, forward strand.
ATATCTAGACTAACGAGATCCGTCTGCGCAACCGTCTTCTATATCTAGACTAACGAGATCCGTTGTTGTACAACCCTCTTCTATATCTAGACTAACGAGATCCGTCGTTGTACAACCGTCTTCTATATCTAGACTAACGAGATACGTCTGTACAACCGTCATCTATATCTAGACTAACGAGATACGTCCTTGGACAAACGTCTTCAATATCTAGACTAACGAGATCCATCTGTACAACCGTCTTCTATATCTAGACTAACGAGATCCGTCGTTGTACAACCCTCTTCTATATCTAGACTAACGAGATCCGTCTATACAACCGCCTTCTATATCTAGACTAACGAGATCCGTCTGTACAACCGTCTTCTATATCTAGACTAACGAGATCCATCTGTACAACTGTCTTCTATATCTAGACTAACGAGATCTGTCTGTACAACCGTCTTCTATATCTAGACTAACGAGATCTCTCGTTATTCAACCGTCTTCTATATCTAGACTAACGAGGTCTCTCGTTATTCAACCGTCTTCTATATCTAGACTAACGAGATCTCTCGATATTCAACCGTCTTCTATATCTAGACTAACGAAATCCGTCTGTATAACCGTCTTCTATATCTAGACTACCGAGATCCGTCTGTACAACCGTCTTCTATATCTAACCTAACGAGAACCGTCTGTATAACCGTCTTCTATATCTAGACTAACGAGAACCGTCTGTACAACCGTCTTCTATATCTAGACTAACGAGATCTCTCGATGTACAACCGTCTTCTATACCTAGACTAACGGGATCCGTCTGTACAACCGTCTTCTTTATCTGGACTAACGAGATCCGTCTGTACAACCATCTTCTATATCTAGACTAACGAGATACGTCTGTACAACCGTCATCTATATCTAGACTAACGAGATACGTCCTTGGACAAAGGTCTTCAATATCTAGACTAACGAGATCCGTCGTTGTACAACCGTCTTCTATATCTAGACTAACGAGATCCGTCGTTGTACAACCGTCTTTTATATCTACACTAACGAGATCTCTCGTTGTACAACCGTCTTTTATATCTACACTAACGAGATCTCTCGTTATACAACCGTCCTCTATATCTAGACTAACGAGATCCGTCTGTACAACCGTCTTCTATATCTAGACTAACGAGATCTCTCGTTATACAACCGTCTTCTATATCTAGACTAACGAGATCTCTCGTTATACAACCGTCTTCTATATCTAGACTAACGAGATCTCTCGTTATACAACCGTCTTCTATATCTAGACTAACGAGATCCGTCTGCGCAACCGTCTTCTATATCTAGACTAACGTGATCCGTTGTTGTACAACCCTCTTCTATATCTAGACTAACGAGATCCGTCGTTGTACAACCGTCTTCTATATCTAGACTAACGAGATACGTCTGTACAACCGTCATCTATATCTAGACTAACGAGATACGTCCTTGGACAAACGTCTTCAATATCTAGACTAACGAGATCCGTCGTTGTACAACCGTCTTCTATATCTAGACTAACGAGATCCGTCGTTGTACAACCGTCTTTTATATCTACACTAACGAGATCTCTCGTTATACAACCGTCTTCTATATCTAGACTAACGAGATCCGTCTGTACAACCGTCTTCTATATCTAGACTAACGAGATCTCTCGTTATACAACCGTCTTCTATATCTAGACTAACGAGATCTCTCGTTATACAACCGTCTTCTATATCTAGACTAACGGGTCTCTCGTTATACAACCGTCTTCTATATCTAGACTAACGAGATCCGTCTGTACAACCGTCTTCTATATCTAGACTAACGAGATCCGTCGTCTATATCTAGACTAACGAGCTCTGTGTGTACAACCGTCTTCTATGTCTAGACTAACGAGATCCGTCTGTACAACCGTCTTCTATATCTAGACTAACGAGATCCGTCAGTACAACCGTCTTCTTTATCTGGACTAACGAGATCCGTCTGTACAACCATCTTCTATATCTAGACTAACGAGATCTCTCGTTATACAACCCTCTTCTATATCTAGACTAACGAGATCCGTCTGTACAGCCGTCTTCTATATCTAGACTAACGAGATCCGTCGTTGTACAACCGTCTTCTATATCTAGACTACTGAGATCCGTCTGTACAACCGTCTTCTATATCTAGACTAACGAGAACCGTCTGTATTACCGTCTTCTATATCTAGACTAACGAGATCTCTCGATGTACAACCGTCTTCTATACCTAGACTAACGGGATCCGTCTGTACAACCGTCTTCTATATCTAGACTAACGAGATCTCTCGTTATACATCCCGTCTTCTATATCTAGACTAACGAGATCCGTCTGTACAACCGTCTTCTATATCTAGACTAACGAGATCCGTCTGTACAACCGTCTTCTCTATCTGGACTAACGAGATCCGTCTGTACAACCATCTTCTATATCTAGACTAACGAGATCTCTCGTTATACAACCGTCTTCTATATCTAGACTAACGAAATCCGTCTGTAGAACCGTCTTCTATATCTAGACTAACGAGATCCGTCTGTACAACCGTCTTCTATATCTAGACTAACGAGATCTCTCGTTATACAACCGTCTTCTATATCTAGACTACCGAGATCCGTCTGTACAACCGTCTTCTATATCTAGACTAACGAGAACCGTCTGTACAACCGTTTTCTATATCTAGACTAACGAGATCCGTCTGTATAACCGTCTTCTATATCTAGACTAACGAGATCCGTCTGTATAACCGTCTTCTATATCTAGACTAACGAGATCTCTCGTTATACAACCGTCTTCTATATCTAGACTAACGAGATCCGTCTGTACAACCGTCTTCTATATCTAGACTAACGAGATCCGTCTGTACAACCGTCTTCTATATCTAGACTAACGAGATCCGGCTGTACAACCGTCTTCTATATCTAGACTAACGAGATCCGTCTGTACAACCGTCTTCTATATCTAGACTAACGACATCTCTCGTTATACAACCGTCTTCTATATCTAGACTAACGGGTCTCTCGTTATACAACCGTCTTCTATATCTAGACTAACGAGATCCGTCTGTACAACCGTCTTCTATATCTAGACTAACGAGATCTCTCGTTATACAACCGTCTTCTATATCTAGACTACCGAGATCCGTCTGTACAACCGTCTTCTATATCTAGACTAACGAGAACCGTCTGTACAACCGTTTTCTATATCTAGACTAACGAGATCTCTCGATGTACAACCGTCTTCTATACCTAGACTAACGGGATCCGTCTGTACAACCGTCTTCTATATCAAGACTAACGAGATCTCTCGTTATACATCCCGTCTTCTATATCTAGACTAACGAGATCCGTCTGTACAACCGTCTTCTATATCTAGACTAACGAGATCTCTCGATATTCAACCGTCTTCTATATCTAGACTAACGAAATCCGTCTGTATAACCGTCTTCTAAATCTAGACTAACGAGATCCGTCTGTATAACCGTCTTCTATATCTAGACTAACGAGATCTCTCGTTATACAACCGTCTTCTATATCTAGACTAACGAGATCCGTCTGTACAACCGTCTTCTATATCTAGACTAACGAGATCCGTCTGTACAACCGTCTTCTATATCTAGACTAACGAGATCCGTCTGTACAACCGTCTTCTATATCTAGACTAACGAGATCCGTCTGTACAACCGTCTTCTATATCTAGACTAACGAGATCTCTCGTTATACAACCGTCTTCTATATCTAGACTAACGAGATCTCTCGTTATACAACCGTCTTCTAAATCTAGACTAACGAGATCCGTCTGTATAACCGTCTTCTATATCTAGACTAACGAGATCTCTCGTTATACAACCGTCTTCTATATCTAGACTAACGAGATCCGTCTGTACAACCGTCTTCTATATCTAGACTAACGAGATCCGTCGTTGTACAACCTCTTCTATATCTAGACTAACGAGATCCGTCTGTACAACCGTCTTCTATATCTAGACTAACGAGATCTCTCGTTATACAACCGTCTTCTATATCTACACTAACGAGATCTCTCGTTATACAACCGTCTTCTATATCTAGACTAACGAGATCCGTCTGTACATCCGTCATCTATATCTAGACTAACGAGATACGTCCTTGGACAAACGTCTTCAATATCTAGACTAACGAGATCCGTCGTTGTACAACCGTCTTCTATATCTAGACTAACGGGATCCGTCTGTACAACCGCCTTCTATATCTAGACTAACGAGATCTGTCTATACAACCGCCTTCTATATCTAGACTAACGAGATCCGTCTGTACAACCGTCTTCTATATCTAGACTATCGAGATCCGTCTGTACAACCGTCTTTTATATCTACACTAACGAGATCTCTCGTTATACAACCGTCTTCTATATCTAGACTAACGAGATCCGCCTGTACAACCGTCTTCTATATCTAGACTAACGAGATCTCTCGTTATACAACCGTCTTCTATATCTAGACTAACGAGATCCGCCTGTACAACCGTCTTCTATATCTAGACTAACGAGATCTCTCGTTATACAACCGTCTTCTATATCTAGACTAACGAGATCTCTCATTATACAACCGTCTTCTATATCTAGACTAACGAGATCCGTCTGCGCAACCGTCTTCTATATCTAGACTAACGAGATCCGTTGTTGTACAACCCTCTTCTAGATCTAGACTAACGAGATCCGTCGTTGTACAACCGTCTTCTATATCTAGACTAACGAGATACGTCTGTACAACCGTCATCTATATCTAGACTAACGAGATACGTCCTTGGACAAAGGTCTTCAAAATCTAGACTAACGAGATCCGTCGTTGTACAACCGTCTTCTATATCTAGACTAACGAGATCCGTCGTTGTACAACCGTCTTTTATATCTACACTACCGAGATCTCTCGTTGTACAACCGTCTTTTATATCTACACTAACGAGATCTCTCGTTATACAACCGTCTTCTATATCTAGACTAACGAGATCCGTCTGTACAACCGTCTTCTATATCTAGACTAACGAGATCTCTCGTTATACAACCGTCTTCTATATCTACACTAACGAGATCTCTCGTTATACAACCGTCTTCTATATCTAGACTAACGAGATCCGTCTGCGCAACCGTCTTCTATATCTAGACTAACGAGATCCGTTGTTGTACAACCCTCTTCTATATCTAGACTAACGAGATCCGTCGTTGTACAACCGTCTTCTATATCTAGACTAACGAGATACGTCTGTACAACCGTCATCTATATCTAGACTAACGAGATACGTCCTTGGACAAACGTCTTCAATATCTAGACTAACGAGATCCATCTGTACAACCGTCTTCTATATCTAGACTAACGAGATCCGTCGTTGTACAACCCTCTTCTATATCTAGACTAACGAGATCCGTCTATACAACCGCCTTCTATATCTAGACTAACGAGATCCGTCTGTACAACCGTCTTCTATATCTAGACTAACGAGATCCATCTGTACAACTGTCTTCTATATCTAGACTAACGAGATCTGTCTGTACAACCGTCTTCTATATCTAGACTAACGAGATCTCTCGTTATTCAACCGTCTTCTATATCTAGACTAACGAGGTCTCTCGTTATTCAACCGTCTTCTATATCTAGACTAACGAGATCTCTCGATATTCAACCGTCTTCTATATCTAGACTAACGAAATCCGTCTGTATAACCGTCTTCTATATCTAGACTACCGAGATCCGTCTGTACAACCGTCTTCTATATCTAACCTAACGAGAACCGTCTGTATAACCGTCTTCTATATCTAGACTAACGAGAACCGTCTGTACAACCGTCTTCTATATCTAGACTAACGAGATCTCTCGATGTACAACCGTCTTCTATACCTAGACTAACGGGATCCGTCTGTACAACCGTCTTCTTTATCTGGACTAACGAGATCCGTCTGTACAACCATCTTCTATATCTAGACTAACGAGATACGTCTGTACAACCGTCATCTATATCTAGACTAACGAGATACGTCCTTGGACAAAGGTCTTCAATATCTAGACTAACGAGATCCGTCGTTGTACAACCGTCTTCTATATCTAGACTAACGAGATCCGTCGTTGTACAACCGTCTTTTATATCTACACTAACGAGATCTCTCGTTGTACAACCGTCTTTTATATCTACACTAACGAGATCTCTCGTTATACAACCGTCCTCTATATCTAGACTAACGAGATCCGTCTGTACAACCGTCTTCTATATCTAGACTAACGAGATCTCTCGTTATACAACCGTCTTCTATATCTAGACTAACGAGATCTCTCGTTATACAACCGTCTTCTATATCTAGACTAACGAGATCTCTCGTTATACAACCGTCTTCTATATCTAGACTAACGAGATCCGTCTGCGCAACCGTCTTCTATATCTAGACTAACGTGATCCGTTGTTGTACAACCCTCTTCTATATCTAGACTAACGAGATCCGTCGTTGTACAACCGTCTTCTATATCTAGACTAACGAGATACGTCTGTACAACCGTCATCTATATCTAGACTAACGAGATACGTCCTTGGACAAACGTCTTCAATATCTAGACTAACGAGATCCGTCGTTGTACAACCGTCTTCTATATCTAGACTAACGAGATCCGTCGTTGTACAACCGTCTTTTATATCTACACTAACGAGATCTCTCGTTATACAACCGTCTTCTATATCTAGACTAACGAGATCCGTCTGTACAACCGTCTTCTATATCTAGACTAACGAGATCTCTCGTTATACAACCGTCTTCTATATCTAGACTAACGAGATCTCTCGTTATACAACCGTCTTCTATATCTAGACTAACGGGTCTCTCGTTATACAACCGTCTTCTATATCTAGACTAACGAGATCCGTCTGTACAACCGTCTTCTATATCTAGACTAACGAGATCCGTCGTCTATATCTAGACTAACGAGCTCTGTGTGTACAACCGTCTTCTATGTCTAGACTAACGAGATCCGTCTGTACAACCGTCTTCTATATCTAGACTAACGAGATCCGTCAGTACAACCGTCTTCTTTATCTGGACTAACGAGATCCGTCTGTACAACCATCTTCTATATCTAGACTAACGAGATCTCTCGTTATACAACCCTCTTCTATATCTAGACTAACGAGATCCGTCTGTACAGCCGTCTTCTATATCTAGACTAACGAGATCCGTCGTTGTACAACCGTCTTCTATATCTAGACTACCGAGATCCGTCTGTACAACCGTCTTCTATATCTAGACTAACGAGAACCGTCTGTATAACCGTCTTCTATATCTAGACTAACGAGATCTCTCGATGTACAACCGTCTTCTATACCTAGACTAACGGGATCCGTCTGTACAACCGTCTTCTATATCTAGACTAACGAGATCTCTCGTTATACATCCCGTCTTCTATATCTAGACTAACGAGATCCGTCTGTACAACCGTCTTCTATATCTAGACTAACGAGATCCGTCTGTACAACCGTCTTCTCTATCTGGACTAACGAGATCCGTCTGTACAACCATCTTCTATATCTAGACTAACGAGATCTCTCGTTATACAACCGTCTTCTATATCTAGACTAACGAAATCCGTCTGTAGAACCGTCTTCTATATCTAGACTAACGAGATCCGTCTGTACAACCGTCTTCTATATCTAGACTAACGAGATCTCTCGTTATACAACCGTCTTCTATATCTAGACTACCGAGATCCGTCTGTACAACCGTCTTCTATATCTAGACTAACGAGAACCGTCTGTACAACCGTTTTCTATATCTAGACTAACGAGATCCGTCTGTATAACCGTCTTCTATATCTAGACTAACGAGATCCGTCTGTATAACCGTCTTCTATATCTAGACTAACGAGATCTCTCGTTATACAACCGTCTTCTATATCTAGACTAACGAGATCCGTCTGTACAACCGTCTTCTATATCTAGACTAACGAGATCCGTCTGTACAACCGTCTTCTATATCTAGACTAACGAGATCCGGCTGTACAACCGTCTTCTATATCTAGACTAACGAGATCCGTCTGTACAACCGTCTTCTATATCTAGACTAACGACATCTCTCGTTATACAACCGTCTTCTATATCTAGACTAACGGGTCTCTCGTTATACAACCGTCTTCTATATCTAGACTAACGAGATCCGTCTGTACAGCCGTCTTCTATATCTAGACTAACGAGATCCGTCGTTGTACAACCGTCTTCTATATCTAGACTACCGAGATCCGTCTGTACAACCGTCTTCTATATCTAGACTAACGAGAACCATCTGTATAACCGTCTTCTATATCTAGACTAACGAGATCTCTCGTTATACATCCCGTCTTCTATATCTAGACTAACGAAATCCGTCTGTAGAACCGTCTTCTATATCTAGACTAACGAGATCCGTCTGTACAACCGTCTTCTATATCTAGACTAACGAGATCCGTCGTTGTACAACCCTCTTCTATATCTAGACTAACGAGATCCGTCTGTACAACCGTCTTCTATATCTAGACTAACGAGATCTCTCGTTATTCAACCGTCTTCTATATCTAGACTAACGAGGTCTCTCGTTATTCAACCGTCTTCTATATCTAGACTAACGAAATCCGTCTGTAGAACCGTCTTCTATATCTAGACTAACGAGATCCGTCTGTACAACCGTCTTCTATATCTAGACTAACGAGATCCGTCGTTGTACAACCCTCTTCTATATCTAGACTAACGAGATCCGTCGTTGTACAACCGTCTTCTATATCTAGACTAACGGGATCCGTCTGTACAACCGCCTTCTATATCTAGACTAACGAGATCTGTCTATACAACCGCCTTCTATATCTAGACTAACGAGATCCGTCTGTACAACCGTCTTCTATATCTAGACTATCGAGATCCGTCTGTACAACCGTCTTTTATATCTACACTAACGAGATCTCTCGTTATACAACCGTCTTCTATATCTAGACTAACGAGATCCGCCTGTACAACCGTCTTCTATATCTAGACTAACGAGATCCGCCTGTACAACCGTCTTCTATATCTAGACTAACGAGATCTCTCGTTATACAACCGTCTTCTATATCTAGACTAACGAGATCTCTCATTATACAACCGTCTTCTATATCTAGACTAACGAGATCCGTCTGCGCAACCGTCTTCTATATCTAGACTAACGAGATCCGTTGTTGTACAACCCTCTTCTATATCTAGACTAACGAGATCCGTCGTTGTACAACCGTCTTCTATATCTAGACTAACGAGATACGTCTGTACAACCGTCATCTATATCTAGACTAACGAGATACGTCCTTGGACAAAGGTCTTCAAAATCTAGACTAACGAGATCCGTCGTTGTACAACCGTCTTCTATATCTAGACTAACGAGATCCGTCGTTGTACAACCTCTTCTATATCTAGACTAACGAGATCCGTCTGTACAACCGTCTTCTATATCTAGACTAACGAGATCCGTCTGTACATCCGTCATCTATATCTAGACTAACGAGATACGTCCTTGGACAAACGTCTTCAATATCTAGACTAACGAGATCCGTCGTTGTACAACCGTCTTCTATATCTAGACTAACGGGATCCGTCTGTACAACCGCCTTCTATATCTAGACTAACGAGATCTGTCTATACAACCGCCTTCTATATCTAGACTAACGAGATCCGTCTGTACAACCGTCTTCTATATCTAGACTATCGAGATCCGTCTGTACAACCGTCTTTTATATCTACACTAACGAGATCTCTCGTTATACAACCGTCTTCTATATCTAGACTAACGAGATCCGCCTGTACAACCGTCTTCTATATCTAGACTAACGAGATCCGCCTGTACAACCGTCTTCTATATCTAGACTAACGAGATCTCTCGTTATACAACCGTCTTCTATATCTAGACTAACGAGATCCGCCTGTACAACCGTCTTCTATATCTAGACTAACGAGATCTCTCGTTATACAACCGTCTTCTATATCTAGACTAACGAGATCTCTCATTATACAACCGTCTTCTATATCTAGACTAACGAGATCCGTCTGCGCAACCGTCTTCTATATCTAGACTAACGAGATCCGTTGTTGTACAACCCTCTTCTAGATCTAGACTAACGAGATCCGTCGTTGTACAACCGTCTTCTATATCTAGACTAACGAGATACGTCTGTACAACCGTCATCTATATCTAGACTAACGAGATACGTCCTTGGACAAAGGTCTTCAAAATCTAGACTAACGAGATCCGTCGTTGTACAACCGTCTTCTATATCTAGACTAACGAGATCCGTCGTTGTACAACCGTCTTTTATATCTACACTACCGAGATCTCTCGTTGTACAACCGTCTTTTATATCTACACTAACGAGATCTCTCGTTATACAACCGTCTTCTATATCTAGACTAACGAGATCCGTCTGTACAACCGTCTTCTATATCTAGACTAACGAGATCTCTCGTTATACAACCGTCTTCTATATCTACACTAACGAGATCTCTCGTTATACAACCGTCTTCTATATCTAGACTAACGAGATCCGTCTGCGCAACCGTCTTCTATATCTAGACTAACGAGATCCGTTGTTGTACAACCCTCTTCTATATCTAGACTAACGAGATCCGTCGTTGTATAACCGTCTTCTATATCTAGACTACCGAGATCCGTCTGTACAACCGTCTTCTATATCTAACCTAACGAGAACCGTCTGTATAACCGTCTTCTATATCTAGACTAACGAGAACCGTCTGTACAACCGTCTTCTATATCTAGACTAACGAGATCTCTCGATGTACAACCGTCTTCTATACCTAGACTAACGGGATCCGTCTGTACAACCGTCTTCTTTATCTGGACTAACGAGATCCGTCTGTACAACCATCTTCTATATCTAGACTAACGAGATACGTCTGTACAACCGTCATCTATATCTAGACTAACGAGATACGTCCTTGGACAAAGGTCTTCAATATCTAGACTAACGAGATCCGTCGTTGTACAACCGTCTTCTATATCTAGACTAACGAGATCCGTCGTTGTACAACCGTCTTTTATATCTACACTAACGAGATCTCTCGTTGTACAACCGTCTTTTATATCTACACTAACGAGATCTCTCGTTATACAACCGTCCTCTATATCTAGACTAACGAGATCCGTCTGTACAACCGTCTTCTATATCTAGACTAACGAGATCTCTCGTTATACAACCGTCTTCTATATCTAGACTAACGAGATCTCTCGTTATACAACCGTCTTCTATATCTAGACTAACGAGATCTCTCGTTATACAACCGTCTTCTATATCTAGACTAACGAGATCTCTCGTTATACAACCGTCTTCTATATCTAGACTAACGAGATCCGTCTGCGCAACCGTCTTCTATATCTAGACTAACGTGATCCGTTGTTGTACAACCCTCTTCTATATCTAGACTAACGAGATCCGTCGTTGTACAACCGTCTTCTATATCTAGACTAACGAGATACGTCTGTACAACCGTCATCTATATCTAGACTAACGAGATACGTCCTTGGACAAACGTCTTCAATATCTAGACTAACGAGATCCGTCGTTGTACAACCGTCTTCTATATCTAGACTAACGAGATCCGTCGTTGTACAACCGTCTTTTATATCTACACTAACGAGATCTCTCGTTATACAACCGTCTTCTATATCTAGACTAACGAGATCCGTCTGTACAACCGTCTTCTATATCTAGACTAACGAGATCTCTCGTTATACAACCGTCTTCTATATCTAGACTAACGAGATCTCTCGTTATACAACCGTCTTCTATATCTAGACTAACGGGTCTCTCGTTATACAACCGTCTTCTATATCTAGACTAACGAGATCCGTCTGTACAACCGTCTTCTATATCTAGACTAACGAGATCCGTCGTCTATATCTAGACTAACGAGCTCTGTGTGTACAACCGTCTTCTATGTCTAGACTAACGAGATCCGTCTGTACAACCGTCTTCTATATCTAGACTAACGAGATCCGTCAGTACAACCGTCTTCTTTATCTGGACTAACGAGATCCGTCTGTACAACCATCTTCTATATCTAGACTAACGAGATCTCTCGTTATACAACCCTCTTCTATATCTAGACTAACGAGATCCGTCTGTACAGCCGTCTTCTATATCTAGACTAACGAGATCCGTCGTTGTACAACCGTCTTCTATATCTAGACTACCGAGATCCGTCTGTACAACCGTCTTCTATATCTAGACTAACGAGAACCGTCTGTATAACCGTCTTCTATATCTAGACTAACGAGATCTCTCGATGTACAACCGTCTTCTATACCTAGACTAACGGGATCCGTCTGTACAACCGTCTTCTATATCTAGACTAACGAGATCTCTCGTTATACATCCCGTCTTCTATATCTAGACTAACGAGATCCGTCTGTACAACCGTCTTCTATATCTAGACTAACGAGATCCGTCTGTACAACCGTCTTCTCTATCTGGACTAACGAGATCCGTCTGTACAACCATCTTCTATATCTAGACTAACGAGATCTCTCGTTATACAACCGTCTTCTATATCTAGACTAACGAAATCCGTCTGTAGAACCGTCTTCTATATCTAGACTAACGAGATCCGTCTGTACAACCGTCTTCTATATCTAGACTAACGAGATCTCTCGTTATACAACCGTCTTCTATATCTAGACTACCGAGATCCGTCTGTACAACCGTCTTCTATATCTAGACTAACGAGAACCGTCTGTACAACCGTTTTCTATATCTAGACTAACGAGATCCGTCTGTATAACCGTCTTCTATATCTAGACTAACGAGATCCGTCTGTATAACCGTCTTCTATATCTAGACTAACGAGATCTCTCGTTATACAACCGTCTTCTATATCTAGACTAACGAGATCCGTCTGTACAACCGTCTTCTATATCTAGACTAACGAGATCCGTCTGTACAACCGTCTTCTATATCTAGACTAACGAGATCCGGCTGTACAACCGTCTTCTATATCTAGACTAACGAGATCCGTCTGTACAACCGTCTTCTATATCTAGACTAACGACATCTCTCGTTATACAACCGTCTTCTATATCTAGACTAACGGGTCTCTCGTTATACAACCGTCTTCTATATCTAGACTAACGAGATCCGTCTGTACAGCCGTCTTCTATATCTAGACTAACGAGATCCGTCGTTGTACAACCGTCTTCTATATCTAGACTACCGAGATCCGTCTGTACAACCGTCTTCTATATCTAGACTAACGAGAACCATCTGTATAACCGTCTTCTATATCTAGACTAACGAGATCTCTCGTTATACATCCCGTCTTCTATATCTAGACTAACGAAATCCGTCTGTAGAACCGTCTTCTATATCTAGACTAACGAGATCCGTCTGTACAACCGTCTTCTATATCTAGACTAACGAGATCCGTCGTTGTACAACCCTCTTCTATATCTAGACTAACGAGATCCGTCTGTACAACCGTCTTCTATATCTAGACTAACGAGATCTCTCGTTATTCAACCGTCTTCTATATCTAGACTAACGAGGTCTCTCGTTATTCAACCGTCTTCTATATCTAGACTAACGAAATCCGTCTGTAGAACCGTCTTCTATATCTAGACTAACGAGATCCGTCTGTACAACCGTCTTCTATATCTAGACTAACGAGATCCGTCGTTGTACAACCCTCTTCTATATCTAGACTAACGAGATCCGTCTGTACAACCGTCTTCTATATCTAGACTAACGAGATCTCTCGTTATACAACCGTCTTCTATATCTACACTAACGAGATCTCTCGTTATACAACCGTCTTCTATATCTAGACTAACGAGATCCGTCTGTACATCCGTCATCTATATCTAGACTAACGAGATACGTCCTTGGACAAACGTCTTCAATATCTAGACTAACGAGATCCGTCGTTGTACAACCGTCTTCTATATCTAGACTAACGGGATCCGTCTGTACAACCGCCTTCTATATCTAGACTAACGAGATCTGTCTATACAACCGCCTTCTATATCTAGACTAACGAGATCCGTCTGTACAACCGTCTTCTATATCTAGACTATCGAGATCCGTCTGTACAACCGTCTTTTATATCTACACTAACGAGATCTCTCGTTATACAACCGTCTTCTATATCTAGACTAACGAGATCCGCCTGTACAACCGTCTTCTATATCTAGACTAACGAGATCTCTCGTTATACAACCGTCTTCTATATCTAGACTAACGAGATCCGCCTGTACAACCGTCTTCTATATCTAGACTAACGAGATCTCTCGTTATACAACCGTCTTCTATATCTAGACTAACGAGATCTCTCATTATACAACCGTCTTCTATATCTAGACTAACGAGATCCGTCTGCGCAACCGTCTTCTATATCTAGACTAACGAGATCCGTTGTTGTACAACCCTCTTCTATATCTAGACTAACGAGATCCGTCGTTGTACAACCGTCTTCTATATCTAGACTAACGAGATACGTCTGTACAACCGTCATCTATATCTAGACTAACGAGATACGTCCTTGGACAAAGGTCTTCAAAATCTAGACTAACGAGATCCGTCGTTGTACAACCGTCTTCTATATCTAGACTAACGAGATCCGTCGTTGTACAACCTCTTCTATATCTAGACTAACGAGATCCGTCTGTACAACCGTCTTCTATATCTAGACTAACGAGATCTCTCGTTATACAACCGTCTTCTATATCTACACTAACGAGATCTCTCGTTATACAACCGTCTTCTATATCTAGACTAACGAGATCCGTCTGTACATCCGTCATCTATATCTAGACTAACGAGATACGTCCTTGGACAAACGTCTTCAATATCTAGACTAACGAGATCCGTCGTTGTACAACCGTCTTCTATATCTAGACTAACGGGATCCGTCTGTACAACCGCCTTCTATATCTAGACTAACGAGATCTGTCTATACAACCGCCTTCTATATCTAGACTAACGAGATCCGTCTGTACAACCGTCTTCTATATCTAGACTATCGAGATCCGTCTGTACAACCGTCTTTTATATCTACACTAACGAGATCTCTCGTTATACAACCGTCTTCTATATCTAGACTAACGAGATCCGCCTGTACAACCGTCTTCTATATCTAGACTAACGAGATCTCTCGTTATACAACCGTCTTCTATATCTAGACTAACGAGATCCGCCTGTACAACCGTCTTCTATATCTAGACTAACGAGATCTCTCGTTATACAACCGTCTTCTATATCTAGACTAACGAGATCTCTCATTATACAACCGTCTTCTATATCTAGACTAACGAGATCCGTCTGCGCAACCGTCTTCTATATCTAGACTAACGAGATCCGTTGTTGTACAACCCTCTTCTAGATCTAGACTAACGAGATCCGTCGTTGTACAACCGTCTTCTATATCTAGACTAACGAGATACGTCTGTACAACCGTCATCTATATCTAGACTAACGAGATACGTCCTTGGACAAAGGTCTTCAAAATCTAGACTAACGAGATCCGTCGTTGTACAACCGTCTTCTATATCTAGACTAACGAGATCCGTCGTTGTACAACCGTCTTTTATATCTACACTACCGAGATCTCTCGTTGTACAACCGTCTTTTATATCTACACTAACGAGATCTCTCGTTATACAACCGTCTTCTATATCTAGACTAACGAGATCCGTCTGTACAACCGTCTTCTATATCTAGACTAACGAGATCTCTCGTTATACAACCGTCTTCTATATCTACACTAACGAGATCTCTCGTTATACAACCGTCTTCTATATCTAGACTAACGAGATCCGTCTGCGCAACCGTCTTCTATATCTAGACTAACGAGATCCGTTGTTGTACAACCCTCTTCTATATCTAGACTAACGAGATCCGTCGTTGTACAACCGTCTTCTATATCTAGACTAACGAGATACGTCTGTACAACCGTCATCTATATCTAGACTAACGAGATACGTCCTTGGACAAACGTCTTCAATATCTAGACTAACGAGATCCATCTGTACAACCGTCTTCTATATCTAGACTAACGAGATCCGTCGTTGTACAACCCTCTTCTATATCTAGACTAACGAGATCCGTCTATACAACCGCCTTCTATATCTAGACTAACGAGATCCGTCTGTACAACCGTCTTCTATATCTAGACTAACGAGATCCATCTGTACAACTGTCTTCTATATCTAGACTAACGAGATCTGTCTGTACAACCGTCTTCTATATCTAGACTAACGAGATCTCTCGTTATTCAACCGTCTTCTATATCTAGACTAACGAGGTCTCTCGTTATTCAACCGTCTTCTATATCTAGACTAACGAGATCTCTCGATATTCAACCGTCTTCTATATCTAGACTAACGAAATCCGTCTGTATAACCGTCTTCTATATCTAGACTACCGAGATCCGTCTGTACAACCGTCTTCTATATCTAACCTAACGAGAACCGTCTGTATAACCGTCTTCTATATCTAGACTAACGAGAACCGTCTGTACAACCGTCTTCTATATCTAGACTAACGAGATCTCTCGATGTACAACCGTCTTCTATACCTAGACTAACGGGATCCGTCTGTACAACCGTCTTCTTTATCTGGACTAACGAGATCCGTCTGTACAACCATCTTCTATATCTAGACTAACGAGATACGTCTGTACAACCGTCATCTATATCTAGACTAACGAGATACGTCCTTGGACAAAGGTCTTCAATATCTAGACTAACGAGATCCGTCGTTGTACAACCGTCTTCTATATCTAGACTAACGAGATCCGTCGTTGTACAACCGTCTTTTATATCTACACTAACGAGATCTCTCGTTGTACAACCGTCTTTTATATCTACACTAACGAGATCTCTCGTTATACAACCGTCCTCTATATCTAGACTAACGAGATCCGTCTGTACAACCGTCTTCTATATCTAGACTAACGAGATCTCTCGTTATACAACCGTCTTCTATATCTAGACTAACGAGATCTCTCGTTATACAACCGTCTTCTATATCTAGACTAACGAGATCTCTCGTTATACAACCGTCTTCTATATCTAGACTAACGAGATCCGTCTGCGCAACCGTCTTCTATATCTAGACTAACGTGATCCGTTGTTGTACAACCCTCTTCTATATCTAGACTAACGAGATCCGTCGTTGTACAACCGTCTTCTATATCTAGACTAACGAGATACGTCTGTACAACCGTCATCTATATCTAGACTAACGAGATACGTCCTTGGACAAACGTCTTCAATATCTAGACTAACGAGATCCGTCGTTGTACAACCGTCTTCTATATCTAGACTAACGAGATCCGTCGTTGTACAACCGTCTTTTATATCTACACTAACGAGATCTCTCGTTATACAACCGTCTTCTATATCTAGACTAACGAGATCCGTCTGTACAACCGTCTTCTATATCTAGACTAACGAGATCTCTCGTTATACAACCGTCTTCTATATCTAGACTAACGAGATCTCTCGTTATACAACCGTCTTCTATATCTAGACTAACGGGTCTCTCGTTATACAACCGTCTTCTATATCTAGACTAACGAGATCCGTCTGTACAACCGTCTTCTATATCTAGACTAACGAGATCCGTCGTCTATATCTAGACTAACGAGCTCTGTGTGTACAACCGTCTTCTATGTCTAGACTAACGAGATCCGTCTGTACAACCGTCTTCTATATCTAGACTAACGAGATCCGTCAGTACAACCGTCTTCTTTATCTGGACTAACGAGATCCGTCTGTACAACCATCTTCTATATCTAGACTAACGAGATCTCTCGTTATACAACCCTCTTCTATATCTAGACTAACGAGATCCGTCTGTACAGCCGTCTTCTATATCTAGACTAACGAGATCCGTCGTTGTACAACCGTCTTCTATATCTAGACTACTGAGATCCGTCTGTACAACCGTCTTCTATATCTAGACTAACGAGAACCGTCTGTATAACCGTCTTCTATATCTAGACTAACGAGATCTCTCGATGTACAACCGTCTTCTATACCTAGACTAACGGGATCCGTCTGTACAACCGTCTTCTATATCTAGACTAACGAGATCTCTCGTTATACATCCCGTCTTCTATATCTAGACTAACGAGATCCGTCTGTACAACCGTCTTCTATATCTAGACTAACGAGATCCGTCTGTACAACCGTCTTCTCTATCTGGACTAACGAGATCCGTCTGTACAACCATCTTCTATATCTAGACTAACGAGATCTCTCGTTATACAACCGTCTTCTATATCTAGACTAACGAAATCCGTCTGTAGAACCGTCTTCTATATCTAGACTAACGAGATCCGTCTGTACAACCGTCTTCTATATCTAGACTAACGAGATCTCTCGTTATACAACCGTCTTCTATATCTAGACTACCGAGATCCGTCTGTACAACCGTCTTCTATATCTAGACTAACGAGAACCGTCTGTACAACCGTTTTCTATATCTAGACTAACGAGATCCGTCTGTATAACCGTCTTCTATATCTAGACTAACGAGATCCGTCTGTATAACCGTCTTCTATATCTAGACTAACGAGATCTCTCGTTATACAACCGTCTTCTATATCTAGACTAACGAGATCCGTCTGTACAACCGTCTTCTATATCTAGACTAACGAGATCCGTCTGTACAACCGTCTTCTATATCTAGACTAACGAGATCCGGCTGTACAACCGTCTTCTATATCTAGACTAACGAGATCCGTCTGTACAACCGTCTTCTATATCTAGACTAACGACATCTCTCGTTATACAACCGTCTTCTATATCTAGACTAACGGGTCTCTCGTTATACAACCGTCTTCTATATCTAGACTAACGAGATCCGTCTGTACAACCGTCTTCTATATCTAGACTAACGAGATCTCTCGTTATACAACCGTCTTCTATATCTAGACTACCGAGATCCGTCTGTACAACCGTCTTCTATATCTAGACTAACGAGAACCGTCTGTACAACCGTTTTCTATATCTAGACTAACGAGATCTCTCGATGTACAGCCGTCTTCTATACCTAGACTAACGGGATCCGTCTGTACAACCGTCTTCTATATCAAGACTAACGAGATCTCTCGTTATACATCCCGTCTTCTATATCTAGACTAACGAGATCCGTCTGTACAACCGTCTTCTATATCTAGACTAACGAGATCTCTCGATATTCAACCGTCTTCTATATCTAGACTAACGAAATCCGTCTGTATAACCGTCTTCTAAATCTAGACTAACGAGATCCGTCTGTATAACCGTCTTCTATATCTAGACTAACGAGATCTCTCGTTATACAACCGTCTTCTATATCTAGACTAACGAGATCCGTCTGTACAACCGTCTTCTATATCTAGACTAACGAGATCCGTCTGTACAACCGTCTTCTATATCTAGACTAACGAGATCCGTCTGTACAACCGTCTTCTATATCTAGACTAACGAGATCCGTCTGTACAACCGTCTTCTATATCTAGACTAACGACATCTCTCGTTATACAACCGTCTTCTATATCTAGACTAACGGGTCTCTCGTTATACAACCGTCTTCTATATCTAGACTAACGAGATCCGTCTGTACAACCGTCTTCTATATCTAGACTAACGAGATCTCTCGTTATACAACCGTCTTCTATATCTAGACTAACGAGATCTCTCGTTATACAACCGTCTTCTATATCTAGACTAACGAGATCTCTCGTTATACAACCGTCTTCTATATCTAGACTAACGAGATCTCTCGTTATACAACCGTCTTCTATATCTAGACTAACGAGATCTCTCGTTATACAACCGTCTTCTATATCTAGACTAACGAGATCCGTCTGTACAACCGTCTTCTATATCTAGACTAACGAGATCCGTCTGTACAACAGTTTTCTATATCTAGACTAACGAGATACGTCGTTGGACAAACGTCTTCAATATCTAGACTAACGAGATCGGTCTGTACAACCGTCTTCTATATCTAGACTAACGAGATCCGTCGTTGTACAACCGTCTTCTATATCTAGACTAACGAGATCTCTCGATGTACAACCGTCTTCTATATCTAGACTAACGGGATCCGCCTGTACAACCGTCTTCTATATCTAGACTAACGAGATCTCTCGTTATACATCCCGTCTTCTATATCTAGACTAACGAGATCCGTCTGTACAACCGTCTTCTATATCTAGACTACCGAGATCCGTCTGTACAACCGTCTTCTATATCTAGACTAACGAGAACCGTCTGTACAACCGTTTTCTATATCTAGACTAACGAGATCTCTCGATGTACAACCGTCTTCTATACCTAGACTAACGGGATCCGTCTGTACAACCGTCTTCTATATCTAGACTAACGACATCTCTCGTTATACAACCGTCTTCTATATCTAGACTAACGGGTCTCTCGTTATACAACCGTCTTCTATATCTAGACTAACGAGATCCGTCTGTACAACCGTCTTCTATATCTAGACTAACGAGATCTCTCGTTATACAACCGTCTTCTATATCTAGACTAACGAGATCTCTCGTTATACAACCGTCTTCTATATCTAGACTAACGAGATCTCTCGTTATACAACCGTCTTCTATATCTAGACTAACGAGATCCGTCTGTACAACCGTCTTCTATATCTAGACTAACGAGATCCGTCTGTACAACAGTTTTCTATATCTAGACTAACGAGATACGTCGTTGGACAAACGTCTTCAATATCTAGACTAACGAGATCGGTCTGTACAACCGTCTTCTATATCTAGACTAACGAGATCCGTCGTTGTACAACCGTCTTCTATATCTAGACTAACGAGATCTCTCGATGTACAACCGTCTTCTATATCTAGACTAACGGGATCCGCCTGTACAACCGTCTTCTATATCTAGACTAACGAGATCTCTCGTTATACATCCCGTCATCTATATCTAGACTAACGAGATCCGTCTGTACAACCGTCTTCTATATCTAGACTAACGAGATCCGTCTGTACAACCGTCTTCTATATCTAGACTAACGACATCTCTCGTTATACAACCGTCTTCTATATCTAGACTAACGGGTCTCTCGTTATACAACCGTCTTCTATATCTAGACTAACGAGATCCGTCTGTACAGCCGTCTTCTATATCTAGACTAACGAGATCCGTCGTTGTACAACCGTCTTCTATATCTAGACTACCGAGATCCGTCTGTACAACCGTCTTCTATATCTAGACTAACGAGAACCATCTGTATAACCGTCTTCTATATCTAGACTAACGAGATCTCTCGTTATACATCCCGTCTTCTATATCTAGACTAACGAAATCCGTCTGTAGAACCGTCTTCTATATCTAGACTAACGAGATCCGTCTGTACAACCGTCTTCTATATCTAGACTAACGAGATCCGTCGTTGTACAACCCTCTTCTATATCTAGACTAACGAGATCCGTCTGTACAACCGTCTTCTATATCTAGACTAACGAGATCTCTCGTTATTCAACCGTCTTCTATATCTAGACTAACGAGGTCTCTCGTTATTCAACCGTCTTCTATATCTAGACTAACGAAATCCGTCTGTAGAACCGTCTTCTATATCTAGACTAACGAGATCCGTCTGTACAACCGTCTTCTATATCTAGACTAACGAGATCCGTCGTTGTACAACCCTCTTCTATATCTAGACTAACGAGATCCGTCTGTACAACCGTCTTCTATATCTAGACTAACGAGATCTCTCGTTATACAACCGTCTTCTATATCTACACTAACGAGATCTCTCGTTATACAACCGTCTTCTATATCTAGACTAACGAGATCCGTCTGTACATCCGTCATCTATATCTAGACTAACGAGATACGTCCTTGGACAAACGTCTTCAATATCTAGACTAACGAGATCCGTCGTTGTACAACCGTCTTCTATATCTAGACTAACGGGATCCGTCTGTACAACCGCCTTCTATATCTAGACTAACGAGATCTGTCTATACAACCGCCTTCTATATCTAGACTAACGAGATCCGTCTGTACAACCGTCTTCTATATCTAGACTATCGAGATCCGTCTGTACAACCGTCTTTTATATCTACACTAACGAGATCTCTCGTTATACAACCGTCTTCTATATCTAGACTAACGAGATCCGCCTGTACAACCGTCTTCTATATCTAGACTAACGAGATCTCTCGTTATACAACCGTCTTCTATATCTAGACTAACGAGATCCGCCTGTACAACCGTCTTCTATATCTAGACTAACGAGATCTCTCGTTATACAACCGTCTTCTATATCTAGACTAACGAGATCTCTCATTATACAACCGTCTTCTATA
The DNA here is from genome assembly GCA_960531205.1 of Andrena bicolor. NCBI lineage: Eukaryota > Metazoa > Arthropoda > Insecta > Hymenoptera > Andrenidae > Andrena > Andrena bicolor. The sequence goes on from CAUIJW010000190.1 coordinate 351,205, forward strand.
TCTAGACTAACGAGATCCGTCTGCGCAACCGTCTTCTATATCTAGACTAACGAGATCCGTTGTTGTACAACCCTCTTCTATATCTAGACTAACGAGATCCGTCGTTGTACAACCGTCTTCTATATCTAGACTAACGAGATACGTCTGTACAACCGTCATCTATATCTAGACTAACGAGATACGTCCTTGGACAAAGGTCTTCAAAATCTAGACTAACGAGATCCGTCGTTGTACAACCGTCTTCTATATCTAGACTAACGAGATCCGTCGTTGTACAACCTCTTCTATATCTAGACTAACGAGATCCGTCTGTACAACCGTCTTCTATATCTAGACTAACGAGATCTCTCGTTATACAACCGTCTTCTATATCTACACTAACGAGATCTCTCGTTATACAACCGTCTTCTATATCTAGACTAACGAGATCCGTCTGTACATCCGTCATCTATATCTAGACTAACGAGATACGTCCTTGGACAAACGTCTTCAATATCTAGACTAACGAGATCCGTCGTTGTACAACCGTCTTCTATATCTAGACTAACGGGATCCGTCTGTACAACCGCCTTCTATATCTAGACTAACGAGATCTGTCTATACAACCGCCTTCTATATCTAGACTAACGAGATCCGTCTGTACAACCGTCTTCTATATCTAGACTATCGAGATCCGTCTGTACAACCGTCTTTTATATCTACACTAACGAGATCTCTCGTTATACAACCGTCTTCTATATCTAGACTAACGAGATCCGCCTGTACAACCGTCTTCTATATCTAGACTAACGAGATCTCTCGTTATACAACCGTCTTCTATATCTAGACTAACGAGATCCGCCTGTACAACCGTCTTCTATATCTAGACTAACGAGATCTCTCGTTATACAACCGTCTTCTATATCTAGACTAACGAGATCTCTCATTATACAACCGTCTTCTATATCTAGACTAACGAGATCCGTCTGCGCAACCGTCTTCTATATCTAGACTAACGAGATCCGTTGTTGTACAACCCTCTTCTAGATCTAGACTAACGAGATCCGTCGTTGTACAACCGTCTTCTATATCTAGACTAACGAGATACGTCTGTACAACCGTCATCTATATCTAGACTAACGAGATACGTCCTTGGACAAAGGTCTTCAAAATCTAGACTAACGAGATCCGTCGTTGTACAACCGTCTTCTATATCTAGACTAACGAGATCCGTCGTTGTACAACCGTCTTTTATATCTACACTACCGAGATCTCTCGTTGTACAACCGTCTTTTATATCTACACTAACGAGATCTCTCGTTATACAACCGTCTTCTATATCTAGACTAACGAGATCCGTCTGTACAACCGTCTTCTATATCTAGACTAACGAGATCTCTCGTTATACAACCGTCTTCTATATCTACACTAACGAGATCTCTCGTTATACAACCGTCTTCTATATCTAGACTAACGAGATCCGTCTGCGCAACCGTCTTCTATATCTAGACTAACGAGATCCGTTGTTGTACAACCCTCTTCTATATCTAGACTAACGAGATCCGTCGTTGTACAACCGTCTTCTATATCTAGACTAACGAGATACGTCTGTACAACCGTCATCTATATCTAGACTAACGAGATACGTCCTTGGACAAACGTCTTCAATATCTAGACTAACGAGATCCATCTGTACAACCGTCTTCTATATCTAGACTAACGAGATCCGTCGTTGTACAACCCTCTTCTATATCTAGACTAACGAGATCCGTCTATACAACCGCCTTCTATATCTAGACTAACGAGATCCGTCTGTACAACCGTCTTCTATATCTAGACTAACGAGATCCATCTGTACAACTGTCTTCTATATCTAGACTAACGAGATCTGTCTGTACAACCGTCTTCTATATCTAGACTAACGAGATCTCTCGTTATTCAACCGTCTTCTATATCTAGACTAACGAGGTCTCTCGTTATTCAACCGTCTTCTATATCTAGACTAACGAGATCTCTCGATATTCAACCGTCTTCTATATCTAGACTAACGAAATCCGTCTGTATAACCGTCTTCTATATCTAGACTACCGAGATCCGTCTGTACAACCGTCTTCTATATCTAACCTAACGAGAACCGTCTGTATAACCGTCTTCTATATCTAGACTAACGAGAACCGTCTGTACAACCGTCTTCTATATCTAGACTAACGAGATCTCTCGATGTACAACCGTCTTCTATACCTAGACTAACGGGATCCGTCTGTACAACCGTCTTCTTTATCTGGACTAACGAGATCCGTCTGTACAACCATCTTCTATATCTAGACTAACGAGATACGTCTGTACAACCGTCATCTATATCTAGACTAACGAGATACGTCCTTGGACAAAGGTCTTCAATATCTAGACTAACGAGATCCGTCGTTGTACAACCGTCTTCTATATCTAGACTAACGAGATCCGTCGTTGTACAACCGTCTTTTATATCTACACTAACGAGATCTCTCGTTGTACAACCGTCTTTTATATCTACACTAACGAGATCTCTCGTTATACAACCGTCCTCTATATCTAGACTAACGAGATCCGTCTGTACAACCGTCTTCTATATCTAGACTAACGAGATCTCTCGTTATACAACCGTCTTCTATATCTAGACTAACGAGATCTCTCGTTATACAACCGTCTTCTATATCTAGACTAACGAGATCTCTCGTTATACAACCGTCTTCTATATCTAGACTAACGAGATCCGTCTGCGCAACCGTCTTCTATATCTAGACTAACGTGATCCGTTGTTGTACAACCCTCTTCTATATCTAGACTAACGAGATCCGTCGTTGTACAACCGTCTTCTATATCTAGACTAACGAGATACGTCTGTACAACCGTCATCTATATCTAGACTAACGAGATACGTCCTTGGACAAACGTCTTCAATATCTAGACTAACGAGATCCGTCGTTGTACAACCGTCTTCTATATCTAGACTAACGAGATCCGTCGTTGTACAACCGTCTTTTATATCTACACTAACGAGATCTCTCGTTATACAACCGTCTTCTATATCTAGACTAACGAGATCCGTCTGTACAACCGTCTTCTATATCTAGACTAACGAGATCTCTCGTTATACAACCGTCTTCTATATCTAGACTAACGAGATCTCTCGTTATACAACCGTCTTCTATATCTAGACTAACGGGTCTCTCGTTATACAACCGTCTTCTATATCTAGACTAACGAGATCCGTCTGTACAACCGTCTTCTATATCTAGACTAACGAGATCCGTCGTCTATATCTAGACTAACGAGCTCTGTGTGTACAACCGTCTTCTATGTCTAGACTAACGAGATCCGTCTGTACAACCGTCTTCTATATCTAGACTAACGAGATCCGTCAGTACAACCGTCTTCTTTATCTGGACTAACGAGATCCGTCTGTACAACCATCTTCTATATCTAGACTAACGAGATCTCTCGTTATACAACCCTCTTCTATATCTAGACTAACGAGATCCGTCTGTACAGCCGTCTTCTATATCTAGACTAACGAGATCCGTCGTTGTACAACCGTCTTCTATATCTAGACTACTGAGATCCGTCTGTACAACCGTCTTCTATATCTAGACTAACGAGAACCGTCTGTATAACCGTCTTCTATATCTAGACTAACGAGATCTCTCGATGTACAACCGTCTTCTATACCTAGACTAACGGGATCCGTCTGTACAACCGTCTTCTATATCTAGACTAACGAGATCTCTCGTTATACATCCCGTCTTCTATATCTAGACTAACGAGATCCGTCTGTACAACCGTCTTCTATATCTAGACTAACGAGATCCGTCTGTACAACCGTCTTCTCTATCTGGACTAACGAGATCCGTCTGTACAACCATCTTCTATATCTAGACTAACGAGATCTCTCGTTATACAACCGTCTTCTATATCTAGACTAACGAAATCCGTCTGTAGAACCGTCTTCTATATCTAGACTAACGAGATCCGTCTGTACAACCGTCTTCTATATCTAGACTAACGAGATCTCTCGTTATACAACCGTCTTCTATATCTAGACTACCGAGATCCGTCTGTACAACCGTCTTCTATATCTAGACTAACGAGAACCGTCTGTACAACCGTTTTCTATATCTAGACTAACGAGATCCGTCTGTATAACCGTCTTCTATATCTAGACTAACGAGATCCGTCTGTATAACCGTCTTCTATATCTAGACTAACGAGATCTCTCGTTATACAACCGTCTTCTATATCTAGACTAACGAGATCCGTCTGTACAACCGTCTTCTATATCTAGACTAACGAGATCCGTCTGTACAACCGTCTTCTATATCTAGACTAACGAGATCCGGCTGTACAACCGTCTTCTATATCTAGACTAACGAGATCCGTCTGTACAACCGTCTTCTATATCTAGACTAACGACATCTCTCGTTATACAACCGTCTTCTATATCTAGACTAACGGGTCTCTCGTTATACAACCGTCTTCTATATCTAGACTAACGAGATCCGTCTGTACAACCGTCTTCTATATCTAGACTAACGAGATCTCTCGTTATACAACCGTCTTCTATATCTAGACTACCGAGATCCGTCTGTACAACCGTCTTCTATATCTAGACTAACGAGAACCGTCTGTACAACCGTTTTCTATATCTAGACTAACGAGATCTCTCGATGTACAGCCGTCTTCTATACCTAGACTAACGGGATCCGTCTGTACAACCGTCTTCTATATCAAGACTAACGAGATCTCTCGTTATACATCCCGTCTTCTATATCTAGACTAACGAGATCCGTCTGTACAACCGTCTTCTATATCTAGACTAACGAGATCTCTCGATATTCAACCGTCTTCTATATCTAGACTAACGAAATCCGTCTGTATAACCGTCTTCTAAATCTAGACTAACGAGATCCGTCTGTATAACCGTCTTCTATATCTAGACTAACGAGATCTCTCGTTATACAACCGTCTTCTATATCTAGACTAACGAGATCCGTCTGTACAACCGTCTTCTATATCTAGACTAACGAGATCCGTCTGTACAACCGTCTTCTATATCTAGACTAACGAGATCCGTCTGTACAACCGTCTTCTATATCTAGACTAACGAGATCCGTCTGTACAACCGTCTTCTATATCTAGACTAACGACATCTCTCGTTATACAACCGTCTTCTATATCTAGACTAACGGGTCTCTCGTTATACAACCGTCTTCTATATCTAGACTAACGAGATCCGTCTGTACAACCGTCTTCTATATCTAGACTAACGAGATCTCTCGTTATACAACCGTCTTCTATATCTAGACTAACGAGATCTCTCGTTATACAACCGTCTTCTATATCTAGACTAACGAGATCTCTCGTTATACAACCGTCTTCTATATCTAGACTAACGAGATCTCTCGTTATACAACCGTCTTCTATATCTAGACTAACGAGATCTCTCGTTATACAACCGTCTTCTATATCTAGACTAACGAGATCCGTCTGTACAACCGTCTTCTATATCTAGACTAACGAGATCCGTCTGTACAACAGTTTTCTATATCTAGACTAACGAGATACGTCGTTGGACAAACGTCTTCAATATCTAGACTAACGAGATCGGTCTGTACAACCGTCTTCTATATCTAGACTAACGAGATCCGTCGTTGTACAACCGTCTTCTATATCTAGACTAACGAGATCTCTCGATGTACAACCGTCTTCTATATCTAGACTAACGGGATCCGCCTGTACAACCGTCTTCTATATCTAGACTAACGAGATCTCTCGTTATACATCCCGTCTTCTATATCTAGACTAACGAGATCCGTCTGTACAACCGTCTTCTATATCTAGACTACCGAGATCCGTCTGTACAACCGTCTTCTATATCTAGACTAACGAGAACCGTCTGTACAACCGTTTTCTATATCTAGACTAACGAGATCTCTCGATGTACAACCGTCTTCTATACCTAGACTAACGGGATCCGTCTGTACAACCGTCTTCTATATCTAGACTAACGACATCTCTCGTTATACAACCGTCTTCTATATCTAGACTAACGGGTCTCTCGTTATACAACCGTCTTCTATATCTAGACTAACGAGATCCGTCTGTACAACCGTCTTCTATATCTAGACTAACGAGATCTCTCGTTATACAACCGTCTTCTATATCTAGACTAACGAGATCTCTCGTTATACAACCGTCTTCTATATCTAGACTAACGAGATCTCTCGTTATACAACCGTCTTCTATATCTAGACTAACGAGATCCGTCTGTACAACCGTCTTCTATATCTAGACTAACGAGATCCGTCTGTACAACAGTTTTCTATATCTAGACTAACGAGATACGTCGTTGGACAAACGTCTTCAATATCTAGACTAACGAGATCGGTCTGTACAACCGTCTTCTATATCTAGACTAACGAGATCCGTCGTTGTACAACCGTCTTCTATATCTAGACTAACGAGATCTCTCGATGTACAACCGTCTTCTATATCTAGACTAACGGGATCCGCCTGTACAACCGTCTTCTATATCTAGACTAACGAGATCTCTCGTTATACATCCCGTCATCTATATCTAGACTAACGAGATCCGTCTGTACAACCGTCTTCTATATCTAGACTACCGAGATCCGTCTGTACAACCGTCTTCTATATCTAGACTAACGAGAACCGTCTGTACAACCGTTTTCTATATCTAGACTAACGAGATCTCTCGATGTACAACCGTCTTCTATACCTAGACTAACGGGATCCGTCTGTACAACCGTCTTCTATATCTAGACTAACGACATCTCTCGTTATACAACCGTCTTCTATATCTAGACTAACGGGTCTCTCGTTATACAACAGTCTTCTATATCTAGACTAACGAGATCCGTCTGTACAACCGTCTTCTATATCTAGACTAACGAGATCTCTCGTTATACAACCGTCTTCTATATCTAGACTAACGAGATCTCTCGTTATACAACCGTCTTCTATATCTAGACTAACGAGATCTCTCGTTATACAACCGTCTTCTATATCTAGACTAACGAGATCTCTCGTTATACAACCGTCTTCTATATCTAGACTAACGAGATCTCTCGTTATACAACCGTCTTCTATATCTAGACTAACGAGATCTCTCGTTATACAACCGTCTTCTATATCTAGACTAACGAGATCCGTCTGTACAACCGTCTTCTATATCTAGACTAACGAGATCCGTCTGTACAACAGTTTTCTATATCTAGACTAACGAGATACGTCGTTGGACAAACGTCTTCAATATCTAGACTAACGAGATCGGTCTGTACAACCGTCTTCTATATCTAGACTAACGAGATCCGTCGTTGTACAACCGTCTTCTATATCTAGACTAACGAGATCTCTCGATGTACAACCGTCTTCTATATCTAGACTAACGGGATCCGCCTGTACAACCGTCTTCTATATCTAGACTAACGAGATCTCTCGTTATACATCCCGTCTTCTATATCTAGACTAACGAGATCCGTCTGTACAACCGTCTTCTATATCTAGACTACCGAGATCCGTCTGTACAACCGTCTTCTATATCTAGACTAACGAGAACCGTCTGTACAACCGTTTTCTATATCTAGACTAACGAGAACCGTCTGTACAACCGTTTTCTATATCTAGACTAACGAGATCTCTCGATGTACAACCGTCTTCTATACCTAGACTAACGGGATCCGTCTGTACAACCGTCTTCTATATCAAGACTAACGAGATCTCTCGTTATACATCCCGTCTTCTATATCTAGACTAACGAGATCCGTCTGTACAACCGTCTTCTATATCTAGACTAACGAGATCTCTCGATATTCAACCGTCTTCTATATCTAGACTAACGAGATCCGTCTGTACAACCGTCTTCTATATCTAGACTAACGAGATCCGTCTGTACAACAGTTTTCTATATCTAGACTAACGAGATACGTCGTTGGACAAACGTCTTCAATATCTAGACTAACGAGATCGGTCTGTACAACCGTCTTCTATATCTAGACTAACGAGATCCGTCGTTGTACAACCGTCTTCTATATCTAGACTAACGAGATCTCTCGATGTACAACCGTCTTCTATATCTAGACTAACGGGATCCGCCTGTACAACCGTCTTCTATATCTAGACTAACGAGATCTCTCGTTATACATCCCGTCTTCTATATCTAGACTAACGAGATCCGTCTGTACAACCGTCTTCTATATCTAGACTACCGAGATCCGTCTGTACAACCGTCTTCTATATCTAGACTAACGAGAACCGTCTGTACAACCGTTTTCTATATCTAGACTAACGAGATCTCTCGATGTACAACCGTCTTCTATACCTAGACTAACGGGATCCGTCTGTACAACCGTCTTCTATATCTAGACTAACGACATCTCTCGTTATACAACCGTCTTCTATATCTAGACTAACGGGTCTCTCGTTATACAACCGTCTTCTATATCTAGACTAACGAGATCTCTCGTTATACAACCGTCTTCTATATCTAGACTAACGAGATCTCTCGTTATACAACCGTCTTCTATATCTAGACTAACGAAATCCGTCTGTATAACCGTCTTCTATATCTAGACTAACGAGATCCGTCTGTATAACCGTCTTCTATATCTAGACTAACGAGATCTCTCGTTATACATACAACCGTCTTCTATATCTAGACTAACGAGATCCGTCTGTACAACCGTCTTCTATATCAAGACTAACGAGATCTCTCGATATTCAACCGTCTTCTATATCTAGACTAACGAAATCCGTCTGTATAACCGTCTTCTATATCTAGACTAACGAGATCCGTCTGTATAACCGTCTTCTATATCTAGACTAACGAGATCTCTCGTTATACAACCGTCTTCTATATCTAGACTAACGAGATCCGTCTGTACAACCGTCTTCTATATCTAGACTAACGAGATCCGTCTGTACAACCGTCTTCTATATCTAGACTAACGAGATCCGTCTGTACAACCGTCTTCTATATCTAGACTAACGAGATCCGTCTGTACAACCGTCTTCTATATCTAGACTAACGACATCTCTCGTTATACAACCGTCTTCTATATCTAGACTAACGGGTCTCTCGTTATACAACCGTCTTCTATATCTAGACTAACGAGATCCGTCTGTACAACCGTCTTCTATATCTAGACTAACGAGATCTCTCGTTATACAACCGTCTTCTATATCTAGACTAACGAGATCTCTCGTTATACAACCGTCTTCTATATCTAGACTAACGAGATCTCTCGTTATACAACCGTCTTCTATATCTAGACTAACGAGATCTCTCGTTATACAACCGTCTTCTATATCTAGACTAACGAGATCTCTCGTTATACAACCGTCTTCTATATCTAGACTAACGAGATCCGTCTGTACAACCGTCTTCTATATCTAGACTAACGAGATCCGTCTGTACAACCGTCTTCTATATCTAGACTAACGAGATCCGTCTGTACAACAGTTTTCTATATCTAGACTAACGAGATACGTCGTTGGACAAACGTCTTCAATATCTAGACTAACGAGATCGGTCTGTACAACCGTCTTCTATATCTAGACTAACGAGATCCGTCGTTGCACAACCGTCTTCTATATCTAGACTAACGAGATCTCTCGATGTACAACCGTCTTCTATATCTAGACTAACGGGATCCGCCTGTACAACCGTCTTCTATATCTAGACTAACGAGATCTCTCGTTATACAACCGTCTTCTATATCTAGACTAACGAGATCCGTCTGTACAACCGTCTTCTATATCTAGACTAACGAGATCCGTCGTTGTACAACCGTCTTCTATATCTAGACTAACGAGATCCGTCTGTACAACCGTCTTCTATATCTAGACTACCGAGATCCGTCTGTACAACCGTCTTCTATATCTAGACTAACGAGAACCGTCTGTACAACCGTCATCTATATCTAGACTAACGAGATACGTCCTTGGACAAACGTCTTCAATATCTAGACTAACGAGATCCGTCGATGTACAACCGTCTTCTATATCTAGACTAACGACATCTCTCGTTATACAACCGTCTTCTATATCTAGACTAACGGGTCTCCCGTTATACAACCGTCTTCTATATCTAGACTAACGAGATCCGTCTGTACAACCGTCTTCTATATCTAGACTACCGAGATCCGTCTGTACAACCGTCTTCTATATCTAGACTAACGAGAACCGTCTGTACAACCGTCATCTATATCTAGACTAACGAGATCCGTCTGTACAACCGTCTTCTATATCTAGACTAACGACATCTCTCGTTATACAACCGTCTTCTATATCTAGACTAACGGGTCTCTCGTTATACAACCGTCTTCTATATCTAGACTAACGAGATCCGTCTGTACAACCGTCTTCTATATCTAGACTAACGAGATCTCTCGTTATACAACCGTCTTCTATATCTAGACTAACGAGATCTCTCGTTATACAACCGTCTTCTATATCTAGACTAACGAGATCTCTCGTTATACAACCGTCTTCTATATCTAGACTAACGAGATCTCTCGTTATACAACCGTCTTCTATATCTAGACTAACGAGATCTCTCGTTATACAACCGTCTTCTATATCTAGACTAACGAGATCCGTCTGTACAACCGTCTTCTATATCTAGACTAACGAGATCCGTCTGTACAACAGTTTTCTATATCTAGACTAACGAGATACGTCGTTGGACAAACGTCTTCAATATCTAGACTAACGAGATCGGTCTGTACAACCGTCTTCTATATCTAGACTAACGAGATCCGTCGTTGTACAACCGTCTTCTATATCTAGACTAACGAGATCTCTCGATGTACAACCGTCTTCTATATCTAGACTAACGGGATCCGCCTGTACAACCGTCTTCTATATCTAGACTAACGAGATCTGTCTGTACAACCGTCTTCTATATCTAGACTAACGAGATCTCTCGTTATTCAACCGTCTTCTATATCTAGACTAACGAGGTCTCTCGTTATTCAACCGTCTTCTATATCTAGACTAACGAGATCTCTCGATATTCAACCGTCTCCTATATCTAGACTAACGAAATCCGTCTGTATAACCGTCTTCTATATCTAGACTAACGAGATCCGCCTGTATAACCGTCTTCTATATCTAGACTAACGAGATCTCTCGTTATACAACCGTCTTCTATATCTAGACTAACGAGATCCGTCTGTACAACCGTCTTCTATATCTAGACTAACGAGATCCGTCTGTAGAACCGTCTTCTATATCTAGACTAACGAGATCCGTCTGTACAACCGTCTTCTATATCTAGACTAACGAGATCCGTCGTTGTATAACCCTCTTCTATATCTAGACTAACGAGATCCGTCTATACAACCGCCTTCTATATCTAGACTAACGAGATCCGTCTGTACAACCGTCTCCTATATCTAGACTAACGAGATCCGTCTGTACAACCGTCTTCTATATCTAGAATAACGAGATCTCTCGTTATTCAACCGTCTTCTATATCTAGACTAACGAGATCCGTCGTTGTACAACCGTCTTTTATATCTACACTAACGAGATCTCTCGTTATACAACCGTCTTCTATATCTAGACTAACGAGATCCGTCTGTACAACCGTCTTCTATATCTAGACTATCGAGATCTCTCGTTATACAACCGTCTTCTATATCTAGACTAACGGGTCTCTCGTTATACAACCGTCTTCTATATCTAGACTAACGAGATCCGTCTGTACAACCGTCTTCTATATCTAGACTAACGAGATCTCTCGTTATACAACCGTCTTCTATATCTAGACTAACGAGATCTCTCGTTATACAACCGTCTTCTATATCTAGACTAACGAGATCCGTCTGCGCAACCGTCTTCTATATCTAGACTAACGAGATCCGTTGTTGTACAACCCTCTTCTATATCTAGACTAACGAGATCCGTCGTTGTACAACCGTCTTCTATATCTAGACTAACGAGATACGTCTGTACAACCGTCATCTATATCTAGACTAACGAGATACGTCCTTGGACAAACGTCTTCAATATCTAGACTAACGAGATCCGTCGATGTACAACCGTCTTCTATATCTAGACTAACGAGATCCGTCTGTACAACCGTCTTCTATATCTAGACTAACGAGATCTCTCGTTATACAACCGTCTTCTATATCTAGACTAACGAGATCTCTCGTTATACAACCGTCTTCTATATCTAGACTAACGAGATCCGTCTGCGCAACCGTCTTCTATATCTAGACTAACGTGATCCGTCGTTGTACAACCGTCTTCTATATCTAGACTAACGGGATCCGTCTGTACAACCGCCTTCTATATCTAGACTAACGAGATCCGTCGTTGTACAACCCTCTTCTATATCTAGACTAACGAGATCCGTCTATACAACCGTCTTCTATATCTAGACTAACGAGATCTCTCGTTATACAACCGTCTTCTATATCTAGACTAACGAGATCCGTCGTTGTACAACCGTCTTTTATATCTACACTAACGAGATCTCTCGTTATACAACCGTCTTCTATATCTAGACTAACGAGATCCGTCTGTACAACCGTCTTCTATATCTAGACTAACGAGATCCGTCTGTACAACCGTCTTCTATATCTAGACTAACGAGATCCGTCTTCTATATCTAGACTAACGAGCTCTGTCTGTACAACCGTCTTCTATGTCTAGACTAACGAGATCCGTCTGTACATCCGTCATCTATATCTAGACTAACGAGATACGTCCTTGGACAAACGTCTTCAATATCTAGACTAACGTGATCCGTCGTTGTACAACCGTCTTCTATATCTAGACTAACGGGATCCGTCTGTACAACCGCCTTCTATATCTAGACTAACGAGATCCGTCGTTGTACAACCCTCTTCTATATCTAGACTAACGAGATCCGTCTATACAACCGTCTTCTATATCTAGACTAACGAGATCTCTCGTTATACAACCGTCTTCTATATCTAGACTAACGAGATCCGTCTGTACAACCCTCTTCTATATCTAGACTAACGAGATCCGTCTGTACAACAGTTTTCTATATCTAGACTAACGAGATACGTCGTTGGACAAACGTCTTCAATATCTAGACTAACGAGATCGGTCTGTACAACCGTCTTCTATATCTAGACTAACGAGATCCGTCGTTGTACAACCGTCTTCTATATCTAGACTAACGAGATCTCTCGATGTACAACCGTCTTCTATATCTAGACTAACGGGATCCGCCTGTACAACCGTCTTCTATATCTAGACTAACGAGATCTCTCGTTATACATCCCGTCTTCTATATCTAGACTAACGAGATCTCTCGTTATACATCCCGTCTTCTATATCTAGACTAACGAGATCCGTCTGTACAACCGTCTTCTATATCTAGACTAACGAGATCCGTCTGTACAACAGTCTTCTATATCTAGACTAACGAGATACGTCCTTGGACAAACGTCTTCAATATCTAGACTAACGAGATCGGTCTGTACAACCGTCTTCTATATCTAGACTAACGAGATCCGTCGTTGTACAACCGTCTTCTATATCTAGACTAACGAGATCTCTCGTTATACAACCGTCTTCTATATCTAGACTAACGAGATCCGTCTGCGCAACCGTCTTCTATATCTAGACTAACGAGATCCGTTGTTGTACAACCCTCTTCTATATCTAGACTAACGAGATCCGTCGTTGTACAACCGTCTTCTATATCTAGACTAACGAGATACGTCTGTACAACCGTCATCTATATCTAGACTAACGAGATACGTCCTTGGACAAACGTCTTCAATATCTAGACTAACGAGATCCGTCGTTGTACAACCGTCTTCTATATCTAGACTAACGAGATCCGTCGTTGTACAACCGTCTTTTATATCTACACTAACGAGATCTCTCGTTATACAACCGTCTTCTATATCTAGACTAACGAGATCCGTCTGTACAACCGTCGACTATATCTAGACTAACGAGATCTCTCGTTATACAACCGTCTTCTATATCTAGACTAACGGGTCTCTCGTTATACAACCGTCTTCTATATCTAGACTAACGAGATCCGTCTGTACAACCGTCTTCTATATCTAGACTAACGAGATCTCTCGTTATACAACCGTCTTCTATATCTAGACTAACGAGATCTCTCGTTATACAACCGTCTTCTATATCTAGACTAACGAGATCTCTCGTTATACAACCGTCTTCTATATCTAGACTAACGAGATCTCTCGTTATACAACCGTCTTCTATATCTAGACTAACGAGATCTCTCGTTATACAACCGTCTTCTATATCTAGACTAACGAGATCCGTCTGTACAACCCTCTTCTATATCTAGACTAACGAGATCCGTCTGTACAACAGTTTTCTATATCTAGACTAACGAGATACGTCGTTGGACAAACGTCTTCAATATCTAGACTAACGAGATCGGTCTGTACAACCGTCTTCTATATCTAGACTAACGAGATCCGTCGTTGTACAACCGTCTTCTATATCTAGACTAACGAGATCTCTCGATGTACAACCGTCTTCTATATCTAGACTAACGGGATCCGCCTGTACAACCGTCTTCTATATCTAGACTAACGAGATCTCTCGTTATACATCCCGTCTTCTATATCTAGACTAACGAGATCCGTCTGTACAACCGTCTTCTATATCTAGACTAACGAGATCCGTCTGTACAACAGTCTTCTATATCTAGACTAACGAGATACGTCCTTGGACAAACGTCTTCAATATCTAGACTAACGAGATCCGTCGTTGTACAACCGTCTTCTATATCTAGACTAACGAGATCCGTCTGTACAACCGTCTTCTATATCTAGACTAACGAGATCCATCGTTCTACAACCCTCTTCTATATCTAGACTAACGAGATCCGTCTATACAACCGCCTTCTATATCTAGACTAACGAGATCCGTCTGTACAACCGTCTTCTATATCTAGACTAACGAGATCCATCTGTACAACTGTCTTCTATATCTAGACTAACGAGATCTGTCTGTACAACCGTCTTCTATATCTAGACTAACGAGATCTCTCGTTATTCAACCGTCTTCTATATCTAGACTAACGAGGTCTCTCGTTATTCAACCGTCTTCTATATCTAGACTAACGAAATCCGTCTGTATAACCGTCTTCTATATCTAGACTAACGAGATCCGTCTGTACAACCGTCTTCTATATCTAGACTAACGAGATCTCTCGTTATACAACCGTCTTCTATATCTAGACTAACGGGTCTCTCGTTATACAACCGTCTTCTATATCTAGACTAACGAGATCTCTCGATATTCAACCGTCTTCTATATCTAGACTAACGAAATCCGTCTGTATAACCGTCTTCTATATCTAGACTACCGAGATCCGTCTGTACAACCGTCTTCTATATCTATCCTAACGAGAACCGTCTGTATAACCGTCTTCTATATCTAGACTAACGAGAACCGTCTGTACAACCGTCTTCTATATCTAGACTAACGAGATCTCTCGATGTACAACCGTCTTCTATACCTAGACTAACGGGATCCGTCTGTACAACCGTCTTCTATATCAAGACTAACGAGATCTCTCGTTATACATCCCGTCTTCTATATCTAGACTAACGAGATCCGTCTGTACAACCGTCTTCTATATCTAGACTAACGAGATCCGTCTGTACAACCGTCTTCTTTATCTGGACTAACGAGATCCGTCTGTACAACCATCTTCTATATCTAGACTAACGAGATACGTCTGTACAACCGTCATCTATATCTAGACTAACGAGATACGTCCTTGGACAAAGGTCTTCAATATCTAGACTAACGAGATCCGTCGTTGTACAACCGTCTTCTATATCTAGACTAACGAGATCCGTCGTTGTACAACCGTCTTTTATATCTACACTAACGAGATCTCTCGTTGTACAACCGTCTTTTATATCTACACTAACGAGATCTCTCGTTATACAACCGTCCTCTATATCTAGACTAACGAGATCCGTCTGTACAACCGTCTTCTATATCTAGACTAACGAGATCTCTCGTTATACAACCGTCTTCTATATCTAGACTAACGAGATCTCTCGTTATACAACCGTCTTCTATATCTAGACTAACGAGATCTCTCGTTATACAACCGTCTTCTATATCTAGACTAACGAGATCCGTCTGCGCAACCGTCTTCTATATCTAGACTAACGAGATCCGTTGTTGTACAACCCTCTTCTATATCTAGACTAACGAGATCCGTCGTTGTACAACCGTCTTCTATATCTAGACTAACGAGATACGTCTGTACAACCGTCATCTATATCTAGACTAACGAGATACGTCCTTGGACAAACGTCTTCAATATCTAGACTAACGAGATCCGTCGTTGTACAACCGTCTTCTATATCTAGACTAACGAGATCCGTCGTTGTACAACCGTCTTTTATATCTACACTAACGAGATCTCTCGTTATACAACCGTCTTCTATATCTAGACTAACGAGATCCGTCTGTACAACCGTCTTCTATATCTAGACTAACGAGATCCGTCGTCTATATCTAGACTAACGAGCTCTGTGTGTACAACCGTCTTCTATGTCTAGACTAACGAGATCCGTCTGTACAACCGTCTTCTATATCTAGACTAACGAGATCCGTCAGTACAACCGTCTTCTTTATCTGGACTAACGAGATCCGTCTGTACAACCATCTTCTATATCTAGACTAACGAGATCTCTCGTTATACAACCCTCTTCTATATCTAGACTAACGAGATCCGTCTGTACAGCCGTCTTCTATATCTAGACTAACGAGATCCGTCGTTGTACAACCGTCTTCTATATCTAGACTACCGAGATCCGTCTGTACAACCGTCTTCTATATCTAGACTAACGAGAACCGTCTGTATAACCGTCTTCTATATCTAGACTAACGAGATCTCTCGATGTACAACCGTCTTCTATACCTAGACTAACGGGATCCGTCTGTACAACCGTCTTCTATATCTAGACTAACGAGATCTCTCGATATACATCCCGTCTTCTATATCTAGACTAACGAGATCCGTCTGTACAACCGTCTTCTATATCTAGACTAACGAGATCCGTCTGTACAACCGTCTTCTCTATCTGGACTAACGAGATCCGTCTGTACAACCATCTTCTATATCTAGACTAACGAGATCTCTCGTTATACAACCGTCTTCTATATCTAGACTAACGAAATCCGTCTGTAGAACCGTCTTCTATATCTAGACTAACGAGATCCGTCTGTACAACCGTCTTCTATATCTAGACTAACGAGAACCGTCTGTACAACCGTTTTCTATATCTAGACTAACGAGATCCGTCTGTATAACCGTCTTCTATATCTAGACTAACGAGATCCGTCTGTATAACCGTCTTCTATATCTAGACTAACGAGATCTCTCGTTATACAACCGTCTTCTATATCTAGACTAACGAGATCCGTCTGTACAACCGTCTTCTATATCTAGACTAACGAGATCCGTCTGTACAACCGTCTTCTATATCTAGACTAACGAGATCCGTCTGTACAACCGTCTTCTATATCTAGACTAACGAGATCCGTCTGTACAACCGTCTTCTATATCTAGACTAACGACATCTCTCGTTATACAACCGTCTTCTATATCTAGACTAACGGGTCTCTCGTTATACAACCGTCTTCTATATCTAGACTAACGAGATCCGTCTGTACAACCGTCTTCTATATCTAGACTAACGAGATCTCTCGTTATACAACCGTCTTCTATATCTAGACTACCGAGATCCGTCTGTACAACCGTCTTCTATATCTAGACTAACGAGAACCGTCTGTACAACCGTTTTCTATATCTAGACTAACGAGATCTCTCGATGTACAACCGTCTTCTATACCTAGACTAACGGGATCCGTCTGTACAACCGTCTTCTATATCTAGACTAACGAGATCTCTCGATATTCAACCGTCTTCTATATCTAGACTAACGAAATCCGTCTGTATAACCGTCTTCTATATCTAGACTAACGAGATCCGTCTGTATAACCGTCTTCTATATCTAGACTAACGAGATCTCTCGTTATACAACCGTCTTCTATATCTAGACTAACGAGATCCGTCTGTACAACCGTCTTCTATATCTAGACTAACGAGATCCGTCTGTACAACCGTCTTCTAGATCTAGACTAACGAGATCCGTCTGTACAACCGTCTTCTATATCTAGACTAACGAGATCCGTCTGTACAACCGTCTTCTATATCTAGACTAACGACATCTCTCGTTATACAACCGTCTTCTATATCTAGACTAACGGGTCTCTCGTTATACAACCGTCTTCTATATCTAGACTAACGAGATCCGTCTGTACAACCGTCTTCTATATCTAGACTAACGAGATCTCTCGTTATACAACCGTCTTCTATATCTAGACTAACGAGATCTCTCGTTATACAACCGTCTTCTATATCTAGACTAACGAGATCTCTCGTTATACAACCGTCTTCTATATCTAGACTAACGAGATCTCTCGTTATACAACCGTCTTCTATATCTAGACTAACGAGATCCGTCTGTACAACCGTCTTCTATATCTAGACTAACGAGATCCGTCTGTACAACAGTTTTCTATATCTAGACTAACGATATACGTCGTTGGACAAACGTCTTCAATATCTAGACTAACGAGATCGGTCTGTACAACCGTCTTCTATATCTAGACTAACGAGATCCGTCGTTGTACAACCGTCTTCTATATCTAGACTAACGAGATCTCTCGATGTACAACCGTCTTCTATATCTAGACTAACGGGATCCGCCTGTACAACCGTCTTCTATATCTAGACTAACGAGATCTCTCGTTATACATCCCGTCTTCTATATCTAGACTAACGAGATCCGTCTGTACAACCGTCTTCTATATCTAGACTACCGAGATCCGTCTGTACAACCGTCTTCTATATCTAGACTAACGAGAACCGTCTGTACAACCGTTTTCTATATCTAGACTAACGAGATCTCTCGATGTACAACCGTCTTCTATACCTAGACTAACGGGATCCGTCTGTACAACCGTCTTCTATATCTAGACTAACGACATCTCTCGTTATACAACCGTCTTCTATATCTAGACTAACGGGTCTCTCGTTATACAACCGTCTTCTATATCTAGACTAACGAGATCCGTCTGTACAACCGTCTTCTATATCTAGACTAACGAGATCTCTCGTTATACAACCGTCTTCTATATCTAGACTAACGAGATCTCTCGTTATACAACCGTCTTCTATATCTAGACTAACGAGATCTCTCGTTATACAACCGTCTTCTATATCTAGACTAACGAGATCTCTCGTTATACAACCGTCTTCTATATCTAGACTAACGAGATCTCTCGTTATACAACCGTCTTCTATATCTAGACTAACGAGATCTCTCGTTATACAACCGTCTTCTATATCTAGACTAACGAGATCTCTCGTTATACAACCGTCTTCTATATCTAGACTAACGAGATCCGTCTGTACAACCGTCTTCTATATCTAGACTAACGAGATCTCTCGTTATACAACCGTCTTCTATATCTAGACTAACGAGATCTCTCGTTATACAACCGTCTTCTATATCTAGACTAACGAGATCTCTCGATGTACAACCGTCTTCTATATCTAGACTAACGGGATCCGCCTGTACAACCGTCTTCTATATCTAGACTAACGAGATCTCTCGTTATACATCCCGTCATCTATATCTAGACTAACGAGATCCGTCTGTACAACCGTCTTCTATATCTAGACTACCGAGATCCGTCTGTACAACCGTCTTCTATATCTAGACTAACGAGAACCGTCTGTACAACCGTTTTCTATATCTAGACTAACGAGATCTCTCGATGTACAACCGTCTTCTATACCTAGACTAACGGGATCCGTCTGTACAACCGTCTTCTATATCTAGACTAACGACATCTTTTTTTTTTTTTTTTTTTTTTTAGAGGGGGAAAATGCTTTATGCATACCCCGGTACGAATACCGGGGTTATGTGGGACTCGCCACCCTAATGGTGGGATACCCACTAAAAACCCCCTCTCTAAGTCCGCCTGACACGTGCCTACCCCGCTGTGGTGGGAACTTCAAGGCATTACTACCACCACAGCGTTAGACTAACGACATCTCTCGTTATACAACCGTCTTCTATATCTAGACTAACGGGTCTCTCGTTATACAACCGTCTTCTATATCTAGACTAACGAGATCCGTCTGTACAACCGTCTTCTATATCTAGACTAACGAGATCTCTCGTTATACAACCGTCTTCTATATCTAGACTAACGAGATCTCTCGTTATACAACCGTCTTCTATATCTAGACTAACGAGATCTCTCGTTATACAACCGTCTTCTATATCTAGACTAACGAGATCTCTCGTTATACAACCGTCTTCTATATCTAGACTAACGAGATCCGTCTGTACAACCGTCTTCTATATCTAGACTAACGAGATCCGTCTGTACAACAGTTTTCTATATCTAGACTAACGAGATACGTCGTTGGACAAACGTCTTCAATATCTAGACTAACGAGATCGGTCTGTACAACCGTCTTCTATATCTAGACTAACGAGATCTCTCGTTATACAACCGTCTTCTATATCTAGACTAACGAGATCTCTCGTTATACAACCGTCTTCTATATCTAGACTAACGAGATCCGTCTGCGCAACCGTCTTCTATATCTAGACTAACGAGATCCGTTGTTGTACAACCCTCTTCTATATCTAGACTAACGAGATCCGTCGTTGTACAACCGTCTTCTATATCTAGACTAACGAGATACGTCTGTACAACCGTCATCTATATCTAGACTAACGAGATACGTCCTTGGACAAACGTCTTCAATATCTAGACTAACGAGATCCGTCGATGTACAACCGTCTTCTATATCTAGACTAACGAGATCCGTCGTTGTACAACCGTCTTTTATATCTACACTAACGAGATCTCTCGTTATACAACCGTCTTCTATATCTAGACTAACGAGATCCGTCTGTACAACCGTCGACTATATCTAGACTAACGAGATCCGTCTGTACAACCGTCTTCTATATCTAGACTAACGAGATCCGTCTGTACAACCGTCTTCTATATCTAGACTAACGAGATCCGTCGTTGTACAACCGTCTTTTATATCTACACTAACGAGATCTCTCGTTATACAACCGTCTTCTATATCTAGACTAACGAGATCCGTCTGTACAACCGTCTTCTATATCTAGACTAACGAGATCCGTCTGTACAACCGTCTTCTATATCTAGACTAACGAGATCCGTCATTGTACAACCGTCTTTTATATCTACACTAACGAGATCTCTCGTTATACAACCGTCTTCTATATCTAGACTAACGAGATCCGTCTGTACAACCGTCTTCTATATCTAGACTAAAGAGATCCGTCTGTACAACCGTCTTCTATATCTAGACTAACGAGATCCGTCTTCTATATCTAGACTAACGAGCTCTGTCTGTACAACCGTCTTCTATGTCTAGACTAACGAGATCCGTCTGTACATCCGTCATCTATATCTAGACTAACGAGATACGTCCTTGGACAAACGTCTTCAATATCTAGACTAACGTGATCCGTCGTTGTACAACCGTCTTCTATATCTAGACTAACGGGATCCGTCTGTACAACCGGCTTCTATATCTAGACTAACGAGATCCGTCGTTGTACAACCCTCTTCTATATCTAGACTAACGAGATCCGTCTATACAACCGTCTTCTATATCTAGACTAACGAGATCTCTCGTTATACAACCGTCTTCTATATCTAGACTAACGAGATCCGTCTGTACAACCGTCTTCTATATCTAGACTAACGAGATCCGTCGTTGTACAACCGTCTTTTATATCTACACTAACGAGATCTCTCGTTATACAACCGTCTTCTATATCTAGACTAACGAGATCCGTCTGTACAACCGTCGACTATATCTAGACTAACGAGATCTCTCGTTATACAACCGTCTTCTATATCTAGACTAACGGGTCTCTCGTTATACAACCGTCTTCTATATCTAGACTAACGAGATCCGTCTGTACAACCGTCTTCTATATCTAGACTAACGAGATCTCTCGTTATACAACCGTCTTCTATATCTAGACTAACGAGATCTCTCGTTATACAACCGTCTTCTATATCTAGACTAACGAGATCTCTCGTTATACAACCGTCTTCTATATCTAGACTAACGAGATCTCTCGTTATACAACCGTCTTCTATATCTAGACTAACGAGATCTCTCGTTATACAACCGTCTTCTATATCTAGACTAACGAGATCCGTCTGTACAACCCTCTTCTATATCTAGACTACCGAGATCCGTCTGTACAACAGTTTTCTATATCTAGACTAACGAGATACGTCGTTGGACAAACGTCTTCAATATCTAGACTAACGAGATCGGTCTGTACAACCGTCTTCTATATCTAGACTAACGAGATCCGTCGTTGTACAACCGTCTTCTATATCTAGACTAACGAGATCTCTCGATGTACAACCGTCTTCTATATCTAGACTAACGGGATCCGCCTGTACAACCGTCTTCTATATCTAGACTAACGAGATCTCTCGTTATACATCCCGTCTTCTATATCTAGACTAACGAGATCCGTCTGTACAACCGTCTTCTATATCTAGACTAACGAGATCCGTCTGTACAACAGTCTTCTATATCTAGACTAACGAGATACGTCCTTGGACAAACGTCTTCAATATCTAGACTAACGAGATCCGTCGTTGTACAACCGTCTTCTATATCTAGACTAACGAGATCCGTCTGTACAACCGTCTTCTATATCTAGACTAACGAGATCCATCGTTCTACAACCCTCTTCTATATCTAGACTAACGAGATCCGTCTATACAACCGCCTTCTATATCTAGACTAACGAGATCCGTCTGTACAACCGTCTTCTATATCTAGACTAACGAGATCCATCTGTACAACTGTCTTCTATATCTAGACTAACGAGATCTGTCTGTACAACCGTCTTCTATATCTAGACTAACGAGATCTCTCGTTATTCAACCGTCTTCTATATCTAGACTAACGAGGTCTCTCGTTATTCAACCGTCTTCTATATCTAGACTAACGAAATCCGTCTGTATAACCGTCTTCTATATCTAGACTAACGAGATCCGTCTGTACAACCGTCTTCTATATCTAGACTAACGAGATCTCTCGTTATACAACCGTCTTCTATATCTAGACTAACGGGTCTCTCGTTATACAACCGTCTTCTATATCTAGACTAACGAGATCTCTCGATATTCAACCGTCTTCTATATCTAGACTAACGAAATCCGTCTGTATAACCGTCTTCTATATCTAGACTACCGAGATCCGTCTGTACAACCGTCTTCTATATCTAACCTAACGAGAACCGTCTTTATAACCGTCTTCTATATCTAGACTAACGAGAACCGTCTGTACAACCGTCTTCTATATCTAGACTAACGAGATCTCTCGATGTACAACCGTCTTCTATACCTAGACTAACGGGATCCGTCTGTACAACCGTCTTCTATATCAAGACTAACGAGATCTCTCGTTATACATCCCGTCTTCTATATCTAGACTAACGAGATCCGTCTGTACAACCGTCTTCTATATCTAGACTAACGAGATCCGTCTGTACAACCGTCTTCTTTATCTGGACTAACGAGATCCGTCTGTACAACCATCTTCTATATCTAGACTAACGAGATACGTCTGTACAACCGTCATCTATATCTAGACTAACGAGATACGTCCTTGGACAAAGGTCTTCAATATCTAGACTAACGAGATCCGTCGTTGTACAACCGTCTTCTATATCTAGACTAACGAGATCCGTCGTTGTACAACCGTCTTTTATATCTACACTAACGAGATCTCTCGTTGTACAACCGTCTTTTATATCTACACTAACGAGATCTCTCGTTATACAACCGTCCTCTATATCTAGACTAACGAGATCCGTCTGTACAACCGTCTTCTATATCTAGACTAACGAGATCTCTCGTTATACAACCGTCTTCTATATCTAGACTAACGAGATCTCTCGTTATACAACCGTCTTCTATATCTAGACTAACGAGATCTCTCGTTATACAACCGTCTTCTATATCTAGACTAACGAGATCCGTCTGCGCAACCGTCTTCTATATCTAGACTAACGAGATCCGTTGTTGTACAACCCTCTTCTATATCTAGACTAACGAGATCCGTCGTTGTACAACCGTCTTCTATATCTAGACTAACGAGATACGTCTGTACAACCGTCATCTATATCTAGACTAACGAGATACGTCCTTGGACAAACGTCTTCAATATCTAGACTAACGAGATCCGTCGTTGTACAACCGTCTTCTATATCTAGACTAACGAGATCCGTCGTTGTACAACCGTCTTTTATATCTACACTAACGAGATCTCTCGTTATACAACCGTCTTCTATATCTAGACTAACGAGATCCGTCTGTACAACCGTCTTCTATATCTAGACTAACGAGATCCGTCGTCTATATCTAGACTAACGAGCTCTGTGTGTACAACCGTCTTCTATGTCTAGACTAACGAGATCCGTCTGTACAACCGTCTTCTATATCTAGACTAACGAGATCCGTCAGTACAACCGTCTTCTTTATCTGGACTAACGAGATCCGTCTGTACAACCATCTTCTATATCTAGACTAACGAGATCTCTCGTTATACAACCCTCTTCTATATCTAGACTAACGAGATCCGTCTGTACAGCCGTCTTCTATATCTAGACTAACGAGATCCGTCGTTGTACAACCGTCTTCTATATCTAGACTACCGAGATCCGTCTGTACAACCGTCTTCTATATCTAGACTAACGAGAACCGTCTGTATAACCGTCTTCTATATCTAGACTAACGAGATCCGTCTGTACAACCGTCTTCTCTATCTGGACTAACGAGATCCGTCTGTACAACCATCTTCTATATCTAGACTAACGAGATCTCTCGTTATACAACCGTCTTCTATATCTAGACTAACGAAATCCGTCTGTAGAACCGTCTTCTATATCTAGACTAACGAGATCCGTCTGTACAACCGTCTTCTATATCTAGACTAACGAGATCTCTCGTTATACAACCGTCTTCTATATCTAGACTACCGAGATCCGTCTGTACAACCGTCTTCTATATCTAGACTAACGAGAACCGTCTGTACAACCGTTTTCTATATCTAGACTAACGAGATCCGTCTGTATAACCGTCTTCTATATCTAGACTAACGAGATCCGTCTGTATAACCGTCTTCTATATCTAGACTAACGAGATCTCTCGTTATACAACCGTCTTCTATATCTAGACTAACGAGATCTCTCGATGTACAACCGTCTTCTATACCTAGACTAACGGGATCCGTCTGTACAACCGTCTTCTATATCAAGACTAACGAGATCTCTCGTTATACATCCCGTCTTCTATATCTAGACTAACGAGATCCGTCTGTACAACCGTCTTCTATATCTAGACTAACGAGATCCGTCTGTACAACCGTCTTCTTTATCTGGACTAACGAGATCCGTCTGTACAACCATCTTCTATATCTAGACTAACGAGATACGTCTGTACAACCGTCATCTATATCTAGACTAACGAGATACGTCCTTGGACAAAGGTCTTCAATATCTAGACTAACGAGATCCGTCGTTGTACAACCGTGTTCTATATCTAGACTAACGAGATCCGTCGTTGTACAACCGTCTTTTATATCTACACTAACGAGATCTCTCGTTGTACAACCGTCTTTTATATCTACACTAACGAGATCTCTCGTTATACAACCGTCCTCTATATCTAGACTACCGAGATCCGTCTGTACAACCGTCTTCTATATCTAGACTAACGAGATCTCTCGTTATACAACCGTCTTCTATATCTAGACTAACGAGATCTCTCGTTATACAACCGTCTTCTATATCTAGACTAACGAGATCTCTCGTTATACAACCGTCTTCTATATCTAGACTAACGAGATCCGTCTGCGCAACCGTCTTCTATATCTAGACTAACGAGATCCGTTGTTGTACAACCCTCTTCTATATCTAGACTAACGAGATCCGTCGTTGTACAACCGTCTTCTATATCTAGACTAACGAGATACGTCTGTACAACCGTCATCTATATCTAGACTAACGAGATACGTCCTTGGACAAACGTCTTCAATATCTAGACTAACGAGATCCGTCGTTGTACAACCGTCTTCTATATCTAGACTAACGAGATCCGTCGTTGTACAACCGTCTTTTATATCTACACTAACGAGATCTCTCGTTATACAACCGTCTTCTATATCTAGACTAACGAGATCCGTCTGTACAACCGTCTTCTATATCTAGACTAACGAGATCCGTCGTCTATATCTAGACTAACGAGCTCTGTGTGTACAACCGTCTTCTATGTCTAGACTAACGAGATCCGTCTGTACAACCGTCTTCTATATCTAGACTAACGAGATCCGTCAGTACAACCGTCTTCTTTATCTGGACTAACGAGATCCGTCTGTACAACCATCTTCTATATCTAGACTAACGAGATCTCTCGTTATACAACCCTCTTCTATATCTAGACTAACGAGATCCGTCTGTACAGCCGTCTTCTATATCTAGACTAACGAGATCCGTCGTTGTACAACCGTCTTCTATATCTAGACTACCGAGATCCGTCTGTACAACCGTCTTCTATATCTAGACTAACGAGAACCGTCTGTATAACCGTCTTCTATATCTAGACTAACGAGATCTCTCGATGTACAACCGTCTTCTATACCTAGACTAACGGGATCCGTCTGTACAACCGTCTTCTATATCTAGACTAACGAGATCTCTCGTTATACATCCCGTCTTCTATATCTAGACTAACGAGATCCGTCTGTACAACCGTCTTCTATATCTAGACTAACGAGATCCGTCTGTACAACCGTCTTCTCTATCTGGACTAACGAGATCCGTCTGTACAACCATCTTCTATATCTAGACTAACGAGATCTCTCGTTATACAACCGTCTTCTATATCTAGACTAACGAAATCCGTCTGTAGAACCGTCTTCTATATCTAGACTAACGAGATCCGTCTGTACAACCGTCTTCTATATCTAGACTAACGAGATCTCTCGTTATACAACCGTCTTCTATATCTAGACTACCGAGATCCGTCTGTACAACCGTCTTCTATATCTAGACTAACGAGAACCGTCTGTACAACCGTTTTCTATATCTAGACTAACGAGATCCGTCTGTATAACCGTCTTCTATATCTAGACTAACGAGATCCGTCTGTATAACCGTCTTCTATATCTAGACTAACGAGATCTCTCGTTATACAACCGTCTTCTATATCTAGACTAACGAGATCCGTCTGTACAACCGTCTTCTATATCTAGACTAACGAGATCCGTCTGTACAACCGTCTTCTATATCTAGACTAACGAGATCCGTCTGTACAACCGTCTTCTATATCTAGACTAACGAGATCCGTCTGTACAACCGTCTTCTATATCTAGACTAACGACATCTCTCGTTATACAACCGTCTTCTATATCTAGACTAACGGGTCTCTCGTTATACAACCGTCTTCTATATCTAGACTAACGAGATCCGTCTGTACAACCGTCTTCTATATCTAGACTAACGAGATCTCTCGTTATACAACCGTCTTCTATATCTAGACTACCGAGATCCGTCTGTACAACCGTCTTCTATATCTAGACTAACGAGAACCGTCTGTACAACCGTTTTCTATATCTAGACTAACGAGATCTCTCGATGTACAACCGTCTTCTATACCTAGACTAACGGGATCCGTCTGTACAACCGTCTTCTATATCTAGACTAACGAGATCTCTCGTTATACAACCGTCTTCTATATCTAGACTAACGAGATCTCTCGTTATACAACCGTCTTCTATATCTAGACTAACGAGATCTCTCGTTATACAACCGTCTTCTATATCTAGACTAACGAGATCCGTCTGCGCAACCGTCTTCTATATCTAGACTAACGAGATCCGTTGTTGTACAACCCTCTTCTATATCTAGACTAACGAGATCCGTCGTTGTACAACCGTCTTCTATATCTAGACTAACGAGATACGTCTGTACAACCGTCATCTATATCTAGACTAACGAGATACGTCCTTGGACAAACGTCTTCAATATCTAGACTAACGAGATCCGTCGTTGTACAACCGTCTTCTATATCTAGACTAACGAGATCCGTCGTTGTACAACCGTCTTTTATATCTACACTAACGAGATCTCTCGTTATACAACCGTCTTCTATATCTAGACTAACGAGATCCGTCTGTACAACCGTCTTCTATATCTAGACTAACGAGATCCGTCGTCTATATCTAGACTAACGAGCTCTGTGTGTACAACCGTCTTCTATGTCTAGACTAACGAGATCCGTCTGTACAACCGTCTTCTATATCTAGACTAACGAGATCCGTCAGTACAACCGTCTTCTTTATCTGGACTAACGAGATCCGTCTGTACAACCATCTTCTATATCTAGACTAACGAGATCTCTCGTTATACAACCCTCTTCTATATCTAGACTAACGAGATCCGTCTGTACAGCCGTCTTCTATATCTAGACTAACGAGATCCGTCGTTGTACAACCGTCTTCTATATCTAGACTACCGAGATCCGTCTGTACAACCGTCTTCTATATCTAGACTAACGAGAACCGTCTGTATAACCGTCTTCTATATCTAGACTAACGAGATCCGTCTGTACAACCGTCTTCTCTATCTGGACTAACGAGATCCGTCTGTACAACCATCTTCTATATCTAGACTAACGAGATCTCTCGTTATACAACCGTCTTCTATATCTAGACTAACGAAATCCGTCTGTAGAACCGTCTTCTATATCTAGACTAACGAGATCCGTCTGTACAACCGTCTTCTATATCTAGACTAACGAGATCTCTCGTTATACAACCGTCTTCTATATCTAGACTACCGAGATCCGTCTGTACAACCGTCTTCTATATCTAGACTAACGAGAACCGTCTGTACAACCGTTTTCTATATCTAGACTAACGAGATCCGTCTGTATAACCGTCTTCTATATCTAGACTAACGAGATCCGTCTGTATAACCGTCTTCTATATCTAGACTAACGAGATCTCTCGTTATACAACCGTCTTCTATATCTAGACTAACGAGATCTCTCGATGTACAACCGTCTTCTATACCTAGACTAACGGGATCCGTCTGTACAACCGTCTTCTATATCAAGACTAACGAGATCTCTCGTTATACATCCCGTCTTCTATATCTAGACTAACGAGATCCGTCTGTACAACCGTCTTCTATATCTAGACTAACGAGATCCGTCTGTACAACCGTCTTCTTTATCTGGACTAACGAGATCCGTCTGTACAACCATCTTCTATATCTAGACTAACGAGATACGTCTGTACAACCGTCATCTATATCTAGACTAACGAGATACGTCCTTGGACAAAGGTCTTCAATATCTAGACTAACGAGATCCGTCGTTGTACAACCGTGTTCTATATCTAGACTAACGAGATCCGTCGTTGTACAACCGTCTTTTATATCTACACTAACGAGATCTCTCGTTGTACAACCGTCTTTTATATCTACACTAACGAGATCTCTCGTTATACAACCGTCCTCTATATCTAGACTACCGAGATCCGTCTGTACAACCGTCTTCTATATCTAGACTAACGAGATCTCTCGTTATACAACCGTCTTCTATATCTAGACTAACGAGATCTCTCGTTATACAACCGTCTTCTATATCTAGACTAACGAGATCTCTCGTTATACAACCGTCTTCTATATCTAGACTAACGAGATCCGTCTGCGCAACCGTCTTCTATATCTAGACTAACGAGATCCGTTGTTGTACAACCCTCTTCTATATCTAGACTAACGAGATCCGTCGTTGTACAACCGTCTTCTATATCTAGACTAACGAGATACGTCTGTACAACCGTCATCTATATCTAGACTAACGAGATACGTCCTTGGACAAACGTCTTCAATATCTAGACTAACGAGATCCGTCGTTGTACAACCGTCTTCTATATCTAGACTAACGAGATCCGTCGTTGTACAACCGTCTTTTATATCTACACTAACGAGATCTCTCGTTATACAACCGTCTTCTATATCTAGACTAACGAGATCCGTCTGTACAACCGTCTTCTATATCTAGACTAACGAGATCCGTCGTCTATATCTAGACTAACGAGCTCTGTGTGTACAACCGTCTTCTATGTCTAGACTAACGAGATCCGTCTGTACAACCGTCTTCTATATCTAGACTAACGAGATCCGTCAGTACAACCGTCTTCTTTATCTGGACTAACGAGATCCGTCTGTACAACCATCTTCTATATCTAGACTAACGAGATCTCTCGTTATACAACCCTCTTCTATATCTAGACTAACGAGATCCGTCTGTACAGCCGTCTTCTATATCTAGACTAACGAGATCCGTCGTTGTACAACCGTCTTCTATATCTAGACTACCGAGATCCGTCTGTACAACCGTCTTCTATATCTAGACTAACGAGAACCGTCTGTATAACCGTCTTCTATATCTAGACTAACGAGATCTCTCGATGTACAACCGTCTTCTATACCTAGACTAACGGGATCCGTCTGTACAACCGTCTTCTATATCTAGACTAACGAGATCTCTCGTTATACATCCCGTCTTCTATATCTAGACTAACGAGATCCGTCTGTACAACCGTCTTCTATATCTAGACTAACGAGATCCGTCTGTACAACCGTCTTCTCTATCTGGACTAACGAGATCCGTCTGTACAACCATCTTCTATATCTAGACTAACGAGATCTCTCGTTATACAACCGTCTTCTATATCTAGACTAACGAAATCCGTCTGTAGAACCGTCTTCTATATCTAGACTAACGAGATCCGTCTGTACAACCGTCTTCTATATCTAGACTAACGAGATCTCTCGTTATACAACCGTCTTCTATATCTAGACTACCGAGATCCGTCTGTACAACCGTCTTCTATATCTAGACTAACGAGAACCGTCTGTACAACCGTTTTCTATATCTAGACTAACGAGATCCGTCTGTATAACCGTCTTCTATATCTAGACTAACGAGATCCGTCTGTATAACCGTCTTCTATATCTAGACTAACGAGATCTCTCGTTATACAACCGTCTTCTATATCTAGACTAACGAGATCCGTCTGTACAACCGTCTTCTATATCTAGACTAACGAGATCCGTCTGTACAACCGTCTTCTATATCTAGACTAACGAGATCCGTCTGTACAACCGTCTTCTATATCTAGACTAACGAGATCCGTCTGTACAACCGTCTTCTATATCTAGACTAACGACATCTCTCGTTATACAACCGTCTTCTATATCTAGACTAACGGGTCTCTCGTTATACAACCGTCTTCTATATCTAGACTAACGAGATCCGTCTGTACAACCGTCTTCTATATCTAGACTAACGAGATCTCTCGTTATACAACCGTCTTCTATATCTAGACTACCGAGATCCGTCTGTACAACCGTCTTCTATATCTAGACTAACGAGAACCGTCTGTACAACCGTTTTCTATATCTAGACTAACGAGATCTCTCGATGTACAACCGTCTTCTATACCTAGACTAACGGGATCCGTCTGTACAACCGTCTTCTATATCTAGACTAACGAGATCTCTCGATATTCAACCGTCTTCTATATCTAGACTAACGAAATCCGTCTGTATAACCGTCTTCTATATCTAGACTAACGAGATCCGTCTGTATAACCGTCTTCTATATCTAGACTAACGAGATCTCTCGTTATACAACCGTCTTCTATATCTAGACTAACGAGATCCGTCTGTACAACCGTCTTCTATATCTAGACTAACGAGATCCGTCTGTACAACCGTCTTCTAGATCTAGACTAACGAGATCCGTCTGTACAACCGTCTTCTATATCTAGACTAACGAGATCCGTCTGTACAACCGTCTTCTATATCTAGACTAACGACATCTCTCGTTATACAACCGTCTTCTATATCTAGACTAACGGGTCTCTCGTTATACAACCGTCTTCTATATCTAGACTAACGAGATCC
The DNA here is from genome assembly GCA_960531205.1 of Andrena bicolor. NCBI lineage: Eukaryota > Metazoa > Arthropoda > Insecta > Hymenoptera > Andrenidae > Andrena > Andrena bicolor. Next base: position 383,385 of record CAUIJW010000190.1, read on the forward strand.
GTCTGTACAACCGTCTTCTATATCTAGACTAACGAGATCTCTCGTTATACAACCGTCTTCTATATCTAGACTAACGAGATCTCTCGTTATACAACCGTCTTCTATATCTAGACTAACGAGATCTCTCGTTATACAACCGTCTTCTATATCTAGACTAACGAGATCTCTCGTTATACAACCGTCTTCTATATCTAGACTAACGAGATCCGTCTGTACAACCGTCTTCTATATCTAGACTAACGAGATCCGTCTGTACAACAGTTTTCTATATCTAGACTAACGATATACGTCGTTGGACAAACGTCTTCAATATCTAGACTAACGAGATCGGTCTGTACAACCGTCTTCTATATCTAGACTAACGAGATCCGTCGTTGTACAACCGTCTTCTATATCTAGACTAACGAGATCTCTCGATGTACAACCGTCTTCTATATCTAGACTAACGGGATCCGCCTGTACAACCGTCTTCTATATCTAGACTAACGAGATCTCTCGTTATACATCCCGTCTTCTATATCTAGACTAACGAGATCCGTCTGTACAACCGTCTTCTATATCTAGACTACCGAGATCCGTCTGTACAACCGTCTTCTATATCTAGACTAACGAGAACCGTCTGTACAACCGTTTTCTATATCTAGACTAACGAGATCTCTCGATGTACAACCGTCTTCTATACCTAGACTAACGGGATCCGTCTGTACAACCGTCTTCTATATCTAGACTAACGACATCTCTCGTTATACAACCGTCTTCTATATCTAGACTAACGGGTCTCTCGTTATACAACCGTCTTCTATATCTAGACTAACGAGATCCGTCTGTACAACCGTCTTCTATATCTAGACTAACGAGATCTCTCGTTATACAACCGTCTTCTATATCTAGACTAACGAGATCTCTCGTTATACAACCGTCTTCTATATCTAGACTAACGAGATCTCTCGTTATACAACCGTCTTCTATATCTAGACTAACGAGATCTCTCGTTATACAACCGTCTTCTATATCTAGACTAACGAGATCTCTCGTTATACAACCGTCTTCTATATCTAGACTAACGAGATCTCTCGTTATACAACCGTCTTCTATATCTAGACTAACGAGATCCGTCTGTACAACCGTCTTCTATATCTAGACTAACGAGATCTCTCGTTATACAACCGTCTTCTATATCTAGACTAACGAGATCTCTCGTTATACAACCGTCTTCTATATCTAGACTAACGAGATCTCTCGATGTACAACCGTCTTCTATATCTAGACTAACGGGATCCGCCTGTACAACCGTCTTCTATATCTAGACTAACGAGATCTCTCGTTATACATCCCGTCATCTATATCTAGACTAACGAGATCCGTCTGTACAACCGTCTTCTATATCTAGACTACCGAGATCCGTCTGTACAACCGTCTTCTATATCTAGACTAACGAGAACCGTCTGTACAACCGTTTTCTATATCTAGACTAACGAGATCTCTCGATGTACAACCGTCTTCTATACCTAGACTAACGGGATCCGTCTGTACAACCGTCTTCTATATCTAGACTAACGACATCTCTCGTTATACAACCGTCTTCTATATCTAGACTAACGGGTCTCTCGTTATACAACCGTCTTCTATATCTAGACTAACGAGATCCGTCTGTACAACCGTCTTCTATATCTAGACTAACGAGATCTCTCGTTATACAACCGTCTTCTATATCTAGACTAACGAGATCTCTCGTTATACAACCGTCTTCTATATCTAGACTAACGAGATCTCTCGTTATACAACCGTCTTCTATATCTAGACTAACGAGATCTCTCGTTATACAACCGTCTTCTATATCTAGACTAACGAGATCTCTCGTTATACAACCGTCTTCTATATCTAGACTAACGAGATCCGTCTGTACAACCGTCTTCTATATCTAGACTAACGAGATCCGTCTGTACAACAGTTTTCTATATCTAGACTAACGAGATACGTCGTTGGACAAACGTCTTCAATATCTAGACTAACGAGATCGGTCTGTACAACCGTCTTCTATATCTAGACTAACGAGATCTCTCGTTATACAACCGTCTTCTATATCTAGACTAACGAGATCTCTCGTTATACAACCGTCTTCTATATCTAGACTAACGAGATCTCTCGTTATACAACCGTCTTCTATATCTAGACTAACGAGATCCGTCTGCGCAACCGTCTTCTATATCTAGACTAACGAGATCCGTTGTTGTACAACCCTCTTCTATATCTAGACTAACGAGATCCGTCGTTGTACAACCGTCTTCTATATCTAGACTAACGAGATACGTCTGTACAACCGTCATCTATATCTAGACTAACGAGATACGTCCTTGGACAAACGTCTTCAATATCTAGACTAACGAGATCCGTCGATGTACAACCGTCTTCTATATCTAGACTAACGAGATCCGTCGTTGTACAACCGTCTTTTATATCTACACTAACGAGATCTCTCGTTATACAACCGTCTTCTATATCTAGACTAACGAGATCCGTCTGTACAACCGTCGACTATATCTAGACTAACGAGATCTCTCGTTATACAACCGTCTTCTATATCTAGACTAACGGGTCTCTCGTTATACAACCGTCTTCTATATCTAGACTAACGAGATCCGTCTGTACAACCGTCTTCTATATCTAGACTAACGAGATCTCTCGTTATACAACCGTCTTCTATATCTAGACTAACGAGATCTCTCGTTATACAACCGTCTTCTATATCTAGACTAACGAGATCTCTCGTTATACAACCGTCTTCTATATCTAGACTAACGAGATCCGTCTGTACAACCGTCTTCTATATCTAGACTAACGAGATCCGTCTGTACAACCGTCTTCTATATCTAGACTAACGAGATCCGTCTGTACAACCGTCTTCTATATCTAGACTAACGAGATCCGTCGTTGTACAACCGTCTTTTATATCTACACTAACGAGATCTCTCGTTATACAACCGTCTTCTATATCTAGACTAACGAGATCCGTCTGTACAACCGTCTTCTATATCTAGACTAACGAGATCCGTCTGTACAACCGTCTTCTATATCTAGACTAACGAGATCCGTCATTGTACAACCGTCTTTTATATCTACACTAACGAGATCTCTCGTTATACAACCGTCTTCTATATCTAGACTAACGAGATCCGTCTGTACAACCGTCTTCTATATCTAGACTAAAGAGATCCGTCTGTACAACCGTCTTCTATATCTAGACTAACGAGATCCGTCTTCTATATCTAGACTAACGAGCTCTGTCTGTACAACCGTCTTCTATGTCTAGACTAACGAGATCCGTCTGTACATCCGTCATCTATATCTAGACTAACGAGATACGTCCTTGGACAAACGTCTTCAATATCTAGACTAACGTGATCCGTCGTTGTACAACCGTCTTCTATATCTAGACTAACGGGATCCGTCTGTACAACCGGCTTCTATATCTAGACTAACGAGATCCGTCGTTGTACAACCCTCTTCTATATCTAGACTAACGAGATCCGTCTATACAACCGTCTTCTATATCTAGACTAACGAGATCTCTCGTTATACAACCGTCTTCTATATCTAGACTAACGAGATCCGTCTGTACAACCGTCTTCTATATCTAGACTAACGAGATCCGTCTGTACAACCGTCTTCTATATCTAGACTAACGAGATCCGTCTGTACAACCGTCTTCTATATCTAGACTAACGAGATCCGTCGTTGTACAACCGTCTTCTATATCTAGACTAACGAGATCTCTCGTTATACAACCGTCTTCTATATCTAGACTAACGAGATCTCTCGTTATACAACCGTCTTCTATATCTAGACTAACGAGATCTCTCGTTATACAACCGTCTTCTATATCTAGACTAACGAGATCCGTCGTTGTACAACCGTCTTTTATATCTACACTAACGAGATCTCTCGTTATACAACCGTCTTCTATATCTAGACTAACGAGATCCGTCTGTACAACCGTCTTCTATATCTAGACTAACGAGATCCGTCTGTACAACCGTCTTCTATATCTAGACTAACGAGATCCGTCTTCTATATCTAGACTAACGAGCTCTGTCTGTACAACCGTCTTCTATGTCTAGACTAACGAGATCCGTCTGTACATCCGTCATCTATATCTAGACTAACGAGATACGTCCTTGGACAAACGTCTTCAATATCTAGACTAACGTGATCCGTCGTTGTACAACCGTCTTCTATATCTAGACTAACGGGATCCGTCTGTACAACCGCCTTCTATATCTAGACTAACGAGATCCGTCGTTGTACAACCCTCTTCTATATCTAGACTAACGAGATCCGTCTATACAACCGTCTTCTATATCTAGACTAACGAGATCTCTCGTTATACAATCGTCTTCTATATCTAGACTAACGAGATCCGTCTGTACAACCCTCTTCTATATCTAGACTAACGAGATCCGTCTGTACAACAGTTTTCTATATCTAGACTAACGAGATACGTCGTTGGACAAACGTCTTCAATATCTGGACTAACGAGATCGGTCTGTACAACCGTCTTCTATATCTAGACTAACGAGATCCGTCGTTGTACAACCGTCTTCTATATCTAGACTAACGAGATCTCTCGATGTACAACCGTCTTCTATATCTAGACTAACGGGATCCGCCTGTACAACCGTCTTCTATATCTAGACTAACGAGATCTCTCGTTATACATCCCGTCTTCTATATCTAGACTAACGAGATCTCTCGATGTACAACCGTCTTCTATATCTAGACTAACGAGATCCGTCTGTACAACCCTCTTCTATATCTAGACTAACGAGATCCGTCTGTACAACAGTTTTCTATATCTAGACTAACGAGATACGTCCTTGGACAAACGTCTTCAATATCTAGACTAACGAGATCCGTCTGTACAACCGTCTTCTATATCTAGACTAACGAGATCCGTCTGTACAACCGTCTTCTATATCTAGACTAACGAGATCCGTCTGTACAACCGTCTTCTATATCTAGACTAACGACATCTCTCGTTATACAACCGTCTTCTATATCTAGACTAACGGGTCTCTCGTTATACAACCGTCTTCTATATCTAGACTAACGAGATCCGTCTGTACAACCGTCTTCTATATCTAGACTAACGAGATCTCTCGTTATACAACCGTCTTCTATATCTAGACTAACGAGATCTCTCGTTATACAACCGTCTTCTATATCTAGACTAACGAGATCTCTCGTTATACAACCGTCTTCTATATCTAGACTAACGAGATCTCTCGTTATACAACCGTCTTCTATATCTAGACTAACGAGATCTCTCGTTATACAACCGTCTTCTATATCTAGACTAACGAGATCCGTCTGTACAACCGTCTTCTATATCTAGACTAACGAGATCCGTCTGTACAACCGTCTTCTATATCTAGACTAACGAGATCCGTCTGTACAACAGTTTTCTATATCTAGACTAACGAGATACGTCGTTGGACAAACGTCTTCAATATCTAGACTAACGAGATCGGTCTGTACAACCGTCTTCTATATCTAGACTAACGAGATCCGTCGTTGCACAACCGTCTTCTATATCTAGACTAACGAGATCTCTCGATGTACAACCGTCTTCTATATCTAGACTAACGGGATCCGCCTGTACAACCGTCTTCTATATCTAGACTAACGAGATCTCTCGTTATACAACCGTCTTCTATATCTAGACTAACGAGATCCGTCTGTACAACCGTCTTCTATATCTAGACTAACGAGATCCGTCGTTGTACAACCGTCTTCTATATCTAGACTAACGAGATCCGTCTGTACAACCGTCTTCTATATCTAGACTACCGAGATCCGTCTGTACAACCGTCTTCTATATCTAGACTAACGAGAACCGTCTGTACAACCGTCATCTATATCTAGACTAACGAGATACGTCCTTGGACAAACGTCTTCAATATCTAGACTAACGAGATCCGTCGATGTACAACCGTCTTCTATATCTAGACTAACGAGATCCGTCTGTACAACCGTCTTCTATATCTAGACTAACGAGATCCGTCTGTACAACCGTCTTCTATATCTAGACTAACGAGATCCGTCTGTACAACCGTCTTCTATATCTAGACTAACGACATCTCTCGTTATACAACCGTCTTCTATATCTAGACTAACGGGTCTCCCGTTATACAACCGTCTTCTATATCTAGACTAACGAGATCCGTCTGTACAACCGTCTTCTATATCTAGACTACCGAGATCCGTCTGTACAACCGTCTTCTATATCTAGACTAACGAGAACCGTCTGTACAACCGTCATCTATATCTAGACTAACGAGATCCGTCTGTACAACCGTCTTCTATATCTAGACTAACGACATCTCTCGTTATACAACCGTCTTCTATATCTAGACTAACGGGTCTCTCGTTATACAACCGTCTTCTATATCTAGACTAACGAGATCCGTCTGTACAACCGTCTTCTATATCTAGACTAACGAGATCTCTCGTTATACAACCGTCTTCTATATCTAGACTAACGAGATCTCTCGTTATACAACCGTCTTCTATATCTAGACTAACGAGATCTCTCGTTATACAACCGTCTTCTATATCTAGACTAACGAGATCTCTCGTTATACAACCGTCTTCTATATCTAGACTAACGAGATCTCTCGTTATACAACCGTCTTCTATATCTAGACTAACGAGATCCGTCTGTACAACCGTCTTCTATATCTAGACTAACGAGATCCGTCTGTACAACAGTTTTCTATATCTAGACTAACGAGATACGTCGTTGGACAAACGTCTTCAATATCTAGACTAACGAGATCGGTCTGTACAACCGTCTTCTATATCTAGACTAACGAGATCCGTCGTTGTACAACCGTCTTCTATATCTAGACTAACGAGATCTCTCGATGTACAACCGTCTTCTATATCTAGACTAACGGGATCCGCCTGTACAACCGTCTTCTATATCTAGACTAACGAGATCTGTCTGTACAACCGTCTTCTATATCTAGACTAACGAGATCTCTCGTTATTCAACCGTCTTCTATATCTAGACTAACGAGGTCTCTCGTTATTCAACCGTCTTCTATATCTAGACTAACGAGATCTCTCGATATTCAACCGTCTCCTATATCTAGACTAACGAAATCCGTCTGTATAACCGTCTTCTATATCTAGACTAACGAGATCCGCCTGTATAACCGTCTTCTATATCTAGACTAACGAGATCTCTCGTTATACAACCGTCTTCTATATCTAGACTAACGAGATCCGTCTGTACAACCGTCTTCTATATCTAGACTAACGAGATCCGTCTGTAGAACCGTCTTCTATATCTAGACTAACGAGATCCGTCTATACAACCGCCTTCTATATCTAGACTAACGAGATCCGTCTGTACAACCGTCTCCTATATCTAGACTAACGAGATCCGTCTGTACAACCGTCTTCTATATCTAGAATAACGAGATCTCTCGTTATTCAACCGTCTTCTATATCTAGACTAACGAGATCCGTCGTTGTACAACCGTCTTTTATATCTACACTAACGAGATCTCTCGTTATACAACCGTCTTCTATATCTAGACTAACGAGATCCGTCTGTACAACCGTCTTCTATATCTAGACTATCGAGATCTCTCGTTATACAACCGTCTTCTATATCTAGACTAACGGGTCTCTCGTTATACAACCGTCTTCTATATCTAGACTAACGAGATCCGCCTGTACAACCGTCTTCTATATCTAGACTAACGAGATCTCTCGTTATACAACCGTCTTCTATATCTAGACTAACGAGATCTCTCATTATACAACCGTCTTCTATATCTAGACTAACGAGATCCGTCTGCGCAACCGTCTTCTATATCTAGACTAACGAGATCCGTTGTTGTACAACCCTCTTCTATATCTAGACTAACGAGATCCGTCGTTGTACAACCGTCTTCTATATCTAGACTAACGAGATACGTCTGTACAACCGTCATCTATATCTAGACTAACGAGATACGTCCTTGGACAAAGGTCTTCAAAATCTAGACTAACGAGATCCGTCGTTGTACAACCGTCTTCTATATCTAGACTAACGAGATCCGTCGTTGTACAACCGTCTTTTATATCTACACTAACGAGATCTCTCGTTGTACAACCGTCTTTTATATCTACACTAACGAGATCTCTCGTTATACAACCGTCTTCTATATCTAGACTAACGAGATCCGTCTGTACAACCGTCTTCTATATCTAGACTAACGAGATCCGTCTGTACAACCGTCTTCTATATCTAGACTAACGAGATCTCTCGTTATACAACCGTCTTCTATATCTAGACTAACGAGATCTCTCGTTATACAACCGTCTTCTATATCTAGACTAACGAGATCCGTCTGCGCAACCGTCTTCTATATCTAGACTAACGAGATCCGTTGTTGTACAACCCTCTTCTATATCTAGACTAACGAGATCCGTCGTTGTACAACCGTCTTCTATATCTAGACTAACGAGATACGTCTGTACAACCGTCATCTATATCTAGACTAACGAGATACGTCCTTGGACAAACGTCTTCAATATCTAGACTAACGAGATCCGTCGATGTACAACCGTCTTCTATATCTAGACTAACGAGATCCGTCGTTGTACAACCGTCTTTTATATCTACACTAACGAGATCTCTCGTTATACAACCGTCTTCTATATCTAGACTAACGAGATCCGTCTGTACAACCGTCTTCTATATCTAGACTAACGAGATCCGTCGTCTATATCTAGACTAACGAGCTCTGTGTGTACAACCGTCTTCTATGTCTAGACTAACGAGATCCGTCTGTACAACCGTCTTCTATATCTAGACTAACGAGATCCGTCAGTACAACCGTCTTCTTTATCTGGACTAACGAGATCCGTCTGTACAACCATCTTCTATATCTAGACTAACGAGATCTCTCGTTATACAACCCTCTTCTATATCTAGACTAACGAGATCCGTCTGTACAGCCGTCTTCTATATCTAGACTAACGAGATCCGTCGTTGTACAACCGTCTTCTATATCTAGACTACCGAGATCCGTCTGTACAACCGTCTTCTATATCTAGACTAACGAGAACCGTCTGTATAACCGTCTTCTATATCTAGACTAACGAGATCCGTCTGTACAACCGTCTTCTCTATCTGGACTAACGAGATCCGTCTGTACAACCATCTTCTATATCTAGACTAACGAGATCTCTCGTTATACAACCGTCTTCTATATCTAGACTAACGAAATCCGTCTGTAGAACCGTCTTCTATATCTAGACTAACGAGATCCGTCTGTACAACCGTCTTCTATATCTAGACTAACGAGATCTCTCGTTATACAACCGTCTTCTATATCTAGACTACCGAGATCCGTCTGTACAACCGTCTTCTATATCTAGACTAACGAGAACCGTCTGTACAACCGTTTTCTATATCTAGACTAACGAGATCCGTCTGTATAACCGTCTTCTATATCTAGACTAACGAGATCCGTCTGTATAACCGTCTTCTATATCTAGACTAACGAGATCTCTCGTTATACAACCGTCTTCTATATCTAGACTAACGAGATCTCTCGATGTACAACCGTCTTCTATACCTAGACTAACGGGATCCGTCTGTACAACCGTCTTCTATATCAAGACTAACGAGATCTCTCGTTATACATCCCGTCTTCTATATCTAGACTAACGAGATCCGTCTGTACAACCGTCTTCTATATCTAGACTAACGAGATCCGTCTGTACAACCGTCTTCTTTATCTGGACTAACGAGATCCGTCTGTACAACCATCTTCTATATCTAGACTAACGAGATACGTCTGTACAACCGTCATCTATATCTAGACTAACGAGATACGTCCTTGGACAAAGGTCTTCAATATCTAGACTAACGAGATCCGTCGTTGTACAACCGTGTTCTATATCTAGACTAACGAGATCCGTCGTTGTACAACCGTCTTTTATATCTACACTAACGAGATCTCTCGTTGTACAACCGTCTTTTATATCTACACTAACGAGATCTCTCGTTATACAACCGTCCTCTATATCTAGAATACCGAGATCCGTCTGTACAACCGTCTTCTATATCTAGACTAACGAGATCTCTCGTTATACAACCGTCTTCTATATCTAGACTAACGAGATCTCTCGTTATACAACCGTCTTCTATATCTAGACTAACGAGATCTCTCGTTATACAACCGTCTTCTATATCTAGACTAACGAGATCCGTCTGCGCAACCGTCTTCTATATCTAGACTAACGAGATCCGTTGTTGTACAACCCTCTTCTATATCTAGACTAACGAGATCCGTCGTTGTACAACCGTCTTCTATATCTAGACTAACGAGATACGTCTGTACAACCGTCATCTATATCTAGACTAACGAGATACGTCCTTGGACAAACGTCTTCAATATCTAGACTAACGAGATCCGTCGTTGTACAACCGTCTTCTATATCTAGACTAACGAGATCCGTCGTTGTACAACCGTCTTTTATATCTACACTAACGAGATCTCTCGTTATACAACCGTCTTCTATATCTAGACTAACGAGATCCGTCTGTACAACCGTCTTCTATATCTAGACTAACGAGATCCGTCGTCTATATCTAGACTAACGAGCTCTGTGTGTACAACCGTCTTCTATGTCTAGACTAACGAGATCCGTCTGTACAACCGTCTTCTATATCTAGACTAACGAGATCCGTCAGTACAACCGTCTTCTTTATCTGGACTAACGAGATCCGTCTGTACAACCATCTTCTATATCTAGACTAACGAGATCTCTCGTTATACAACCCTCTTCTATATCTAGACTAACGAGATCCGTCTGTACAGCCGTCTTCTATATCTAGACTAACGAGATCCGTCGTTGTACAACCGTCTTCTATATCTAGACTACCGAGATCCGTCTGTACAACCGTCTTCTATATCTAGACTAACGAGAACCGTCTGTATAACCGTCTTCTATATCTAGACTAACGAGATCTCTCGATGTACAACCGTCTTCTATACCTAGACTAACGGGATCCGTCTGTACAACCGTCTTCTATATCTAGACTAACGAGATCTCTCGTTATACATCCCGTCTTCTATATCTAGACTAACGAGATCCGTCTGTACAACCGTCTTCTATATCTAGACTAACGAGATCCGTCTGTACAACCGTCTTCTCTATCTGGACTAACGAGATCCGTCTGTACAACCATCTTCTATATCTAGACTAACGAGATCTCTCGTTATACAACCGTCTTCTATATCTAGACTAACGAAATCCGTCTGTAGAACCGTCTTCTATATCTAGACTAACGAGATCCGTCTGTACAACCGTCTTCTATATCTAGACTAACGAGATCTCTCGTTATACAACCGTCTTCTATATCTAGACTACCGAGATCCGTCTGTACAACCGTCTTCTATATCTAGACTAACGAGAACCGTCTGTACAACCGTTTTCTATATCTAGACTAACGAGATCCGTCTGTATAACCGTCTTCTATATCTAGACTAACGAGATCCGTCTGTATAACCGTCTTCTATATCTAGACTAACGAGATCTCTCGTTATACAACCGTCTTCTATATCTAGACTAACGAGATCCGTCTGTACAACCGTCTTCTATATCTAGACTAACGAGATCCGTCTGTACAACCGTCTTCTATATCTAGACTAACGAGATCCGTCTGTACAACCGTCTTCTATATCTAGACTAACGAGATCCGTCTGTACAACCGTCTTCTATATCTAGACTAACGACATCTCTCGTTATACAACCGTCTTCTATATCTAGACTAACGGGTCTCTCGTTATACAACCGTCTTCTATATCTAGACTAACGAGATCCGTCTGTACAACCGTCTTCTATATCTAGACTAACGAGATCTCTCGTTATACAACCGTCTTCTATATCTAGACTACCGAGATCCGTCTGTACAACCGTCTTCTATATCTAGACTAACGAGAACCGTCTGTACAACCGTTTTCTATATCTAGACTAACGAGATCTCTCGATGTACAACCGTCTTCTATACCTAGACTAACGGGATCCGTCTGTACAACCGTCTTCTATATCTAGACTAACGAGATCTCTCGATATTCAACCGTCTTCTATATCTAGACTAACGAAATCCGTCTGTATAACCGTCTTCTATATCTAGACTAACGAGATCCGTCTGTATAACCGTCTTCTATATCTAGACTAACGAGATCTCTCGTTATACAACCGTCTTCTATATCTAGACTAACGAGATCCGTCTGTACAACCGTCTTCTATATCTAGACTAACGAGATCCGTCTGTACAACCGTCTTCTAGATCTAGACTAACGAGATCCGTCTGTACAACCGTCTTCTATATCTAGACTAACGAGATCCGTCTGTACAACCGTCTTCTATATCTAGACTAACGACATCTCTCGTTATACAACCGTCTTCTATATCTAGACTAACGGGTCTCTCGTTATACAACCGTCTTCTATATCTAGACTAACGAGATCCGTCTGTACAACCGTCTTCTATATCTAGACTAACGAGATCTCTCGTTATACAACCGTCTTCTATATCTAGACTAACGAGATCTCTCGTTATACAACCGTCTTCTATATCTAGACTAACGAGATCTCTCGTTATACAACCGTCTTCTATATCTAGACTAACGAGATCTCTCGTTATACAACCGTCTTCTATATCTAGACTAACGAGATCCGTCTGTACAACCGTCTTCTATATCTAGACTAACGAGATCCGTCTGTACAACAGTTTTCTATATCTAGACTAACGATATACGTCGTTGGACAAACGTCTTCAATATCTAGACTAACGAGATCGGTCTGTACAACCGTCTTCTATATCTAGACTAACGAGATCCGTCGTTGTACAACCGTCTTCTATATCTAGACTAACGAGATCTCTCGATGTACAACCGTCTTCTATATCTAGACTAACGGGATCCGCCTGTACAACCGTCTTCTATATCTAGACTAACGAGATCTCTCGTTATACATCCCGTCTTCTATATCTAGACTAACGAGATCCGTCTGTACAACCGTCTTCTATATCTAGACTACCGAGATCCGTCTGTACAACCGTCTTCTATATCTAGACTAACGAGAACCGTCTGTACAACCGTTTTCTATATCTAGACTAACGAGATCTCTCGATGTACAACCGTCTTCTATACCTAGACTAACGGGATCCGTCTGTACAACCGTCTTCTATATCTAGACTAACGACATCTCTCGTTATACAACCGTCTTCTATATCTAGACTAACGGGTCTCTCGTTATACAACCGTCTTCTATATCTAGACTAACGAGATCCGTCTGTACAACCGTCTTCTATATCTAGACTAACGAGATCTCTCGTTATACAACCGTCTTCTATATCTAGACTAACGAGATCTCTCGTTATACAACCGTCTTCTATATCTAGACTAACGAGATCTCTCGTTATACAACCGTCTTCTATATCTAGACTAACGAGATCTCTCGTTATACAACCGTCTTCTATATCTAGACTAACGAGATCTCTCGTTATACAACCGTCTTCTATATCTAGACTAACGAGATCTCTCGTTATACAACCGTCTTCTATATCTAGACTAACGAGATCCGTCTGTACAACCGTCTTCTATATCTAGACTAACGAGATCTCTCGTTATACAACCGTCTTCTATATCTAGACTAACGAGATCTCTCGTTATACAACCGTCTTCTATATCTAGACTAACGAGATCTCTCGATGTACAACCGTCTTCTATATCTAGACTAACGGGATCCGCCTGTACAACCGTCTTCTATATCTAGACTAACGAGATCTCTCGTTATACATCCCGTCATCTATATCTAGACTAACGAGATCCGTCTGTACAACCGTCTTCTATATCTAGACTACCGAGATCCGTCTGTACAACCGTCTTCTATATCTAGACTAACGAGAACCGTCTGTACAACCGTTTTCTATATCTAGACTAACGAGATCTCTCGATGTACAACCGTCTTCTATACCTAGACTAACGGGATCCGTCTGTACAACCGTCTTCTATATCTAGACTAACGACATCTCTCGTTATACAACCGTCTTCTATATCTAGACTAACGGGTCTCTCGTTATACAACCGTCTTCTATATCTAGACTAACGAGATCCGTCTGTACAACCGTCTTCTATATCTAGACTAACGAGATCTCTCGTTATACAACCGTCTTCTATATCTAGACTAACGAGATCTCTCGTTATACAACCGTCTTCTATATCTAGACTAACGAGATCTCTCGTTATACAACCGTCTTCTATATCTAGACTAACGAGATCTCTCGTTATACAACCGTCTTCTATATCTAGACTAACGAGATCTCTCGTTATACAACCGTCTTCTATATCTAGACTAACGAGATCCGTCTGTACAACCGTCTTCTATATCTAGACTAACGAGATCCGTCTGTACAACAGTTTTCTATATCTAGACTAACGAGATACGTCGTTGGACAAACGTCTTCAATATCTAGACTAACGAGATCGGTCTGTACAACCGTCTTCTATATCTAGACTAACGAGATCTCTCGTTATACAACCGTCTTCTATATCTAGACTAACGAGATCTCTCGTTATACAACCGTCTTCTATATCTAGACTAACGAGATCTCTCGTTATACAACCGTCTTCTATATCTAGACTAACGAGATCCGTCTGCGCAACCGTCTTCTATATCTAGACTAACGAGATCCGTTGTTGTACAACCCTCTTCTATATCTAGACTAACGAGATCCGTCGTTGTACAACCGTCTTCTATATCTAGACTAACGAGATACGTCTGTACAACCGTCATCTATATCTAGACTAACGAGATACGTCCTTGGACAAACGTCTTCAATATCTAGACTAACGAGATCCGTCGATGTACAACCGTCTTCTATATCTAGACTAACGAGATCCGTCGTTGTACAACCGTCTTTTATATCTACACTAACGAGATCTCTCGTTATACAACCGTCTTCTATATCTAGACTAACGAGATCCGTCTGTACAACCGTCGACTATATCTAGACTAACGAGATCTCTCGTTATACAACCGTCTTCTATATCTAGACTAACGGGTCTCTCGTTATACAACCGTCTTCTATATCTAGACTAACGAGATCCGTCTGTACAACCGTCTTCTATATCTAGACTAACGAGATCTCTCGTTATACAACCGTCTTCTATATCTAGACTAACGAGATCTCTCGTTATACAACCGTCTTCTATATCTAGACTAACGAGATCTCTCGTTATACAACCGTCTTCTATATCTAGACTAACGAGATCCGTCTGTACAACCGTCTTCTATATCTAGACTAACGAGATCCGTCTGTACAACCGTCTTCTATATCTAGACTAACGAGATCCGTCTGTACAACCGTCTTCTATATCTAGACTAACGAGATCCGTCGTTGTACAACCGTCTTTTATATCTACACTAACGAGATCTCTCGTTATACAACCGTCTTCTATATCTAGACTAACGAGATCCGTCTGTACAACCGTCTTCTATATCTAGACTAACGAGATCCGTCTGTACAACCGTCTTCTATATCTAGACTATCGAGATCCGTCATTGTACAACCGTCTTTTATATCTACACTAACGAGATCTCTCGTTATACAACCGTCTTCTATATCTAGACTAACGAGATCCGTCTGTACAACCGTCTTCTATATCTAGACTAAAGAGATCCGTCTGTACAACCGTCTTCTATATCTAGACTAACGAGATCCGTCTTCTATATCTAGACTAACGAGCTCTGTCTGTACAACCGTCTTCTATGTCTAGACTAACGAGATCCGTCTGTACATCCGTCATCTATATCTAGACTAACGAGATACGTCCTTGGACAAACGTCTTCAATATCTAGACTAACGTGATCCGTCGTTGTACAACCGTCTTCTATATCTAGACTAACGGGATCCGTCTGTACAACCGGCTTCTATATCTAGACTAACGAGATCCGTCGTTGTACAACCCTCTTCTATATCTAGACTAACGAGATCCGTCTATACAACCGTCTTCTATATCTAGACTAACGAGATCTCTCGTTATACAACCGTCTTCTATATCTAGACTAACGAGATCCGTCTGTACAACCGTCTTCTATATCTAGACTAACGAGATCCGTCTGTACAACCGTCTTCTATATCTAGACTAACGAGATCCGTCTGTACAACCGTCTTCTATATCTAGACTAACGAGATCCGTCGTTGTACAACCGTCTTCTATATCTAGACTAACGAGATCTCTCGTTATACAACCGTCTTCTATATCTAGACTAACGAGATCTCTCGTTATACAACCGTCTTCTATATCTAGACTAACGAGATCTCTCGTTATACAACCGTCTTCTATATCTAGACTAACGAGATCCGTCGTTGTACAACCGTCTTTTATATCTACACTAACGAGATCTCTCGTTATACAACCGTCTTCTATATCTAGACTAACGAGATCCGTCTGTACAACCGTCTTCTATATCTAGACTAACGAGATCCGTCTGTACAACCGTCTTCTATATCTAGACTAACGAGATCCGTCTTCTATATCTAGACTAACGAGCTCTGTCTGTACAACCGTCTTCTATGTCTAGACTAACGAGATCCGTCTGTACATCCGTCATCTATATCTAGACTAACGAGATACGTCCTTGGACAAACGTCTTCAATATCTAGACTAACGTGATCCGTCGTTGTACAACCGTCTTCTATATCTAGACTAACGGGATCCGTCTGTACAACCGCCTTCTATATCTAGACTAACGAGATCCGTCGTTGTACAACCCTCTTCTATATCTAGACTAACGAGATCCGTCTATACAACCGTCTTCTATATCTAGACTAACGAGATCTCTCGTTATACAATCGTCTTCTATATCTAGACTAACGAGATCCGTCTGTACAACCCTCTTCTATATCTAGACTAACGAGATCCGTCTGTACAACAGTTTTCTATATCTAGACTAACGAGATACGTCGTTGGACAAACGTCTTCAATATCTGGACTAACGAGATCGGTCTGTACAACCGTCTTCTATATCTAGACTAACGAGATCCGTCGTTGTACAACCGTCTTCTATATCTAGACTAACGAGATCTCTCGATGTACAACCGTCTTCTATATCTAGACTAACGGGATCCGCCTGTACAACCGTCTTCTATATCTAGACTAACGAGATCTCTCGTTATACATCCCGTCTTCTATATCTAGACTAACGAGATCTCTCGATGTACAACCGTCTTCTATATCTAGACTAACGAGATCCGTCTGTACAACCCTCTTCTATATCTAGACTAACGAGATCCGTCTGTACAACAGTTTTCTATATCTAGACTAACGAGATACGTCCTTGGACAAACGTCTTCAATATCTAGACTAACGAGATCCGTCTGTACAACCGTCTTCTATATCTAGACTAACGAGATCCGTCTGTACAACCGTCTTCTATATCTAGACTAACGAGATCCGTCTGTACAACCGTCTTCTATATCTAGACTAACGACATCTCTCGTTATACAACCGTCTTCTATATCTAGACTAACGGGTCTCTCGTTATACAACCGTCTTCTATATCTAGACTAACGAGATCCGTCTGTACAACCGTCTTCTATATCTAGACTAACGAGATCTCTCGTTATACAACCGTCTTCTATATCTAGACTAACGAGATCTCTCGTTATACAACCGTCTTCTATATCTAGACTAACGAGATCTCTCGTTATACAACCGTCTTCTATATCTAGACTAACGAGATCTCTCGTTATACAACCGTCTTCTATATCTAGACTAACGAGATCTCTCGTTATACAACCGTCTTCTATATCTAGACTAACGAGATCCGTCTGTACAACCGTCTTCTATATCTAGACTAACGAGATCCGTCTGTACAACCGTCTTCTATATCTAGACTAACGAGATCCGTCTGTACAACAGTTTTCTATATCTAGACTAACGAGATACGTCGTTGGACAAACGTCTTCAATATCTAGACTAACGAGATCGGTCTGTACAACCGTCTTCTATATCTAGACTAACGAGATCCGTCGTTGCACAACCGTCTTCTATATCTAGACTAACGAGATCTCTCGATGTACAACCGTCTTCTATATCTAGACTAACGGGATCCGCCTGTACAACCGTCTTCTATATCTAGACTAACGAGATCTCTCGTTATACAACCGTCTTCTATATCTAGACTAACGAGATCCGTCTGTACAACCGTCTTCTATATCTAGACTAACGAGATCCGTCGTTGTACAACCGTCTTCTATATCTAGACTAACGAGATCCGTCTGTACAACCGTCTTCTATATCTAGACTACCGAGATCCGTCTGTACAACCGTCTTCTATATCTAGACTAACGAGAACCGTCTGTACAACCGTCATCTATATCTAGACTAACGAGATACGTCCTTGGACAAACGTCTTCAATATCTAGACTAACGAGATCCGTCGATGTACAACCGTCTTCTATATCTAGACTAACGAGATCCGTCTGTACAACCGTCTTCTATATCTAGACTAACGAGATCCGTCTGTACAACCGTCTTCTATATCTAGACTAACGAGATCCGTCTGTACAACCGTCTTCTATATCTAGACTAACGACATCTCTCGTTATACAACCGTCTTCTATATCTAGACTAACGGGTCTCCCGTTATACAACCGTCTTCTATATCTAGACTAACGAGATCCGTCTGTACAACCGTCTTCTATATCTAGACTACCGAGATCCGTCTGTACAACCGTCTTCTATATCTAGACTAACGAGAACCGTCTGTACAACCGTCATCTATATCTAGACTAACGAGATCCGTCTGTACAACCGTCTTCTATATCTAGACTAACGACATCTCTCGTTATACAACCGTCTTCTATATCTAGACTAACGGGTCTCTCGTTATACAACCGTCTTCTATATCTAGACTAACGAGATCCGTCTGTACAACCGTCTTCTATATCTAGACTAACGAGATCTCTCGTTATACAACCGTCTTCTATATCTAGACTAACGAGATCTCTCGTTATACAACCGTCTTCTATATCTAGACTAACGAGATCTCTCGTTATACAACCGTCTTCTATATCTAGACTAACGAGATCTCTCGTTATACAACCGTCTTCTATATCTAGACTAACGAGATCCGTCTGTACAACCGTCTTCTATATCTAGACTAACGAGATCCGTCTGTACAACAGTTTTCTATATCTAGACTAACGAGATACGTCGTTGGACAAACGTCTTCAATATCTAGACTAACGAGATCGGTCTGTACAACCGTCTTCTATATCTAGACTAACGAGATCCGTCGTTGTACAACCGTCTTCTATATCTAGACTAACGAGATCTCTCGATGTACAACCGTCTTCTATATCTAGACTAACGGGATCCGCCTGTACAACCGTCTTCTATATCTAGACTAACGAGATCTGTCTGTACAACCGTCTTCTATATCTAGACTAACGAGATCTCTCGTTATTCAACCGTCTTCTATATCTAGACTAACGAGGTCTCTCGTTATTCAACCGTCTTCTATATCTAGACTAACGAGATCTCTCGATATTCAACCGTCTCCTATATCTAGACTAACGAAATCCGTCTGTATAACCGTCTTCTATATCTAGACTAACGAGATCCGCCTGTATAACCGTCTTCTATATCTAGACTAACGAGATCTCTCGTTATACAACCGTCTTCTATATCTAGACTAACGAGATCCGTCTGTACAACCGTCTTCTATATCTAGACTAACGAGATCCGTCTGTAGAACCGTCTTCTATATCTAGACTAACGAGATCCGTCTATACAACCGCCTTCTATATCTAGACTAACGAGATCCGTCTGTACAACCGTCTCCTATATCTAGACTAACGAGATCCGTCTGTACAACCGTCTTCTATATCTAGAATAACGAGATCTCTCGTTATTCAACCGTCTTCTATATCTAGACTAACGAGATCCGTCGTTGTACAACCGTCTTTTATATCTACACTAACGAGATCTCTCGTTATACAACCGTCTTCTATATCTAGACTAACGAGATCCGTCTGTACAACCGTCTTCTATATCTAGACTATCGAGATCTCTCGTTATACAACCGTCTTCTATATCTAGACTAACGGGTCTCTCGTTATACAACCGTCTTCTATATCTAGACTAACGAGATCCGCCTGTACAACCGTCTTCTATATCTAGACTAACGAGATCTCTCGTTATACAACCGTCTTCTATATCTAGACTAACGAGATCTCTCATTATACAACCGTCTTCTATATCTAGACTAACGAGATCCGTCTGCGCAACCGTCTTCTATATCTAGACTAACGAGATCCGTTGTTGTACAACCCTCTTCTATATCTAGACTAACGAGATCCGTCGTTGTACAACCGTCTTCTATATCTAGACTAACGAGATACGTCTGTACAACCGTCATCTATATCTAGACTAACGAGATACGTCCTTGGACAAAGGTCTTCAAAATCTAGACTAACGAGATCCGTCGTTGTACAACCGTCTTCTATATCTAGACTAACGAGATCCGTCGTTGTACAACCGTCTTTTATATCTACACTAACGAGATCTCTCGTTGTACAACCGTCTTTTATATCTACACTAACGAGATCTCTCGTTATACAACCGTCTTCTATATCTAGACTAACGAGATCCGTCTGTACAACCGTCTTCTATATCTAGACTAACGAGATCCGTCTGTACAACCGTCTTCTATATCTAGACTAACGAGATCTCTCGTTATACAACCGTCTTCTATATCTAGACTAACGAGATCTCTCGTTATACAACCGTCTTCTATATCTAGACTAACGAGATCCGTCTGCGCAACCGTCTTCTATATCTAGACTAACGAGATCCGTTGTTGTACAACCCTCTTCTATATCTAGACTAACGAGATCCGTCGTTGTACAACCGTCTTCTATATCTAGACTAACGAGATACGTCTGTACAACCGTCATCTATATCTAGACTAACGAGATACGTCCTTGGACAAACGTCTTCAATATCTAGACTAACGAGATCCGTCGTTGTACAACCGTCTTCTATATCTAGACTAACGAGATCCGTCGTTGTACAACCGTCTTTTATATCTACACTAACGAGATCTCTCGTTGTACAACCGTCTTTTATATCTACACTAACGAGATCTCTCGTTATACAACCGTCTTCTATATCTAGACTAACGAGATCCGTCTGCGCAACCGTCTTCTATATCTAGACTAACGAGATCCGTTGTTGTACAACCCTCTTCTATATCTAGACTAACGAGATCTCTCGTTATACAACCGTCTTCTATATCTAGACTAACGAGATCTCTCGTTATACAACCGTCTTCTATATCTAGACTAACGAGATCTCTCGTTATACAACCGTCTTCTATATCTAGACTAACGAGATCTCTCGTTATACAACCGTCTTCTATATCTAGACTAACGAGATCTCTCGTTATACAACCGTCTTCTATATCTAGACTAACGAGATCCGTCTGTACAACCGTCTTCTATATCTAGACTAACGAGATCCGTCTGTACAACCGTCTTCTATATCTAGACTAACGAGATCCGTCTGTACAACAGTTTTCTATATCTAGACTAACGAGATACGTCGTTGGACAAACGTCTTCAATATCTAGACTAACGAGATCGGTCTGTACAACCGTCTTCTATATCTAGACTAACGAGATCCGTCGTTGCACAACCGTCTTCTATATCTAGACTAACGAGATCTCTCGATGTACAACCGTCTTCTATATCTAGACTAACGGGATCCGCCTGTACAACCGTCTTCTATATCTAGACTAACGAGATCTCTCGTTATACAACCGTCTTCTATATCTAGACTAACGAGATCCGTCTGTACAACCGTCTTCTATATCTAGACTAACGAGATCCGTCGTTGTACAACCGTCTTCTATATCTAGACTAACGAGATCCGTCTGTACAACCGTCTTCTATATCTAGACTACCGAGATCCGTCTGTACAACCGTCTTCTATATCTAGACTAACGAGAACCGTCTGTACAACCGTCATCTATATCTAGACTAACGAGATACGTCCTTGGACAAACGTCTTCAATATCTAGACTAACGAGATCCGTCGATGTACAACCGTCTTCTATATCTAGACTAACGAGATCCGTCTGTACAACCGTCTTCTATATCTAGACTAACGAGATCCGTCTGTACAACCGTCTTCTATATCTAGACTAACGAGATCCGTCTGTACAACCGTCTTCTATATCTAGACTAACGACATCTCTCGTTATACAACCGTCTTCTATATCTAGACTAACGGGTCTCCCGTTATACAACCGTCTTCTATATCTAGACTAACGAGATCCGTCTGTACAACCGTCTTCTATATCTAGACTACCGAGATCCGTCTGTACAACCGTCTTCTATATCTAGACTAACGAGAACCGTCTGTACAACCGTCATCTATATCTAGACTAACGAGATCCGTCTGTACAACCGTCTTCTATATCTAGACTAACGACATCTCTCGTTATACAACCGTCTTCTATATCTAGACTAACGGGTCTCTCGTTATACAACCGTCTTCTATATCTAGACTAACGAGATCCGTCTGTACAACCGTCTTCTATATCTAGACTAACGAGATCTCTCGTTATACAACCGTCTTCTATATCTAGACTAACGAGATCTCTCGTTATACAACCGTCTTCTATATCTAGACTAACGAGATCTCTCGTTATACAACCGTCTTCTATATCTAGACTAACGAGATCTCTCGTTATACAACCGTCTTCTATATCTAGACTAACGAGATCCGTCTGTACAACCGTCTTCTATATCTAGACTAACGAGATCCGTCTGTACAACAGTTTTCTATATCTAGACTAACGAGATACGTCGTTGGACAAACGTCTTCAATATCTAGACTAACGAGATCGGTCTGTACAACCGTCTTCTATATCTAGACTAACGAGATCCGTCGTTGTACAACCGTCTTCTATATCTAGACTAACGAGATCTCTCGATGTACAACCGTCTTCTATATCTAGACTAACGGGATCCGCCTGTACAACCGTCTTCTATATCTAGACTAACGAGATCTGTCTGTACAACCGTCTTCTATATCTAGACTAACGAGATCTCTCGTTATTCAACCGTCTTCTATATCTAGACTAACGAGGTCTCTCGTTATTCAACCGTCTTCTATATCTAGACTAACGAGATCTCTCGATATTCAACCGTCTCCTATATCTAGACTAACGAAATCCGTCTGTATAACCGTCTTCTATATCTAGACTAACGAGATCCGCCTGTATAACCGTCTTCTATATCTAGACTAACGAGATCTCTCGTTATACAACCGTCTTCTATATCTAGACTAACGAGATCCGTCTGTACAACCGTCTTCTATATCTAGACTAACGAGATCCGTCTGTAGAACCGTCTTCTATATCTAGACTAACGAGATCCGTCTATACAACCGCCTTCTATATCTAGACTAACGAGATCCGTCTGTACAACCGTCTCCTATATCTAGACTAACGAGATCCGTCTGTACAACCGTCTTCTATATCTAGAATAACGAGATCTCTCGTTATTCAACCGTCTTCTATATCTAGACTAACGAGATCCGTCGTTGTACAACCGTCTTTTATATCTACACTAACGAGATCTCTCGTTATACAACCGTCTTCTATATCTAGACTAACGAGATCCGTCTGTACAACCGTCTTCTATATCTAGACTATCGAGATCTCTCGTTATACAACCGTCTTCTATATCTAGACTAACGGGTCTCTCGTTATACAACCGTCTTCTATATCTAGACTAACGAGATCCGCCTGTACAACCGTCTTCTATATCTAGACTAACGAGATCTCTCGTTATACAACCGTCTTCTATATCTAGACTAACGAGATCTCTCATTATACAACCGTCTTCTATATCTAGACTAACGAGATCCGTCTGCGCAACCGTCTTCTATATCTAGACTAACGAGATCCGTTGTTGTACAACCCTCTTCTATATCTAGACTAACGAGATCCGTCGTTGTACAACCGTCTTCTATATCTAGACTAACGAGATACGTCTGTACAACCGTCATCTATATCTAGACTAACGAGATACGTCCTTGGACAAAGGTCTTCAAAATCTAGACTAACGAGATCCGTCGTTGTACAACCGTCTTCTATATCTAGACTAACGAGATCCGTCGTTGTACAACCGTCTTTTATATCTACACTAACGAGATCTCTCGTTGTACAACCGTCTTTTATATCTACACTAACGAGATCTCTCGTTATACAACCGTCTTCTATATCTAGACTAACGAGATCCGTCTGTACAACCGTCTTCTATATCTAGACTAACGAGATCCGTCTGTACAACCGTCTTCTATATCTAGACTAACGAGATCTCTCGTTATACAACCGTCTTCTATATCTAGACTAACGAGATCTCTCGTTATACAACCGTCTTCTATATCTAGACTAACGAGATCCGTCTGCGCAACCGTCTTCTATATCTAGACTAACGAG
The DNA here is from genome assembly GCA_960531205.1 of Andrena bicolor. Classification (NCBI taxonomy): domain Eukaryota; kingdom Metazoa; phylum Arthropoda; class Insecta; order Hymenoptera; family Andrenidae; genus Andrena; species Andrena bicolor. The sequence continues at coordinate 407,978 of CAUIJW010000190.1, forward strand.
ATCCGTTGTTGTACAACCCTCTTCTATATCTAGACTAACGAGATCCGTCGTTGTACAACCGTCTTCTATATCTAGACTAACGAGATACGTCTGTACAACCGTCATCTATATCTAGACTAACGAGATACGTCCTTGGACAAACGTCTTCAATATCTAGACTAACGAGATCCGTCGATGTACAACCGTCTTCTATATCTAGACTAACGAGATCCGTCGTTGTACAACCGTCTTTTATATCTACACTAACGAGATCTCTCGTTATACAACCGTCTTCTATATCTAGACTAACGAGATCCGTCTGTACAACCGTCGACTATATCTAGACTAACGAGATCTCTCGTTATACAACCGTCTTCTATATCTAGACTAACGGGTCTCTCGTTATACAACCGTCTTCTATATCTAGACTAACGAGATCCGTCTGTACAACCGTCTTCTATATCTAGACTAACGAGATCTCTCGTTATACAACCGTCTTCTATATCTAGACTAACGAGATCTCTCGTTATACAACCGTCTTCTATATCTAGACTAACGAGATCTCTCGTTATACAACCGTCTTCTATATCTAGACTAACGAGATCTCTCGTTATACAACCGTCTTCTATATCTAGACTAACGAGATCTCTCGTTATACAACCGTCTTCTATATCTAGACTAACGAGATCTCTCGTTATACAACCGTCTTCTATATCTAGACTAACGAGATCCGTCGTTGTACAACCGTCTTTTATATCTACACTAACGAGATCTCTCGTTATACAACCGTCTTCTATATCTAGACTAACGAGATCCGTCTGTACAACCGTCTTCTATATCTAGACTAACGAGATCCGTCTGTACAACCGTCTTCTATATCTAGACTAACGAGATCCGTCTTCTATATCTAGACTAACGAGCTCTGTCTGTACAACCGTCTTCTATGTCTAGACTAACGAGATCCGTCTGTACATCCGTCATCTATATCTAGACTAACGAGATACGTCCTTGGACAAACGTCTTCAATATCTAGACTAACGTGATCCGTCGTTGTACAACCGTCTTCTATATCTAGACTAACGGGATCCGTCTGTACAACCGCCTTCTATATCTAGACTAACGAGATCCGTCGTTGTACAACCCTCTTCTATATCTAGACTAACGAGATCCGTCTATACAACCGTCTTCTATATCTAGACTAACGAGATCTCTCGTTATACAACCGTCTTCTATATCTAGACTAACGAGATCCGTCTGTACAACCCTCTTCTATATCTAGACTAACGAGATCCGTCTGTACAACAGTTTTCTATATCTAGACTAACGAGATACGTCGTTGGACAAACGTCTTCAATATCTAGACTAACGAGATCGGTCTGTACAACCGTCTTCTATATCTAGACTAACGAGATCCGTCGTTGTACAACCGTCTTCTATATCTAGACTAACGAGATCTCTCGATGTACAACCGTCTTCTATATCTAGACTAACGGGATCCGCCTGTACAACCGTCTTCTATATCTAGACTAACGAGATCTCTCGTTATACATCCCGTCTTCTATATCTAGACTAACGAGATCTCTCGTTATACATCCCGTCTTCTATATCTAGACTAACGAGATCCGTCTGTACAACCGTCTTCTATATCTAGACTAACGAGATCCGTCTGTACAACAGTCTTCTATATCTAGACTAACGAGATACGTCCTTGGACAAACGTCTTCAATATCTAGACTAACGAGATCGGTCTGTACAACCGTCTTCTATATCTAGACTAACGAGATCCGTCGTTGTACAACCGTCTTCTATATCTAGACTAACGAGATCTCTCGTTATACAACCGTCTTCTATATCTAGACTAACGAGATCCGTCTGCGCAACCGTCTTCTATATCTAGACTAACGAGATCCGTTGTTGTACAACCCTCTTCTATATCTAGACTAACGAGATCCGTCGTTGTACAACCGTCTTCTATATCTAGACTAACGAGATACGTCTGTACAACCGTCATCTATATCTAGACTAACGAGATACGTCCTTGGACAAACGTCTTCAATATCTAGACTAACGAGATCCGTCGTTGTACAACCGTCTTCTATATCTAGACTAACGAGATCTCTCGTTATACAACCGTCTTCTATATCTAGACTAACGAGATCCGTCGTTGTACAACCGTCTTTTATATCTACACTAACGAGATCTCTCGTTATACAACCGTCTTCTATATCTAGACTAACGAGATCCGTCTGTACAACCGTCTTCTATATCTAGACTAACGAGATCCGTCGTTGTACAACCCTCTTCTATATCTAGACTAACGAGATCCGTCTATACAACCGTCTTCTATATCTAGACTAACGAGATCTCTCGTTATACAACCGTCTTCTATATCTAGACTAACGAGATCTCTCGTTATACAACCGTCTTCTATATCTAGACTAACGAGATCCGTCTGTACAACAGTTTTCTATATCTAGACTAACGAGATACGTCCTTGGACAAACGTCTTCAATATCTAGACTAACGAGATCCGTCTGTACAACCGTCTTCTATATCTAGACTAACGAGATCCGTCTGTACAACCGTCTTCTATATCTAGACTAACGAGATCCGTCTGTACAACCGTCTTCTATATCTAGACTAACGACATCTCTCGTTATACAACCGTCTTCTATATCTAGACTAACGGGTCTCTCGTTATACAACCGTCTTCTATATCTAGACTAACGAGATCCGTCTGTACAACCGTCTTCTATATCTAGACTAACGAGATCTCTCGTTATACAACCGTCTTCTATATCTAGACTAACGAGATCTCTCGTTATACAACCGTCTTCTATATCTAGACTAACGAGATCTCTCGTTATACAACCGTCTTCTATATCTAGACTAACGAGATCTCTCGTTATACAACCGTCTTCTATATCTAGACTAACGAGATCTCTCGTTATACAACCGTCTTCTATATCTAGACTAACGAGATCTCTCGTTATACAACCGTCTTCTATATCTAGACTAACGAGATCCGTCTGTACAACCGTCTTCTATATCTAGACTAACGAGATCCGTCTGTACAACCGTCTTCTATATCTAGACTAACGAGATCCGTCTGTACAACAGTTTTCTATATCTAGACTAACGAGATACGTCGTTGGACAAACGTCTTCAATATCTAGACTAACGAGATCGGTCTGTACAACCGTCTTCTATATCTAGACTAACGAGATCCGTCGTTGCACAACCGTCTTCTATATCTAGACTAACGAGATCTCTCGATGTACAACCGTCTTCTATATCTAGACTAACGGGATCCGCCTGTACAACCGTCTTCTATATCTAGACTAACGAGATCTCTCGTTATACAACCGTCTTCTATATCTAGACTAACGAGATCCGTCTGTACAACCGTCTTCTATATCTAGACTAACGAGATCCGTCGTTGTACAACCGTCTTCTATATCTAGACTAACGAGATCCGTCTGTACAACCGTCTTCTATATCTAGACTACCGAGATCCGTCTGTACAACCGTCTTCTATATCTAGACTAACGAGAACCGTCTGTACAACCGTCATCTATATCTAGACTAACGAGATACGTCCTTGGACAAACGTCTTCAATATCTAGACTAACGAGATCCGTCGATGTACAACCGTCTTCTATATCTAGACTAACGAGATCCGTCTGTACAACCGTCTTCTATATCTAGACTAACGAGATCCGTCTGTACAACCGTCTTCTATATCTAGACTAACGAGATCCGTCTGTACAACCGTCTTCTATATCTAGACTAACGACATCTCTCGTTATACAACCGTCTTCTATATCTAGACTAACGAGATCCGTCTGTACAACCGTCTTCTATATCTAGACTACCGAGATCCGTCTGTACAACCGTCTTCTATATCTAGACTAACGAGAACCGTCTGTACAACCGTCATCTATATCTAGACTAACGAGATCCGTCTGTACAACCGTCTTCTATATCTAGACTAACGACATCTCTCGTTATACAACCGTCTTCTATATCTAGACTAACGGGTCTCTCGTTATACAACCGTCTTCTATATCTAGACTAACGAGATCCGTCTGTACAACCGTCTTCTATATCTAGACTAACGAGATCTCTCGTTATACAACCGTCTTCTATATCTAGACTAACGAGATCTCTGGTTATACAACCGTCTTCTATATCTAGACTAACGAGATCTCTCGTTATACAACCGTCTTCTATATCTAGACTAACGAGATCTCTCGTTATACAACCGTCTTCTATATCTAGACTAACGAGATCTCTCGTTATACAACCGTCTTCTATATCTAGACTAACGAGATCCGTCTGTACAACCGTCTTCTATATCTAGACTAACGAGATACGTCGTTGGACAAACGTCTTCAATATCTAGACTAACGAGATCGGTCTGTACAACCGTCTTCTATATCTAGACTAACGAGATCCGTCGTTGTACAACCGTCTTCTATATCTAGACTAACGAGATCTCTCGATGTACAACCGTCTTCTATATCTAGACTAACGGGATCCGCCTGTACAACCGTCTTCTATATCTAGACTAACGAGATCTGTCTGTACAACCGTCTTCTATATCTAGACTAACGAGATCTCTCGTTATTCAACCGTCTTCTATATCTAGACTAACGAGGTCTCTCGTTATTCAACCGTCTTCTATATCTAGACTAACGAGATCTCTCGATATTCAACCGTCTCCTATATCTAGACTAACGAAATCCGTCTGTATAACCGTCTTCTATATCTAGACTAACGAGATCCGCCTGTATAACCGTCTTCTATATCTAGACTAACGAGATCTCTCGTTATACAACCGTCTTCTATATCTAGACTAACGAGATCCGTCTGTACAACCGTCTTCTATATCTAGACTAACGAGATCCGTCTGTAGAACCGTCTTCTATATCTAGACTAACGAGATCCGTCTATACAACCGCCTTCTATATCTAGACTAACGAGATCCGTCTGTACAACCGTCTCCTATATCTAGACTAACGAGATCCGTCTGTACAACCGTCTTCTATATCTAGAATAACGAGATCTCTCGTTATTCAACCGTCTTCTATATCTAGACTAACGAGATCCGTCGTTGTACAACCGTCTTTTATATCTACACTAACGAGATCTCTCGTTATACAACCGTCTTCTATATCTAGACTAACGAGATCCGTCTGTACAACCGTCTTCTATATCTAGACTATCGAGATCTCTCGTTATACAACCGTCTTCTATATCTAGACTAACGGGTCTCTCGTTATACAACCGTCTTCTATATCTAGACTAACGAGATCCGCCTGTACAACCGTCTTCTATATCTAGACTAACGAGATCTCTCGTTATACAACCGTCTTCTATATCTAGACTAACGAGATCTCTCATTATACAACCGTCTTCTATATCTAGACTAACGAGATCCGTCTGCGCAACCGTCTTCTATATCTAGACTAACGAGATCCGTTGTTGTACAACCCTCTTCTATATCTAGACTAACGAGATCCGTCGTTGTACAACCGTCTTCTATATCTAGACTAACGAGATACGTCTGTACAACCGTCATCTATATCTAGACTAACGAGATACGTCCTTGGACAAAGGTCTTCAAAATCTAGACTAACGAGATCCGTCGTTGTACAACCGTCTTCTATATCTAGACTAACGAGATCCGTCGTTGTACAACCGTCTTTTATATCTACACTAACGAGATCTCTCGTTGTACAACCGTCTTTTATATCTACACTAACGAGATCTCTCGTTATACAACCGTCTTCTATATCTAGACTAACGAGATCCGTCTGTACAACCGTCTTCTATATCTAGACTAACGAGATCCGTCTGTACAACCGTCTTCTATATCTAGACTAACGAGATCTCTCGTTATACAACCGTCTTCTATATCTAGACTAACGAGATCTCTCGTTATACAACCGTCTTCTATATCTAGACTAACGAGATCCGTCTGCGCAACCGTCTTCTATATCTAGACTAACGAGATCCGTTGTTGTACAACCCTCTTCTATATCTAGACTAACGAGATCCGTCGTTGTACAACCGTCTTCTATATCTAGACTAACGAGATACGTCTGTACAACCGTCATCTATATCTAGACTAACGAGATACGTCCTTGGACAAACGTCTTCAATATCTAGACTAACGAGATCCGTCGATGTACAACCGTCTTCTATATCTAGACTAACGAGATCCGTCGTTGTACAACCGTCTTTTATATCTACACTAACGAGATCTCTCGTTATACAACCGTCTTCTATATCTAGACTAACGAGATCCGTCTGTACAACCGTCGACTATATCTAGACTAACGAGATCTCTCGTTATACAACCGTCTTCTATATCTAGACTAACGGGTCTCTCGTTATACAACCGTCTTCTATATCTAGACTAACGAGATCCGTCTGTACAACCGTCTTCTATATCTAGACTAACGAGATCTCTCGTTATACAACCGTCTTCTATATCTAGACTAACGAGATCTCTCGTTATACAACCGTCTTCTATATCTAGACTAACGAGATCTCTCGTTATACAACCGTCTTCTATATCTAGACTAACGAGATCTCTCGTTATACAACCGTCTTCTATATCTAGACTAACGAGATCTCTCGTTATACAACCGTCTTCTATATCTAGACTAACGAGATCCGTCTGTACAACCGTCTTCTATATCTAGACTACCGAGATCCGTCTGTACAACCGTCTTCTATATCTAGACTAACGAGATCCGTCTGTACAACCGTCTTCTATATCTAGACTAACGAGATCCGTCGTTGTACAACCGTCTTTTATATCTACACTAACGAGATCTCTCGTTATACAACCGTCTTCTATATCTAGACTAACGAGATCCGTCTGTACAACCGTCTTCTATATCTAGACTAACGAGATCCGTCTGTACAACCGTCTTCTATATCTAGACTAACGAGATCCGTCTGTACAACCGTCTTCTATATCTAGACTAACGAGATCCGTCGTTGTACAACCGTCTTTTATATCTACACTAACGAGATCTCTCGTTATACAACCGTCTTCTATATCTAGACTAACGAGATCCGTCTGTACAACCGTCTTCTATATCTAGACTAAAGAGATCCGTCTGTACAACCGTCTTCTATATCTAGACTAACGAGATCCGTCTTCTATATCTAGACTAACGAGCTCTGTCTGTACAACCGTCTTCTATGTCTAGACTAACGAGATCCGTCTGTACATCCGTCATCTATATCTAGACTAACGAGATACGTCCTTGGACAAACGTCTTCAATATCTAGACTAACGTGATCCGTCGTTGTACAACCGTCTTCTATATCTAGACTAACGGGATCCGTCTGTACAACCGCCTTCTATATCTAGACTAACGAGATCCGTCGTTGTACAACCCTCTTCTATATCTAGACTAACGAGATCCGTCTATACAACCGTCTTCTATATCTAGACTAACGAGATCTCTCGTTATACAACCGTCTTCTATATCTAGACTAACGAGATCCGTCTGTACAACCGTCTTCTATATCTAGACTAACGAGATCCGTCTGTACAACCGTCTTCTATATCTAGACTAACGAGATCCGTCTGTACAACCGTCTTCTATATCTAGACTAACGAGATCCGTCGTTGTACAACCGTCTTCTATATCTAGACTAACGAGATCTCTCGTTATACAACCGTCTTCTATATCTAGACTAACGAGATCTCTCGTTATACAACCGTCTTCTATATCTAGACTAACGAGATCTCTCGTTATACAACCGTCTTCTATATCTAGACTAACGAGATCCGTCGTTGTACAACCGTCTTTTATATCTACACTAACGAGATCTCTCGTTATACAACCGTCTTCTATATCTAGACTAACGAGATCCGTCTGTACAACCGTCTTCTATATCTAGACTAACGAGATCCGTCTGTACAACCGTCTTCTATATCTAGACTAACGAGATCCGTCTTCTATATCTAGACTAACGAGCTCTGTCTGTACAACCGTCTTCTATGTCTAGACTAACGAGATCCGTCTGTACATCCGTCATCTATATCTAGACTAACGAGATACGTCCTTGGACAAACGTCTTCAATATCTAGACTAACGTGATCCGTCGTTGTACAACCGTCTTCTATATCTAGACTAACGGGATCCGTCTGTACAACCGCCTTCTATATCTAGACTAACGAGATCCGTCGTTGTACAACCCTCTTCTATATCTAGACTAACGAGATCCGTCTATACAACCGTCTTCTATATCTAGACTAACGAGATCTCTCGTTATACAACCGTCTTCTATATCTAGACTAACGAGATCCGTCTGTACAACCCTCTTCTATATCTAGACTAACGAGATCCGTCTGTACAACAGTTTTCTATATCTAGACTAACGAGATACGTCGTTGGACAAACGTCTTCAATATCTAGACTAACGAGATCGGTCTGTACAACCGTCTTCTATATCTAGACTAACGAGATCCGTCGTTGTACAACCGTCTTCTATATCTAGACTAACGAGATCTCTCGATGTACAACCGTCTTCTATATCTAGACTAACGGGATCCGCCTGTACAACCGTCTTCTATATCTAGACTAACGAGATCTCTCGTTATACATCCCGTCTTCTATATCTAGACTAACGAGATCTCTCGTTATACATCCCGTCTTCTATATCTAGACTAACGAGATCCGTCTGTACAACCGTCTTCTATATCTAGACTAACGAGATCCGTCTGTACAACAGTCTTCTATATCTAGACTAACGAGATACGTCCTTGGACAAACGTCTTCAATATCTAGACTAACGAGATCGGTCTGTACAACCGTCTTCTATATCTAGACTAACGAGATCCGTCGTTGTACAACCGTCTTCTATATCTAGACTAACGAGATCTCTCGTTATACAACCGTCTTCTATATCTAGACTAACGAGATCCGTCTGCGCAACCGTCTTCTATATCTAGACTAACGAGATCCGTTGTTGTACAACCCTCTTCTATATCTAGACTAACGAGATCCGTCGTTGTACAACCGTCTTCTATATCTAGACTAACGAGATACGTCTGTACAACCGTCATCTATATCTAGACTAACGAGATACGTCCTTGGACAAACGTCTTCAATATCTAGACTAACGAGATCCGTCGTTGTACAACCGTCTTCTATATCTAGACTAACGAGATCCGTCGTTGTACAACCGTCTTTTATATCTACACTAACGAGATCTCTCGTTATACAACCGTCTTCTATATCTAGACTAACGAGATCCGTCTGTACAACCGTCGACTATATCTAGACTAACGAGATCTCTCGTTATACAACCGTCTTCTATATCTAGACTAACGGGTCTCTCGTTATACAACCGTCTTCTATATCTAGACTAACGAGATCCGTCTGTACAACCGTCTTCTATATCTAGACTAACGAGATCTCTCGTTATACAACCGTCTTCTATATCTAGACTAACGAGATCTCTCGTTATACAACCGTCTTCTATATCTAGACTAACGAGATCTCTCGTTATACAACCGTCTTCTATATCTAGACTAACGAGATCTCTCGTTATACAACCGTCTTCTATATCTAGACTAACGAGATCTCTCGTTATACAACCGTCTTCTATATCTAGACTAACGAGATCCGTCTGTACAACCCTCTTCTATATCTAGACTAACGAGATCCGTCTGTACAACAGTTTTCTATATCTAGACTAACGAGATACGTCGTTGGACAAACGTCTTCAATATCTAGACTAACGAGATCGGTCTGTACAACCGTCTTCTATATCTAGACTAACGAGATCCGTCGTTGTACAACGGTCTTCTATATCTAGACTAACGAGATCTCTCGATGTACAACCGTCTTCTATATCTAGACTAACGGGATCCGCCTGTACAACCGTCTTCTATATCTAGACTAACGAGATCTCTCGTTATACATCCCGTCTTCTATATCTAGACTAACGAGATCCGTCTGTACAACCGTCTTCTATATCTAGACTAACGAGATCCGTCTGTACAACAGTCTTCTATATCTAGACTAACGAGATACGTCCTTGGACAAACGTCTTCAATATCTAGACTAACGAGATCCGTCGTTGTACAACCGTCTTCTATATCTAGACTAACGAGATCCGTCTGTACAACCGTCTTCTATATCTAGACTAACGAGATCCATCGTTCTACAACCCTCTTCTATATCTAGACTAACGAGATCCGTCTATACAACCGCCTTCTATATCTAGACTAACGAGATCCGTCTGTACAACCGTCTTCTATATCTAGACTAACGAGATCCATCTGTACAACTGTCTTCTATATCTAGACTAACGAGATCTGTCTGTACAACCGTCTTCTATATCTAGACTAACGAGATCTCTCGTTATTCAACCGTCTTCTATATCTAGACTAACGAGGTCTCTCGTTATTCAACCGTCTTCTATATCTAGACTAACGAAATCCGTCTGTATAACCGTCTTCTATATCTAGACTAACGAGATCCGTCTGTACAACCGTCTTCTATATCTAGACTAACGAGATCTCTCGTTATACAACCGTCTTCTATATCTAGACTAACGGGTCTCTCGTTATACAACCGTCTTCTATATCTAGACTAACGAGATCTCTCGATATTCAACCGTCTTCTATATCTAGACTAACGAAATCCGTCTGTATAACCGTCTTCTATATCTAGACTACCGAGATCCGTCTGTACAACCGTCTTCTATATCTAACCTAACGAGAACCGTCTGTATAACCGTCTTCTATATCTAGACTAACGAGAACCGTCTGTACAACCGTCTTCTATATCTAGACTAACGAGATCTCTCGATGTACAACCGTCTTCTATACCTAGACTAACGGGATCCGTCTGTACAACCGTCTTCTATATCAAGACTAACGAGATCTCTCGTTATACATCCCGTCTTCTATATCTAGACTAACGAGATCCGTCTGTACAACCGTCTTCTATATCTAGACTAACGAGATCCGTCTGTACAACCGTCTTCTTTATCTGGACTAACGAGATCCGTCTGTACAACCATCTTCTATATCTAGACTAACGAGATACGTCTGTACAACCGTCATCTATATCTAGACTAACGAGATACGTCCTTGGACAAAGGTCTTCAATATCTAGACTAACGAGATCCGTCGTTGTACAACCGTCTTCTATATCTAGACTAACGAGATCCGTCGTTGTACAACCGTCTTTTATATCTACACTAACGAGATCTCTCGTTGTACAACCGTCTTTTATATCTACACTAACGAGATCTCTCGTTATACAACCGTCCTCTATATCTAGACTAACGAGATCCGTCTGTACAACCGTCTTCTATATCTAGACTAACGAGATCTCTCGTTATACAACCGTCTTCTATATCTAGACTAACGAGATCTCTCGTTATACAACCGTCTTCTATATCTAGACTAACGAGATCTCTCGTTATACAACCGTCTTCTATATCTAGACTAACGAGATCCGTCTGCGCAACCGTCTTCTATATCTAGACTAACGAGATCCGTTGTTGTACAACCCTCTTCTATATCTAGACTAACGAGATCCGTCGTTGTACAACCGTCTTCTATATCTAGACTAACGAGATACGTCTGTACAACCGTCATCTATATCTAGACTAACGAGATACGTCCTTGGACAAACGTCTTCAATATCTAGACTAACGAGATCCGTCGTTGTACAACCGTCTTCTATATCTAGACTAACGAGATCCGTCGTTGTACAACCGTCTTTTATATCTACACTAACGAGATCTCTCGTTATACAACCGTCTTCTATATCTAGACTAACGAGATCCGTCTGTACAACCGTCTTCTATATCTAGACTAACGAGATCCGTCGTCTATATCTAGACTAACGAGCTCTGTGTGTACAACCGTCTTCTATGTCTAGACTAACGAGATCCGTCTGTACAACCGTCTTCTATATCTAGACTAACGAGATCCGTCAGTACAACCGTCTTCTTTATCTGGACTAACGAGATCCGTCTGTACAACCATCTTCTATATCTAGACTAACGAGATCTCTCGTTATACAACCCTCTTCTATATCTAGACTAACGAGATCCGTCTGTACAGCCGTCTTCTATATCTAGACTAACGAGATCCGTCGTTGTACAACCGTCTTCTATATCTAGACTACCGAGATCCGTCTGTACAACCGTCTTCTATATCTAGACTAACGAGAACCGTCTGTATAACCGTCTTCTATATCTAGACTAACGAGATCTCTCGATGTACAACCGTCTTCTATACCTAGACTAACGGGATCCGTCTGTACAACCGTCTTCTATATCTAGACTAACGAGATCTCTCGTTATACATCCCGTCTTCTATATCTAGACTAACGAGATCCGTCTGTACAACCGTCTTCTATATCTAGACTAACGAGATCCGTCTGTACAACCGTCTTCTCTATCTGGACTAACGAGATCCGTCTGTACAACCATCTTCTATATCTAGACTAACGAGATCCGTTGTTGTACAACCCTCTTCTATATCTAGACTAACGAGATCCGTCGTTGTACAACCGTCTTCTATATCTAGACTAACGAGATACGTCTGTACAACCGTCATCTATATCTAGACTAACGAGATACGTCCTTGGACAAACGTCTTCAATATCTAGACTAACGAGATCCGTCGTTGTACAACCGTCTTCTATATCTAGACTAACGAGATCCGTCGTTGTACAACCGTCTTTTATATCTACACTAACGAGATCTCTCGTTATACAACCGTCTTCTATATCTAGACTAACGAGATCCGTCTGTACAACCGTCGACTATATCTAGACTAACGAGATCTCTCGTTATACAACCGTCTTCTATATCTAGACTAACGGGTCTCTCGTTATACAACCGTCTTCTATATCTAGACTAACGAGATCCGTCTGTACAACCGTCTTCTATATCTAGACTAACGAGATCTCTCGTTATACAACCGTCTTCTATATCTAGACTAACGAGATCTCTCGTTATACAACCGTCTTCTATATCTAGACTAACGGGTCTCTCGATGTACAACCGTCTTCTATACCTAGACTAACGGGATCCGTCTGTACAACCGTCTTCTATATCTAGACTAACGAGATCTCTCGTTATACATCCCGTCTTCTATATCTAGACTAACGAGATCCGTCTGTACAACCGTCTTCTATATCTAGACTAACGAGATCCGTCTGTACAACCGTCTTCTCTATCTGGACTAACGAGATCCGTCTGTACAACCATCTTCTATATCTAGACTAACGAGATCCGTTGTTGTACAACCCTCTTCTATATCTAGACTAACGAGATCCGTCGTTGTACAACCGTCTTCTATATCTAGACTAACGAGATACGTCTGTACAACCGTCATCTATATCTAGACTAACGAGATACGTCCTTGGACAAACGTCTTCAATATCTAGACTAACGAGATCCGTCGTTGTACAACCGTCTTCTATATCTAGACTAACGAGATCCGTCGTTGTACAACCGTCTTTTATATCTACACTAACGAGATCTCTCGTTATACAACCGTCTTCTATATCTAGACTAACGAGATCCGTCTGTACAACCGTCGACTATATCTAGACTAACGAGATCTCTCGTTATACAACCGTCTTCTATATCTAGACTAACGGGTCTCTCGTTATACAACCGTCTTCTATATCTAGACTAACGAGATCCGTCTGTACAACCGTCTTCTATATCTAGACTAACGAGATCTCTCGTTATACAACCGTCTTCTATATCTAGACTAACGAGATCTCTCGTTATACAACCGTCTTCTATATCTAGACTAACGAGATCTCTCGTTATACAACCGTCTTCTATATCTAGACTAACGAGATCTCTCGTTATACAACCGTCTTCTATATCTAGACTAACGAGATCTCTCGTTATACAACCGTCTTCTATATCTAGACTAACGAGATCCGTCTGTACAACCCTCTTCTATATCTAGACTAACGAGATCCGTCTGTACAACAGTTTTCTATATCTAGACTAACGAGATACGTCGTTGGACAAACGTCTTCAATATCTAGACTAACGAGATCGGTCTGTACAACCGTCTTCTATATCTAGACTAACGAGATCCGTCGTTGTACAACCGTCTTCTATATCTAGACTAACGAGATCTCTCGATGTACAACCGTCTTCTATATCTAGACTAACGGGATCCGCCTGTACAACCGTCTTCTATATCTAGACTAACGAGATCTCTCGTTATACATCCCGTCTTCTATATCTAGACTAACGAGATCCGTCTGTACAACCGTCTTCTATATCTAGACTAACGAGATCCGTCTGTACAACAGTCTTCTATATCTAGACTAACGAGATACGTCCTTGGACAAACGTCTTCAATATCTAGACTAACGAGATCCGTCGTTGTACAACCGTCTTCTATATCTAGACTAACGAGATCCGTCTGTACAACCGTCTTCTATATCTAGACTAACGAGATCCATCGTTCTACAACCCTCTTCTATATCTAGACTAACGAGATCCGTCTATACAACCGCCTTCTATATCTAGACTAACGAGATCCGTCTGTACAACCGTCTTCTATATCTAGACTAACGAGATCCATCTGTACAACTGTCTTCTATATCTAGACTAACGAGATCTGTCTGTACAACCGTCTTCTATATCTAGACTAACGAGATCTCTCGTTATTCAACCGTCTTCTATATCTAGACTAACGAGGTCTCTCGTTATTCAACCGTCTTCTATATCTAGACTAACGAAATCCGTCTGTATAACCGTCTTCTATATCTAGACTAACGAGATCCGTCTGTACAACCGTCTTCTATATCTAGACTAACGAGATCTCTCGTTATACAACCGTCTTCTATATCTAGACTAACGGGTCTCTCGTTATACAACCGTCTTCTATATCTAGACTAACGAGATCTCTCGATATTCAACCGTCTTCTATATCTAGACTAACGAAATCCGTCTGTATAACCGTCTTCTATATCTAGACTACCGAGATCCGTCTGTACAACCGTCTTCTATATCTAACCTAACGAGAACCGTCTGTATAACCGTCTTCTATATCTAGACTAACGAGAACCGTCTGTACAACCGTCTTCTATATCTAGACTAACGAGATCTCTCGATGTACAACCGTCTTCTATACCTAGACTAACGGGATCCGTCTGTACAACCGTCTTCTATATCAAGACTAACGAGATCTCTCGTTATACATCCCGTCTTCTATATCTAGACTAACGAGATCCGTCTGTACAACCGTCTTCTATATCTAGACTAACGAGATCCGTCTGTACAACCGTCTTCTTTATCTGGACTAACGAGATCCGTCTGTACAACCATCTTCTATATCTAGACTAACGAGATACGTCTGTACAACCGTCATCTATATCTAGACTAACGAGATACGTCCTTGGACAAAGGTCTTCAATATCTAGACTAACGAGATCCGTCGTTGTACAACCGTCTTCTATATCTAGACTAACGAGATCCGTCGTTGTACAACCGTCTTTTATATCTACACTAACGAGATCTCTCGTTGTACAACCGTCTTTTATATCTACACTAACGAGATCTCTCGTTATACAACCGTCCTCTATATCTAGACTAACGAGATCCGTCTGTACAACCGTCTTCTATATCTAGACTAACGAGATCTCTCGTTATACAACCGTCTTCTATATCTAGACTAACGAGATCTCTCGTTATACAACCGTCTTCTATATCTAGACTAACGAGATCTCTCGTTATACAACCGTCTTCTATATCTAGACTAACGAGATCCGTCTGCGCAACCGTCTTCTATATCTAGACTAACGAGATCCGTTGTTGTACAACCCTCTTCTATATCTAGACTAACGAGATCCGTCGTTGTACAACCGTCTTCTATATCTAGACTAACGAGATACGTCTGTACAACCGTCATCTATATCTAGACTAACGAGATACGTCCTTGGACAAACGTCTTCAATATCTAGACTAACGAGATCCGTCGTTGTACAACCGTCTTCTATATCTAGACTAACGAGATCCGTCGTTGTACAACCGTCTTTTATATCTACACTAACGAGATCTCTCGTTATACAACCGTCTTCTATATCTAGACTAACGAGATCCGTCTGTACAACCGTCTTCTATATCTAGACTAACGAGATCCGTCGTCTATATCTAGACTAACGAGCTCTGTGTGTACAACCGTCTTCTATGTCTAGACTAACGAGATCCGTCTGTACAACCGTCTTCTATATCTAGACTAACGAGATCCGTCAGTACAACCGTCTTCTTTATCTGGACTAACGAGATCCGTCTGTACAACCATCTTCTATATCTAGACTAACGAGATCTCTCGTTATACAACCCTCTTCTATATCTAGACTAACGAGATCCGTCTGTACAGCCGTCTTCTATATCTAGACTAACGAGATCCGTCGTTGTACAACCGTCTTCTATATCTAGACTACCGAGATCCGTCTGTACAACCGTCTTCTATATCTAGACTAACGAGAACCGTCTGTATAACCGTCTTCTATATCTAGACTAACGAGATCTCTCGATGTACAACCGTCTTCTATACCTAGACTAACGGGATCCGTCTGTACAACCGTCTTCTATATCTAGACTAACGAGATCTCTCGTTATACATCCCGTCTTCTATATCTAGACTAACGAGATCCGTCTGTACAACCGTCTTCTATATCTAGACTAACGAGATCCGTCTGTACAACCGTCTTCTCTATCTGGACTAACGAGATCCGTCTGTACAACCATCTTCTATATCTAGACTAACGAGATCTCTCGTTATACAACCGTCTTCTATATCTAGACTAACGAAATCCGTCTGTAGAACCGTCTTCTATATCTAGACTAACGAGATCCGTCTGTACAACCGTCTTCTATATCTAGACTAACGAGATCTCTCGTTATACAACCGTCTTCTATATCTAGACTACCGAGATCCGTCTGTACAACCGTCTTCTATATCTAGACTAACGAGAACCGTCTGTACAACCGTTTTCTATATCTAGACTAACGAGATCCGTCTGTATAACCGTCTTCTATATCTAGACTAACGAGATCCGTCTGTATAACCGTCTTCTATATCTAGACTAACGAGATCTCTCGTTATACAACCGTCTTCTATATCTAGACTAACGAGATCCGTCTGTACAACCGTCTTCTATATCTAGACTAACGAGATCCGTCTGTACAACCGTCTTCTATATCTAGACTAACGAGATCCGTCTGTACAACCGTCTTCTATATCTAGACTAACGAGATCCGTCTGTACAACCGTCTTCTATATCTAGACTAACGACATCTCTCGTTATACAACCGTCTTCTATATCTAGACTAACGGGTCTCTCGTTATACAACCGTCTTCTATATCTAGACTAACGAGATCCGTCTGTACAACCGTCTTCTATATCTAGACTAACGAGATCTCTCGTTATACAACCGTCTTCTATATCTAGACTACCGAGATCCGTCTGTACAACCGTCTTCTATATCTAGACTAACGAGAACCGTCTGTACAACCGTTTTCTATATCTAGACTAACGAGATCTCTCGATGTACAACCGTCTTCTATACCTAGACTAACGGGATCCGTCTGTACAACCGTCTTCTATATCTAGACTAACGAGATCTCTCGATATTCAACCGTCTTCTATATCTAGACTAACGAAATCCGTCTGTATAACCGTCTTCTATATCTAGACTAACGAGATCCGTCTGTATAACCGTCTTCTATATCTAGACTAACGAGATCTCTCGTTATACAACCGTCTTCTATATCTAGACTAACGAGATCCGTCTGTACAACCGTCTTCTATATCTAGACTAACGAGATCCGTCTGTACAACCGTCGACTATATCTAGACTAACGAGATCTCTCGTTATACAACCGTCTTCTATATCTAGACTAACGGGTCTCTCGTTATACAACCGTCTTCTATATCTAGACTAACGAGATCCGTCTGTACAACCGTCTTCTATATCTAGACTAACGAGATCTCTCGTTATACAACCGTCTTCTATATCTAGACTAACGAGATCTCTCGTTATACAACCGTCTTCTATATCTAGACTAACGAGATCTCTCGTTATACAACCGTCTTCTATATCTAGACTAACGAGATCTCTCGTTATACAACCGTCTTCTATATCTAGACTAACGAGATCTCTCGTTATACAACCGTCTTCTATATCTAGACTAACGAGATCCGTCTGTACAACCCTCTTCTATATCTAGACTAACGAGATCCGTCTGTACAACAGTTTTCTATATCTAGACTAACGAGATACGTCGTTGGACAAACGTCTTCAATATCTAGACTAACGAGATCGGTCTGTACAACCGTCTTCTATATCTAGACTAACGAGATCCGTCGTTGTACAACCGTCTTCTATATCTAGACTAACGAGATCTCTCGATGTACAACCGTCTTCTATATCTAGACTAACGGGATCCGCCTGTACAACCGTCTTCTATATCTAGACTAACGAGATCTCTCGTTATACATCCCGTCTTCTATATCTAGACTAACGAGATCCGTCTGTACAACCGTCTTCTATATCTAGACTAACGAGATCCGTCTGTACAACAGTCTTCTATATCTAGACTAACGAGATACGTCCTTGGACAAACGTCTTCAATATCTAGACTAACGAGATCCGTCGTTGTACAACCGTCTTCTATATCTAGACTAACGAGATCCGTCTGTACAACCGTCTTCTATATCTAGACTAACGAGATCCATCGTTCTACAACCCTCTTCTATATCTAGACTAACGAGATCCGTCTATACAACCGCCTTCTATATCTAGACTAACGAGATCCGTCTGTACAACCGTCTTCTATATCTAGACTAACGAGATCCATCTGTACAACTGTCTTCTATATCTAGACTAACGAGATCTGTCTGTACAACCGTCTTCTATATCTAGACTAACGAGATCTCTCGTTATTCAACCGTCTTCTATATCTAGACTAACGAGGTCTCTCGTTATTCAACCGTCTTCTATATCTAGACTAACGAAATCCGTCTGTATAACCGTCTTCTATATCTAGACTAACGAGATCCGTCTGTACAACCGTCTTCTATATCTAGACTAACGAGATCTCTCGTTATACAACCGTCTTCTATATCTAGACTAACGGGTCTCTCGTTATACAACCGTCTTCTATATCTAGACTAACGAGATCTCTCGATATTCAACCGTCTTCTATATCTAGACTAACGAAATCCGTCTGTATAACCGTCTTCTATATCTAGACTACCGAGATCCGTCTGTACAACCGTCTTCTATATCTAACCTAACGAGAACCGTCTGTATAACCGTCTTCTATATCTAGACTAACGAGAACCGTCTGTACAACCGTCTTCTATATCTAGACTAACGAGATCTCTCGATGTACAACCGTCTTCTATACCTAGACTAACGGGATCCGTCTGTACAACCGTCTTCTATATCAAGACTAACGAGATCTCTCGTTATACATCCCGTCTTCTATATCTAGACTAACGAGATCCGTCTGTACAACCGTCTTCTATATCTAGACTAACGAGATCCGTCTGTACAACCGTCTTCTTTATCTGGACTAACGAGATCCGTCTGTACAACCATCTTCTATATCTAGACTAACGAGATACGTCTGTACAACCGTCATCTATATCTAGACTAACGAGATACGTCCTTGGACAAAGGTCTTCAATATCTAGACTAACGAGATCCGTCGTTGTACAACCGTCTTCTATATCTAGACTAACGAGATCCGTCGTTGTACAACCGTCTTTTATATCTACACTAACGAGATCTCTCGTTGTACAACCGTCTTTTATATCTACACTAACGAGATCTCTCGTTATACAACCGTCCTCTATATCTAGACTAACGAGATCCGTCTGTACAACCGTCTTCTATATCTAGACTAACGAGATCTCTCGTTATACAACCGTCTTCTATATCTAGACTAACGAGATCTCTCGTTATACAACCGTCTTCTATATCTAGACTAACGAGATCTCTCGTTATACAACCGTCTTCTATATCTAGACTAACGAGATCCGTCTGCGCAACCGTCTTCTATATCTAGACTAACGAGATCCGTTGTTGTACAACCCTCTTCTATATCTAGACTAACGAGATCCGTCGTTGTACAACCGTCTTCTATATCTAGACTAACGAGATACGTCTGTACAACCGTCATCTATATCTAGACTAACGAGATACGTCCTTGGACAAACGTCTTCAATATCTAGACTAACGAGATCCGTCGTTGTACAACCGTCTTCTATATCTAGACTAACGAGATCCGTCGTTGTACAACCGTCTTTTATATCTACACTAACGAGATCTCTCGTTATACAACCGTCTTCTATATCTAGACTAACGAGATCCGTCTGTACAACCGTCTTCTATATCTAGACTAACGAGATCCGTCGTCTATATCTAGACTAACGAGCTCTGTGTGTACAACCGTCTTCTATGTCTAGACTAACGAGATCCGTCTGTACAACCGTCTTCTATATCTAGACTAACGAGATCCGTCAGTACAACCGTCTTCTTTATCTGGACTAACGAGATCCGTCTGTACAACCATCTTCTATATCTAGACTAACGAGATCTCTCGTTATACAACCCTCTTCTATATCTAGACTAACGAGATCCGTCTGTACAGCCGTCTTCTATATCTAGACTAACGAGATCCGTCGTTGTACAACCGTCTTCTATATCTAGACTACCGAGATCCGTCTGTACAACCGTCTTCTATATCTAGACTAACGAGAACCGTCTGTATAACCGTCTTCTATATCTAGACTAACGAGATCTCTCGATGTACAACCGTCTTCTATACCTAGACTAACGGGATCCGTCTGTACAACCGTCTTCTATATCTAGACTAACGAGATCTCTCGTTATACATCCCGTCTTCTATATCTAGACTAACGAGATCTCTCGTTATACAACCGTCTTCTATATCTAGACTACCGAGATCCGTCTGTACAACCGTCTTCTATATCTAGACTAACGAGAACCGTCTGTACAACCGTTTTCTATATCTAGACTAACGAGATCCGTCTGTATAACCGTCTTCTATATCTAGACTAACGAGATCCGTCTGTATAACCGTCTTCTATATCTAGACTAACGAGATCTCTCGTTATACAACCGTCTTCTATATCTAGACTAACGAGATCCGTCTGTACAACCGTCTTCTATATCTAGACTAACGAGATCCGTCTGTACAACCGTCTTCTATATCTAGACTAACGAGATCCGTCTGTACAACCGTCTTCTATATCTAGACTAACGAGATCCGTCTGTACAACCGTCTTCTATATCTAGACTAACGACATCTCTCGTTATACAACCGTCTTCTATATCTAGACTAACGGGTCTCTCGTTATACAACCGTCTTCTATATCTAGACTAACGAGATCCGTCTGTACAACCGTCTTCTATATCTAGACTAACGAGATCTCTCGTTATACAACCGTCTTCTATATCTAGACTACCGAGATCCGTCTGTACAACCGTCTTCTATATCTAGACTAACGAGAACCGTCTGTACAACCGTTTTCTATATCTAGACTAACGAGATCTCTCGATGTACAACCGTCTTCTATACCTAGACTAACGGGATCCGTCTGTACAACCGTCTTCTATATCTAGACTAACGAGATCTCTCGATATTCAACCGTCTTCTATATCTAGACTAACGAAATCCGTCTGTATAACCGTCTTCTATATCTAGACTAACGAGATCCGTCTGTATAACCGTCTTCTATATCTAGACTAACGAGATCTCTCGTTATACAACCGTCTTCTATATCTAGACTAACGAGATCCGTCTGTACAACCGTCTTCTATATCTAGACTAACGAGATCCGTCTGTACAACCGTCTTCTAGATCTAGACTAACGAGATCCGTCTGTACAACCGTCTTCTATATCTAGACTAACGAGATCCGTCTGTACAACCGTCTTCTATATCTAGACTAACGACATCTCTCGTTATACAACCGTCTTCTATATCTAGACTAACGGGTCTCTCGTTATACAACCGTCTTCTATATCTAGACTAACGAGATCCGTCTGTACAACCGTCTTCTATATCTAGACTAACGAGATCTCTCGTTATACAACCGTCTTCTATATCTAGACTAACGAGATCTCTCGTTATACAACCGTCTTCTATATCTAGACTAACGAGATCTCTCGTTATACAACCGTCTTCTATATCTAGACTAACGAGATCTCTCGTTATACAACCGTCTTCTATATCTAGACTAACGAGATCCGTCTGTACAACCGTCTTCTATATCTAGACTAACGAGATCCGTCTGTACAACAGTTTTCTATATCTAGACTAACGATATACGTCGTTGGACAAACGTCTTCAATATCTAGACTAACGAGATCGGTCTGTACAACCGTCTTCTATATCTAGACTAACGAGATCCGTCGTTGTACAACCGTCTTCTATATCTAGACTAACGAGATCTCTCGATGTACAACCGTCTTCTATATCTAGACTAACGGGATCCGCCTGTACAACCGTCTTCTATATCTAGACTAACGAGATCTCTCGTTATACATCCCGTCTTCTATATCTAGACTAACGAGATCCGTCTGTACAACCGTCTTCTATATCTAGACTACCGAGATCCGTCTGTACAACCGTCTTCTATATCTAGACTAACGAGAACCGTCTGTACAACCGTTTTCTATATCTAGACTAACGAGATCTCTCGATGTACAACCGTCTTCTATACCTAGACTAACGGGATCCGTCTGTACAACCGTCTTCTATATCTAGACTAACGACATCTCTCGTTATACAACCGTCTTCTATATCTAGACTAACGGGTCTCTCGTTATACAACCGTCTTCTATATCTAGACTAACGAGATCCGTCTGTACAACCGTCTTCTATATCTAGACTAACGAGATCTCTCGTTATACAACCGTCTTCTATATCTAGACTAACGAGATCTCTCGTTATACAACCGTCTTCTATATCTAGACTAACGAGATCTCTCGTTATACAACCGTCTTCTATATCTAGACTAACGAGATCTCTCGTTATACAACCGTCTTCTATATCTAGACTAACGAGATCTCTCGTTATACAACCGTCTTCTATATCTAGACTAACGAGATCTCTCGTTATACAACCGTCTTCTATATCTAGACTAACGAGATCCGTCTGTACAACCGTCTTCTATATCTAGACTAACGAGATCTCTCGTTATACAACCGTCTTCTATATCTAGACTAACGAGATCTCTCGTTATACAACCGTCTTCTATATCTAGACTAACGAGATCTCTCGATGTACAACCGTCTTCTATATCTAGACTAACGGGATCCGCCTGTACAACCGTCTTCTATATCTAGACTAACGAGATCTCTCGTTATACATCCCGTCATCTATATCTAGACTAACGAGATCCGTCTGTACAACCGTCTTCTATATCTAGACTACCGAGATCCGTCTGTACAACCGTCTTCTATATCTAGACTAACGAGAACCGTCTGTACAACCGTTTTCTATATCTAGACTAACGAGATCTCTCGATGTACAACCGTCTTCTATACCTAGACTAACGGGATCCGTCTGTACAACCGTCTTCTATATCTAGACTAACGACATCTCTCGTTATACAACCGTCTTCTATATCTAGACTAACGGGTCTCTCGTTATACAACCGTCTTCTATATCTAGACTAACGAGATCCGTCTGTACAACCGTCTTCTATATCTAGACTAACGAGATCTCTCGTTATACAACCGTCTTCTATATCTAGACTAACGAGATCTCTCGTTATACAACCGTCTTCTATATCTAGACTAACGAGATCCGTCTGTACAACCGTCTTCTATATCTAGACTAACGAGATCTCTCGTTATACAACCGTCTTCTATATCTAGACTAACGAGATCTCTCGTTATACAACCGTCTTCTATATCTAGACTAACGAGATCTCTCGTTATACAACCGTCTTCTATATCTAGACTAACGAGATCTCTCGTTATACAACCGTCTTCTATATCTAGACTAACGAGATCCGTCTGTACAACCGTCTTCTATATCTAGACTAACGAGATCCGTCTGTACAACAGTTTTCTATATCTAGACTAACGAGATACGTCGTTGGACAAACGTCTTCAATATCTAGACTAACGAGATCGGTCTGTACAACCGTCTTCTATATCTAGACTAACGAGATCTCTCGTTATACAACCGTCTTCTATATCTAGACTAACGAGATCTCTCGTTATACAACCGTCTTCTATATCTAGACTAACGAGATCCGTCTGCGCAACCGTCTTCTATATCTAGACTAACGAGATCCGTTGTTGTACAACCCTCTTCTATATCTAGACTAACGAGATCCGTCGTTGTACAACCGTCTTCTATATCTAGACTAACGAGATACGTCTGTACAACCGTCGACTATATCTAGACTAACGAGATCTCTCGTTATACAACCGTCTTCTATATCTAGACTAACGGGTCTCTCGTTATACAACCGTCTTCTATATCTAGACTAACGAGATCCGTCTGTACAACCGTCTTCTATATCTAGACTAACGAGATCTCTCGTTATACAACCGTCTTCTATATCTAGACTAACGAGATCTCTCGTTATACAACCGTCTTCTATATCTAGACTAACGAGATCTCTCGTTATACAACCGTCTTCTATATCTAGACTAACGAGATCCGTCTGTACAACCGTCTTCTATATCTAGACTAACGAGATCCGTCTGTACAACCGTCTTCTATATCTAGACTAACGAGATCCGTCTGTACAACCGTCTTCTATATCTAGACTAACGAGATCCGTCGTTGTACAACCGTCTTTTATATCTACACTAACGAGATCTCTCGTTATACAACCGTCTTCTATATCTAGACTAACGAGATCCGTCTGTACAACCGTCTTCTATATCTAGACTAACGAGATCCGTCTGTACAACCGTCTTCTATATCTAGACTAACGAGATCCGTCATTGTACAACCGTCTTTTATATCTACACTAACGAGATCTCTCGTTATACAACCGTCTTCTATATCTAGACTAACGAGATCCGTCTGTACAACCGTCTTCTATATCTAGACTAAAGAGATCCGTCTGTACAACCGTCTTCTATATCTAGACTAACGAGATCCGTCTTCTATATCTAGACTAACGAGCTCTGTCTGTACAACCGTCTTCTATGTCTAGACTAACGAGATCCGTCTGTACATCCGTCATCTATATCTAGACTAACGAGATACGTCCTTGGACAAACGTCTTCAATATCTAGACTAACGTGATCCGTCGTTGTACAACCGTCTTCTATATCTAGACTAACGGGATCCGTCTGTACAACCGGCTTCTATATCTAGACTAACGAGATCCGTCGTTGTACAACCCTCTTCTATATCTAGACTAACGAGATCCGTCTATACAACCGTCTTCTATATCTAGACTAACGAGATCTCTCGTTATACAACCGTCTTCTATATCTAGACTAACGAGATCCGTCTGTACAACCGTCTTCTATATCTAGACTAACGAGATCCGTCGTTGTACAACCGTCTTTTATATCTACACTAACGAGATCTCTCGTTATACAACCGTCTTCTATATCTAGACTAACGAGATCCGTCTGTACAACCGTCGACTATATCTAGACTAACGAGATCTCTCGTTATACAACCGTCTTCTATATCTAGACTAACGGGTCTCTCGTTATACAACCGTCTTCTATATCTAGACTAACGAGATCCGTCTGTACAACCGTCTTCTATATCTAGACTAACGAGATCTCTCGTTATACAACCGTCTTCTATATCTAGACTAACGAGATCTCTCGTTATACAACCGTCTTCTATATCTAGACTAACGAGATCTCTCGTTATACAACCGTCTTCTATATCTAGACTAACGAGATCTCTCGTTATACAACCGTCTTCTATATCTAGACTAACGAGATCTCTCGTTATACAACCGTCTTCTATATCTAGACTAACGAGATCCGTCTGTACAACCCTCTTCTATATCTAGACTAACGAGATCCGTCTGTACAACAGTTTTCTATATCTAGACTAACGAGATACGTCGTTGGACAAACGTCTTCAATATCTAGACTAACGAGATCGGTCTGTACAACCGTCTTCTATATCTAGACTAACGAGATCCGTCGTTGTACAACCGTCTTCTATATCTAGACTAACGAGATCTCTCGATGTACAACCGTCTTCTATATCTAGACTAACGGGATCCGCCTGTACAACCGTCTTCTATATCTAGACTAACGAGATCTCTCGTTATACATCCCGTCTTCTATATCTAGACTAACGAGATCCGTCTGTACAACCGTCTTCTATATCTAGACTAACGAGATCCGTGTGTACAACAGTCTTCTATATCTAGACTAACGAGATACGTCCTTGGACAAACGTCTTCAATATCTAGACTAACGAGATCCGTCGTTGTACAACCGTCTTCTATATCTAGACTAACGAGATCCGTCTGTACAACCGTCTTCTATATCTAGACTAACGAGATCCATCGTTCTACAACCCTCTTCTATATCTAGACTAACGAGATCCGTCTATACAACCGCCTTCTATATCTAGACTAACGAGATCCGTCTGTACAACCGTCTTCTATATCTAGACTAACGAGATCCATCTGTACAACTGTCTTCTATATCTAGACTAACGAGATCTGTCTGTACAACCGTCTTCTATATCTAGACTAACGAGATCTCTCGTTATTCAACCGTCTTCTATATCTAGACTAACGGGATCCGTCTGTACAACCGTCTTCTATATCAAGACTAACGAGATCTCTCGTTATACATCCCGTCTTCTATATCTAGACTAACGAGATCCGTCTGTACAACCGTCTTCTATATCTAGACTAACGAGATCCGTCTGTACAACCGTCTTCTTTATCTGGACTAACGAGATCCGTCTGTACAACCATCTTCTATATCTAGACTAACGAGATACGTCTGTACAACCGTCATCTATATCTAGACTAACGAGATACGTCCTTGGACAAAGGTCTTCAATATCTAGACTAACGAGATCCGTCGTTGTACAACCGTCTTCTATATCTAGACTAACGAGATCCGTCGTTGTACAACCGTCTTTTATATCTACACTAACGAGATCTCTCGTTGTACAACCGTCTTTTATATCTACACTAACGAGATCTCTCGTTATACAACCGTCCTCTATATCTAGACTAACGAGATCCGTCTGTACAACCGTCTTCTATATCTAGACTAACGAGATCTCTCGTTATACAACCGTCTTCTATATCTAGACTAACGAGATCTCTCGTTATACAACCGTCTTCTATATCTAGACTAACGAGATCTCTCGTTATACAACCGTCTTCTATATCTAGACTAACGAGATCCGTCTGCGCAACCGTCTTCTATATCTAGACTAACGAGATCCGTTGTTGTACAACCCTCTTCTATATCTAGACTAACGAGATCCGTCGTTGTACAACCGTCTTCTATATCTAGACTAACGAGATACGTCTGTACAACCGTCATCTATATCTAGACTAACGAGATACGTCCTTGGACAAACGTCTTCAATATCTAGACTAACGAGATCCGTCGTTGTACAACCGTCTTCTATATCTAGACTAACGAGATCCGTCGTTGTACAACCGTCTTTTATATCTACACTAACGAGATCTCTCGTTATACAACCGTCTTCTATATCTAGACTAACGAGATCCGTCTGTACAACCGTCTTCTATATCTAGACTAACGAGATCCGTCGTCTATATCTAGACTAACGAGCTCTGTGTGTACAACCGTCTTCTATGTCTAGACTAACGAGATCCGTCTGTACAACCGTCTTCTATATCTAGACTAACGAGATCCGTCAGTACAACCGTCTTCTTTATCTGGACTAACGAGATCCGTCTGTACAACCATCTTCTATATCTAGACTAACGAGATCTCTCGTTATACAACCCTCTTCTATATCTAGACTAACGAGATCCGTCTGTACAGCCGTCTTCTATATCTAGACTAACGAGATCCGTCGTTGTACAACCGTCTTCTATATCTAGACTACCGAGATCCGTCTGTACAACCGTCTTCTATATCTAGACTAACGAGAACCGTCTGTATAACCGTCTTCTATATCTAGACTAACGAGATCCGTCTGTACAACCGTCTTCTCTATCTGGACTAACGAGATCCGTCTGTACAACCATCTTCTATATCTAGACTAACGAGATCTCTCGTTATACAACCGTCTTCTATATCTAGACTAACGAAATCCGTCTGTAGAACCGTCTTCTATATCTAGACTAACGAGATCCGTCTGTACAACCGTCTTCTATATCTAGACTAACGAGATCTCTCGTTATACAACCGTCTTCTATATCTAGACTACCGAGATCCGTCTGTACAACCGTCTTCTATATCTAGACTAACGAGAACCGTCTGTACAACCGTTTTCTATATCTAGACTAACGAGATCCGTCTGTATAACCGTCTTCTATATCTAGACTAACGAGATCCGTCTGTATAACCGTCTTCTATATCTAGACTAACGAGATCTCTCGTTATACAACCGTCTTCTATATCTAGACTAACGAGATCTCTCGATGTACAACCGTCTTCTATACCTAGACTAACGGGATCCGTCTGTACAACCGTCTTCTATATCAAGACTAACGAGATCTCTCGTTATACATCCCGTCTTCTATATCTAGACTAACGAGATCCGTCTGTACAACCGTCTTCTATATCTAGACTAACGAGATCCGTCTGTACAACCGTCTTCTTTATCTGGACTAACGAGATCCGTCTGTACAACCATCTTCTATATCTAGACTAACGAGATACGTCTGTACAACCGTCATCTATATCTAGACTAACGAGATACGTCCTTGGACAAAGGTCTTCAATATCTAGACTAACGAGATCCGTCGTTGTACAACCGTCTTCTATATCTAGACTAACGAGATCCGTCGTTGTACAACCGTCTTTTATATCTACACTAACGAGATCTCTCGTTGTACAACCGTCTTTTATATCTACACTAACGAGATCTCTCGTTATACAACCGTCCTCTATATCTAGACTAACGAGATCCGTCTGTACAACCGTCTTCTATATCTAGACTAACGAGATCTCTCGTTATACAACCGTCTTCTATATCTAGACTAACGAGATCTCTCGTTATACAACCGTCTTCTATATCTAGACTAACGAGATCTCTCGTTATACAACCGTCTTCTATATCTAGACTAACGAGATCCGTCTGCGCAACCGTCTTCTATATCTAGACTAACGAGATCCGTTGTTGTACAACCCTCTTCTATATCTAGACTAACGAGATCCGTCGTTGTACAACCGTCTTCTATATCTAGACTAACGAGATACGTCTGTACAACCGTCATCTATATCTAGACTAACGAGATACGTCCTTGGACAAACGTCTTCAATATCTAGACTAACGAGATCCGTCGTTGTACAACCGTCTTCTATATCTAGACTAACGAGATCCGTCGTTGTACAACCGTCTTTTATATCTACACTAACGAGATCTCTCGTTATACAACCGTCTTCTATATCTAGACTAACGAGATCCGTCTGTACAACCGTCTTCTATATCTAGACTAACGAGATCCGTCGTCTATATCTAGACTAACGAGCTCTGTGTGTACAACCGTCTTCTATGTCTAGACTAACGAGATCCGTCTGTACAACCGTCTTCTATATCTAGACTAACGAGATCCGTCAGTACAACCGTCTTCTTTATCTGGACTAACGAGATCCGTCTGTACAACCATCTTCTATATCTAGACTAACGAGATCTCTCGTTATACAACCCTCTTCTATATCTAGACTACCGAGATCCGTCTGTACAGCCGTCTTCTATATCTAGACTAACGAGATCCGTCGTTGTACAACCGTCTTCTATATCTAGACTACCGAGATCCGTCTGTACAACCGTCTTCTATATCTAGACTAACGAGAACCGTCTGTATAACCGTCTTCTATATCTAGACTAACGAGATCTCTCGATGTACAACCGTCTTCTATACCTAGACTAACGGGATCCGTCTGTACAACCGTCTTCTATATCTAGACTAACGAGATCTCTCGTTATACATCCCGTCTTCTATATCTAGACTAACGAGATCCGTCTGTACAACCGTCTTCTATATCTAGACTAACGAGATCCGTCTGTACAACCGTCTTCTCTATCTGGACTAACGAGATCCGTCTGTACAACCATCTTCTATATCTAGACTAACGAGATCTCTCGTTATACAACCGTCTTCTATATCTAGACTAACGAAATCCGTCTGTAGAACCGTCTTCTATATCTAGACTAACGAGATCCGTCTGTACAACCGTCTTCTATATCTAGACTAACGAGATCTCTCGTTATACAACCGTCTTCTATATCTAGACTACCGAGATCCGTCTGTACAACCGTCTTCTATATCTAGACTAACGAGAACCGTCTGTACAACCGTTTTCTATATCTAGACTAACGAGATCCGTCTGTATAACCGTCTTCTATATCTAGACTAACGAGATCCGTCTGTATAACCGTCTTCTATATCTAGACTAACGAGATCTCTCGTTATACAACCGTCTTCTATATCTAGACTAACGAGATCCGTCTGTACAACCGTCTTCTATATCTAGACTAACGAGATCCGTCTGTACAACCGTCTTCTATATCTAGACTAACGAGATCCGTCTGTACAACCGTCTTCTATATCTAGACTAACGAGATCCGTCTGTACAACCGTCTTCTATATCTAGACTAACGACATCTCTCGTTATACAACCGTCTTCTATATCTAGACTAACGGGTCTCTCGTTATACAACCGTCTTCTATATCTAGACTAACGAGATCCGTCTGTACAACCGTCTTCTATATCTAGACTAACGAGATCTCTCGTTATACAACCGTCTTCTATATCTAGACTACCGAGATCCGTCTGTACAACCGTCTTCTATATCTAGACTAACGAGAACCGTCTGTACAACCGTTTTCTATATCTAGACTAACGAGATCTCTCGATGTACAACCGTCTTCTATACCTAGACTAACGGGATCCGTCTGTACAACCGTCTTCTATATCTAGACTAACGAGATCTCTCGATATTCAACCGTCTTCTATATCTAGACTAACGAAATCCGTCTGTATAACCGTCTTCTATATCTAGACTAACGAGATCCGTCTGTATAACCGTCTTCTATATCTAGACTAACGAGATCTCTCGTTATACAACCGTCTTCTATATCTAGACTAACGAGATCCGTCTGTACAACCGTCTTCTATATCTAGACTAACGAGATCCGTCTGTACAACCGTCTTCTAGATCTAGACTAACGAGATCCGTCTGTACAACCGTCTTCTATATCTAGACTAACGAGATCCGTCTGTACAACCGTCTTCTATATCTAGACTAACGACATCTCTCGTTATACAACCGTCTTCTATATCTAGACTAACGGGTCTCTCGTTATACAACCGTCTTCTATATCTAGACTAACGAGATCCGTCTGTACAACCGTCTTCTATATCTAGACTAACGAGATCTCTCGTTATACAACCGTCTTCTATATCTAGACTAACGAGATCTCTCGTTATACAACCGTCTTCTATATCTAGACTAACGAGATCTCTCGTTATACAACCGTCTTCTATATCTAGACTAACGAGATCTCTCGTTATACAACCGTCTTCTATATCTAGACTAACGAGATCCGTCTGTACAACCGTCTTCTATATCTAGACTAACGAGATCCGTCTGTACAACAGTTTTCTATATCTAGACTAACGATATACGTCGTTGGACAAACGTCTTCAATATCTAGACTAACGAGATCGGTCTGTACAACCGTCTTCTATATCTAGACTAACGAGATCCGTCGTTGTACAACCGTCTTCTATATCTAGACTAACGAGATCTCTCGATGTACAACCGTCTTCTATATCTAGACTAACGGGATCCGCCTGTACAACCGTCTTCTATATCTAGACTAACGAGATCTCTCGTTATACATCCCGTCTTCTATATCTAGACTAACGAGATCCGTCTGTACAACCGTCTTCTATATCTAGACTACCGAGATCCGTCTGTACAACCGTCTTCTATATCTAGACTAACGAGAACCGTCTGTACAACCGTTTTCTATATCTAGACTAACGAGATCTCTCGATGTACAACCGTCTTCTATACCTAGACTAACGGGATCCGTCTGTACAACCGTCTTCTATATCTAGACTAACGACATCTCTCGTTATACAACCGTCTTCTATATCTAGACTAACGGGTCTCTCGTTATACAACCGTCTTCTATATCTAGACTAACGAGATCCGTCTGTACAACCGTCTTCTATATCTAGACTAACGAGATCTCTCGTTATACAACCGTCTTCTATATCTAGACTAACGAGATCTCTCGTTATACAACCGTCTTCTATATCTAGACTAACGAGATCTCTCGTTATACAACCGTCTTCTATATCTAGACTAACGAGATCTCTCGTTATACAACCGTCTTCTATATCTAGACTAACGAGATCTCTCGTTATACAACCGTCTTCTATATCTAGACTAACGAGATCTCTCGTTATACAACCGTCTTCTATATCTAGACTAACGAGATCCGTCTGTACAACCGTCTTCTATATCTAGACTAACGAGATCTCTCGTTATACAACCGTCTTCTATATCTAGACTAACGAGATCTCTCGTTATACAACCGTCTTCTATATCTAGACTAACGAGATCTCTCGATGTACAACCGTCTTCTATATCTAGACTAACGGGATCCGCCTGTACAACCGTCTTCTATATCTAGACTAACGAGATCTCTCGTTATACATCCCGTCATCTATATCTAGACTAACGAGATCCGTCTGTACAACCGTCTTCTATATCTAGACTACCGAGATCCGTCTGTACAACCGTCTTCTATATCTAGACTAACGAGAACCGTCTGTACAACCGTTTTCTATATCTAGACTAACGAGATCTCTCGATGTACAACCGTCTTCTATACCTAGACTAACGGGATCCGTCTGTACAACCGTCTTCTATATCTAGACTAACGACATCTCTCGTTATACAACCGTCTTCTATATCTAGACTAACGGGTCTCTCGTTATACAACCGTCTTCTATATCTAGACTAACGAGATCCGTCTGTACAACCGTCTTCTATATCTAGACTAACGAGATCTCTCGTTATACAACCGTCTTCTATATCTAGACTAACGAGATCTCTCGTTATACAACCGTCTTCTATATCTAGACTAACGAGATCTCTCGTTATACAACCGTCTTCTATATCTAGACTAACGAGATCTCTCGTTATACAACCGTCTTCTATATCTAGACTAACGAGATCTCTCGTTATACAACCGTCTTCTATATCTAGACTAACGAGATCCGTCTGTACAACCGTCTTCTATATCTAGACTAACGAGATCCGTCTGTACAACAGTTTTCTATATCTAGACTAACGAGATACGTCGTTGGACAAACGTCTTCAATATCTAGACTAACGAGATCGGTCTGTACAACCGTCTTCTATATCTAGACTAACGAGATCTCTCGTTATACAACCGTCTTCTATATCTAGACTAACGAGATCTCTCGTTATACAACCGTCTTCTATATCTAGACTAACGAGATCCGTCTGCGCAACCGTCTTCTATATCTAGACTAACGAGATCCGTTGTTGTACAACCCTCTTCTATATCTAGACTAACGAGATCCGTCGTTGTACAACCGTCTTCTATATCTAGACTAACGAGATACGTCTGTACAACCGTCATCTATATCTAGACTAACGAGATACGTCCTTGGACAAACGTCTTCAATATCTAGACTAACGAGATCCGTCGATGTACAACCGTCTTCTATATCTAGACTAACGAGATCCGTCGTTGTACAACCGTCTTTTATATCTACACTAACGAGATCTCTCGTTATACAACCGTCTTCTATATCTAGACTAACGAGATCCGTCTGTACAACCGTCGACTATATCTAGACTAACGAGATCTCTCGTTATACAACCGTCTTCTATATCTAGACTAACGGGTCTCTCGTTATACAACCGTCTTCTATATCTAGACTAACGAGATCCGTCTGTACAACCGTCTTCTATATCTAGACTAACGAGATCTCTCGTTATACAACCGTCTTCTATATCTAGACTAACGAGATCCGTCTGTACAACCGTCTTCTATATCTAGACTAACGAGATCCGTCTGTACAACCGTCTTCTATATCTAGACTAACGAGATCCGTCTGTACAACCGTCTTCTATATCTAGACTAACGAGATCCGTCTGTACAACCGTCTTCTATATCTAGACTAACGAGATCCGTCGTTGTACAACCGTCTTTTATATCTACACTAACGAGATCTCTCGTTATACAACCGTCTTCTATATCTAGACTAACGAGATCCGTCTGTACAACCGTCTTCTATATCTAGACTAACGAGATCCGTCTGTACAACCGTCTTCTATATCTAGACTAACGAGATCCGTCATTGTACAACCGTCTTTTATATCTACACTAACGAGATCTCTCGTTATACAACCGTCTTCTATATCTAGACTAACGAGATCCGTCTGTACAACCGTCTTCTATATCTAGACTAAAGAGATCCGTCTGTACAACCGTCTTCTATATCTAGACTAACGAGATCCGTCTGTATAACCGTCTTCTATATCTAGACTAACGAGATCTCTCGTTATACAACCGTCTTCTATATCTAGACTAACGAGATCTCTCGATGTACAACCGTCTTCTATACCTAGACTAACGGGATCCGTCTGTACAACCGTCTTCTATATCAAGACTAACGAGATCTCTCGTTATACATCCCGTCTTCTATATCTAGACTAACGAGATCCGTCTGTACAACCGTCTTCTATATCTAGACTAACGAGATCCGTCTGTACAACCGTCTTCTTTATCTGGACTAACGAGATCCGTCTGTACAACCATCTTCTATATCTAGACTAACGAGATACGTCTGTACAACCGTCATCTATATCTAGACTAACGAGATACGTCCTTGGACAAAGGTCTTCAATATCTAGACTAACGAGATCCGTCGTTGTACAACCGTCTTCTATATCTAGACTAACGAGATCCGTCGTTGTAAAACCGTCTTTTATATCTACACTAACGATATCTCTCGTTGTACAACCGTCTTTTATATCTACACTAACGAGATCTCTCGTTATACAACCGTCCTCTATATCTAGACTAACGAGATCCGTCTGTACAACCGTCTTCTATATCTAGACTAACGAGATCTCTCGTTATACAACCGTCTTCTATATCTAGACTAACGAGATCTCTCGTTATACAACCGTCTTCTATATCTAGACTAACGAGATCTCTCGTTATACAACCGTCTTCTATATCTAGACTAACGAGATCCGTCTGCGCAACCGTCTTCTATATCTAGACTAACGAGATCCGTTGTTGTACAACCCTCTTCTATATCTAGACTAACGAGATCCGTCGTTGTACAACCGTCTTCTATATCTAGACTAACGAGATACGTCTGTACAACCGTCATCTATATCTAGACTAACGAGATACGTCCTTGGACAAACGTCTTCAATATCTAGACTAACGAGATCCGTCGTTGTACAACCGTCTTCTATATCTAGACTAACGAGATCCGTCGTTGTACAACCGTCTTTTATATCTACACTAACGAGATCTCTCGTTATACAACCGTCTTCTATATCTAGACTAACGAGATCCGTCTGTACAACCGTCTTCTATATCTAGACTAACGAGATCCGTCGTCTATATCTAGACTAACGAGCTCTGTGTGTACAACCGTCTTCTATGCCTAGACTAACGAGATCCGTCTGTACAACCGTCTTCTATATCTAGACTAACGAGATCCGTCAGTACAACCGTCTTCTTTATCTGGACTAACGAGATCCGTCTGTACAACCATCTTCTATATCTAGACTAACGAGATCTCTCGTTATACAACCCTCTTCTATATCTAGACTAACGAGATCCGTCTGTACAGCCGTCTTCTATATCTAGACTAACGAGATCCGTCGTTGTACAACCGTCTTCTATATCTAGACTACCGAGATCCGTCTGTACAACCGTCTTCTATATCTAGACTAACGAGAACCGTCTGTATAACCGTCTTCTATATCTAGACTAACGAGATCTCTCGATGTACAACCGTCTTCTATACCTAGACTAACGGGATCCGTCTGTACAACCGTCTTCTATATCTAGACTAACGAGATCTCTCGTTATACATCCCGTCTTCTATATCTAGACTAACGAGATCCGTCTGTACAACCGTCTTCTATATCTAGACTAACGAGATCCGTCTGTACAACCGTCTTCTCTATCTGGACTAACGAGATCCGTCTGTACAACCATCTTCTATATCTAGACTAACGAGATCTCTCGTTATACAACCGTCTTCTATATCTAGACTAACGAAATCCGTCTGTAGATCCGTCTTCTATATCTAGACTAACGAGATCCGTCTGTACAACCGTCTTCTATATCTAGACTAACGAGATCTCTCGTTATACAACCGTCTTCTATATCTAGACTACCGAGATCCGTCTGTACAACCGTCTTCTATATCTAGACTAACGAGAACCGTCTGTACAACCGTTTTCTATATCTAGACTAACGAGATCCGTCTGTATAACCGTCTTCTATATCTAGACTAACGAGATCCGTCTGTATAACCGTCTTCTATATCTAGACTAACGAGATCTCTCGTTATACAACCGTCTTCTATATCTAGACTAACGAGATCCGTCTGTACAACCGTCTTCTATATCTAGACTAACGAGATCCGTCTGTACAACCGTCTTCTATATCTAGACTAACGAGATCCGTCTGTACAACCGTCTTCTATATCTAGACTAACGAGATCCGTCTGTACAACCGTCTTCTATATCTAGACTAACGACATCTCTCGTTATACAACCGTCTTCTATATCTAGACTAACGGGTCTCTCGTTATACAACCGTCTTCTATATCTAGACTAACGAGATCCGTCTGTACAACCGTCTTCTATATCTAGACTAACGAGATCTCTCGTTATACAACCGTCTTCTATATCTAGACTACCGAGATCCGTCTGTACAACCGTCTTCTATATCTAGACTAACGAGAACCGTCTGTACAACCGTTTTCTATATCTAGACTAACGAGATCTCTCGATGTACAACCGTCTTCTATACCTAGACTAACGGGATCCGTCTGTACAACCGTCTTCTATATCTAGACTAACGAGATCTCTCGATATTCAACCGTCTTCTATATCTAGACTAACGAAATCCGTCTGTATAACCGTCTTCTATATCTAGACTAACGAGATCCGTCTGTATAACCGTCTTCTATATCTAGACTAACGAGATCTCTCGTTATACAACCGTCTTCTATATCTAGACTAACGAGATCCGTCTGTACAACCGT
Source organism: Andrena bicolor (assembly GCA_960531205.1). Lineage (NCBI taxonomy): Eukaryota > Metazoa > Arthropoda > Insecta > Hymenoptera > Andrenidae > Andrena > Andrena bicolor. The sequence goes on from CAUIJW010000190.1 coordinate 445,504, forward strand.
CTTCTATATCTAGACTAACGAGATCCGTCTGTACAACCGTCTTCTAGATCTAGACTAACGAGATCCGTCTGTACAACCGTCTTCTATATCTAGACTAACGAGATCCGTCTGTACAACCGTCTTCTATATCTAGACTAACGACATCTCTCGTTATACAACCGTCTTCTATATCTAGACTAACGGGTCTCTCGTTATACAACCGTCTTCTATATCTAGACTAACGAGATCCGTCTGTACAACCGTCTTCTATATCTAGACTAACGAGATCTCTCGTTATACAACCGTCTTCTATATCTAGACTAACGAGATCTCTCGTTATACAACCGTCTTCTATATCTAGACTAACGAGATCTCTCGTTATACAACCGTCTTCTATATCTAGACTAACGAGATCTCTCGTTATACAACCGTCTTCTATATCTAGACTAACGAGATCCGTCTGTACAACCGTCTTCTATATCTAGACTAACGAGATCCGTCTGTACAACAGTTTTCTATATCTAGACTAACGATATACGTCGTTGGACAAACGTCTTCAATATCTAGACTAACGAGATCGGTCTGTACAACCGTCTTCTATATCTAGACTAACGAGATCCGTCTGTACAACAGTTTTCTATATCTAGACTAACGATATACGTCGTTGGACAAACGTCTTCAATATCTAGACTAACGAGATCGGTCTGTACAACCGTCTTCTATATCTAGACTAACGAGATCCGTCGTTGTACAACCGTCTTCTATATCTAGACTAACGAGATCTCTCGATGTACAACCGTCTTCTATATCTAGACTAACGGGATCCGCCTGTACAACCGTCTTCTATATCTAGACTAACGAGATCTCTCGTTATACATCCCGTCTTCTATATCTAGACTAACGAGATCCGTCTGTACAACCGTCTTCTATATCTAGACTAACGAGATCCGTCTGTACAACAGTTTTCTATATCTAGACTAACGATATACGTCGTTGGACAAACGTCTTCAATATCTAGACTAACGAGATCGGTCTGTACAACCGTCTTCTATATCTAGACTAACGAGATCCGTCGTTGTACAACCGTCTTCTATATCTAGACTAACGAGATCTCTCGATGTACAACCGTCTTCTATATCTAGACTAACGGGATCCGCCTGTACAACCGTCTTCTATATCTAGACTAACGAGATCTCTCGTTATACATCCCGTCTTCTATATCTAGACTAACGAGATCCGTCTGTACAACCGTCTTCTATATCTAGACTACCGAGATCCGTCTGTACAACCGTCTTCTATATCTAGACTAACGAGAACCGTCTGTACAACCGTTTTCTATATCTAGACTAACGAGATCTCTCGATGTACAACCGTCTTCTATACCTAGACTAACGGGATCCGTCTGTACAACCGTCTTCTATATCTAGACTAACGACATCTCTCGTTATACAACCGTCTTCTATATCTAGACTAACGGGTCTCTCGTTATACAACCGTCTTCTATATCTAGACTAACGAGATCCGTCTGTACAACCGTCTTCTATATCTAGACTAACGAGATCTCTCGTTATACAACCGTCTTCTATATCTAGACTAACGAGATCTCTCGTTATACAACCGTCTTCTATATCTAGACTAACGAGATCTCTCGTTATACAACCGTCTTCTATATCTAGACTAACGAGATCTCTCGTTATACAACCGTCTTCTATATCTAGACTAACGAGATCTCTCGTTATACAACCGTCTTCTATATCTAGACTAACGAGATCTCTCGTTATACAACCGTCTTCTATATCTAGACTAACGAGATCCGTCTGTACAACCGTCTTCTATATCTAGACTAACGAGATCTCTCGTTATACAACCGTCTTCTATATCTAGACTAACGAGATCTCTCGTTATACAACCGTCTTCTATATCTAGACTAACGAGATCTCTCGATGTACAACCGTCTTCTATATCTAGACTAACGGGATCCGCCTGTACAACCGTCTTCTATATCTAGACTAACGAGATCTCTCGTTATACATCCCGTCATCTATATCTAGACTAACGAGATCCGTCTGTACAACCGTCTTCTATATCTAGACTACCGAGATCCGTCTGTACAACCGTCTTCTATATCTAGACTAACGAGAACCGTCTGTACAACCGTTTTCTATATCTAGACTAACGAGATCTCTCGATGTACAACCGTCTTCTATACCTAGACTAACGGGATCCGTCTGTACAACCGTCTTCTATATCTAGACTAACGACATCTCTCGTTATACAACCGTCTTCTATATCTAGACTAACGGGTCTCTCGTTATACAACCGTCTTCTATATCTAGACTAACGAGATCCGTCTGTACAACCGTCTTCTATATCTAGACTAACGAGATCTCTCGTTATACAACCGTCTTCTATATCTAGACTAACGAGATCTCTCGTTATACAACCGTCTTCTATATCTAGACTAACGAGATCTCTCGTTATACAACCGTCTTCTATATCTAGACTAACGAGATCTCTCGTTATACAACCGTCTTCTATATCTAGACTAACGAGATCTCTCGTTATACAACCGTCTTCTATATCTAGACTAACGAGATCCGTCTGTACAACCGTCTTCTATATCTAGACTAACGAGATCCGTCTGTACAACAGTTTTCTATATCTAGACTAACGAGATACGTCGTTGGACAAACGTCTTCAATATCTAGACTAACGAGATCGGTCTGTACAACCGTCTTCTATATCTAGACTAACGAGATCTCTCGTTATACAACCGTCTTCTATATCTAGACTAACGAGATCTCTCGTTATACAACCGTCTTCTATATCTAGACTAACGAGATCCGTCTGCGCAACCGTCTTCTATATCTAGACTAACGAGATCCGTTGTTGTACAACCCTCTTCTATATCTAGACTAACGAGATCCGTCGTTGTACAACCGTCTTCTATATCTAGACTAACGAGATACGTCTGTACAACCGTCATCTATATCTAGACTAACGAGATACGTCCTTGGACAAACGTCTTCAATATCTAGACTAACGAGATCCGTCGATGTACAACCGTCTTCTATATCTAGACTAACGAGATCCGTCGTTGTACAACCGTCTTTTATATCTACACTAACGAGATCTCTCGTTATACAACCGTCTTCTATATCTAGACTAACGAGATCCGTCTGTACAACCGTCTTCTATATCTAGACTAACGAGATCTCTCGTTATACAACCGTCTTCTATATCTAGACTAACGGGTCTCTCGTTATACAACCGTCTTCTATATCTAGACTAACGAGATCCGTCTGTACAACCGTCTTCTATATCTAGACTAACGAGATCTCTCGTTATACAACCGTCTTCTATATCTAGACTAACGAGATCTCTCGTTATACAACCGTCTTCTATATCTAGACTAACGAGATCTCTCGTTATACAACCGTCTTCTATATCTAGACTAACGAGATCTCTCGTTATACAACCGTCTTCTATATCTAGACTAACGAGATCCGTCTGTACAACCGTCTTCTATATCTAGACTAACGAGATCCGTCTGTACAACCGTCTTCTATATCTAGACTAACGAGATCCGTCTGTACAACCGTCTTCTATATCTAGACTAACGAGATCCGTCGTTGTACAACCGTCTTTTATATCTACACTAACGAGATCTCTCGTTATACAACCGTCTTCTATATCTAGACTAACGAGATCCGTCTGTACAACCGTCTTCTATATCTAGACTAACGAGATCCGTCTGTACAACCGTCTTCTATATCTAGACTAACGAGATCCGTCATTGTACAACCGTCTTTTATATCTACACTAACGAGATCTCTCGTTATACAACCGTCTTCTATATCTAGACTAACGAGATCCGTCTGTACAACCGTCTTCTATATCTAGACTAAAGAGATCCGTCTGTACAACCGTCTTCTATATCTAGACTAACGAGATCCGTCTTCTATATCTAGACTAACGAGCTCTGTCTGTACAACCGTCTTCTATGTCTAGACTAACGAGATCCGTCTGTACATCCGTCATCTATATCTAGACTAACGAGATACGTCCTTGGACAAACGTCTTCAATATCTAGACTAACGTGATCCGTCGTTGTACAACCGTCTTCTATATCTAGACTAACGGGATCCGTCTGTACAACCGGCTTCTATATCTAGACTAACGAGATCCGTCGTTGTACAACCCTCTTCTATATCTAGACTAACGAGATCCGTCTATACAACCGTCTTCTATATCTAGACTAACGAGATCTCTCGTTATACAACCGTCTTCTATATCTAGACTAACGAGATCCGTCTGTACAACCGTCTTCTATATCTAGACTAACGAGATCCGTCTGTACAACCGTCTTCTATATCTAGACTAACGAGATCCGTCTGTACAACCGTCTTCTATATCTAGACTAACGAGATCCGTCGTTGTACAACCGTCTTCTATATCTAGACTAACGAGATCTCTCGTTATACAACCGTCTTCTATATCTAGACTAACGAGATCTCTCGTTATACAACCGTCTTCTATATCTAGACTAACGAGATCTCTCGTTATACAACCGTCTTCTATATCTAGACTAACGAGATCCGTCGTTGTACAACCGTCTTTTATATCTACACTAACGAGATCTCTCGTTATACAACCGTCTTCTATATCTAGACTAACGAGATCCGTCTGTACAACCGTCTTCTATATCTAGACTAACGAGATCCGTCTGTACAACCGTCTTCTATATCTAGACTAACGAGATCCGTCTTCTATATCTAGACTAACGAGCTCTGTCTGTACAACCGTCTTCTATGTCTAGACTAACGAGATCCGTCTGTACATCCGTCATCTATATCTAGACTAACGAGATACGTCCTTGGACAAACGTCTTCAATATCTAGACTAACGTGATCCGTCGTTGTACAACCGTCTTCTATATCTAGACTAACGGGATCCGTCTGTACAACCGCCTTCTATATCTAGACTAACGAGATCCGTCGTTGTACAACCCTCTTCTATATCTAGACTAACGAGATCCGTCTATACAACCGTCTTCTATATCTAGACTAACGAGATCTCTCGTTATACAATCGTCTTCTATATCTAGACTAACGAGATCCGTCTGTACAACCCTCTTCTATATCTAGACTAACGAGATCCGTCTGTACAACAGTTTTCTATATCTAGACTAACGAGATACGTCGTTGGACAAACGTCTTCAATATCTAGACTAACGAGATCGGTCTGTACAACCGTCTTCTATATCTAGACTAACGAGATCCGTCGTTGTACAACCGTCTTCTATATCTAGACTAACGAGATCTCTCGATGTACAACCGTCTTCTATATCTAGACTAACGGGATCCGTCTGTACAACCGCCTACTATATCTAGACTAACGAGATCCGTCGTTGTACAACCCTCTTCTATATCTAGACTAACGAGATCCGTCTATACAACCGTCTTCTATATCTAGACTAACGAGATCTCTCGTTATACATCCCGTCTTCTATATCTAGACTAACGAGATCCGTCTGTACAACCGTCTTCTATATCTAGACTAACGAGATCCGTCTGTACAACAGTCTTCTATATCTAGACTAACGAGATACGTCCTTGGACAAACGTCTTCAATATCTAGACTAACGAGATCGGTCTGTACAACCGTCTTCTATATCTAGACTAACGAGATCCGTCGTTGTACAACCGTCTTCTATATCTAGACTAACGAGATCTCTCGTTATACAACCGTCTTCTATATCTAGACTAACGAGATCTCTCGTTATACAACCGTCTTCTATATCTAGACTAACGAGATCTCTCGTTATACAACCGTCTTCTATATCTAGACTAACGAGATCCGTCTGCGCAACCGTCTTCTATATCTAGACTAACGAGATCCGTTGTTGTACAACCCTCTTCTATATCTAGACTAACGAGATCCGTCGTTGTACAACCGTCTTCTATATCTAGACTAACGAGAAACGTCTGTACAACCGTCATCTATATCTAGACTAACGAGATACGTCCTTGGACAAACGTCTTCAATATCTAGACTAACGAGATCCGTCGTTGTACAACCGTCTTCTATATCTAGACTAACGAGATCCGTCGTTGTACAACCGTCTTTTATATCTACACTAACGAGATCTCTCGTTATACAACCGTCTTCTATATCTAGACTAACGAGATCCGTCTGTACAACCGTCGACTATATCTAGACTAACGAGATCTCTCGTTATACAACCGTCTTCTATATCTAGACTAACGGGTCTCTCGTTATACAACCGTCTTCTATATCTAGACTAACGAGATCCGTCTGTACAACCGTCTTCTATATCTAGACTAACGAGATCTCTCGTTATACAACCGTCTTCTATATCTAGACTAACGAGATCTCTCGTTATACAACCGTCTTCTATATCTAGACTAACGAGATCTCTCGTTATACAACCGTCTTCTATATCTAGACTAACGAGATCTCTCGTTATACAACCGTCTTCTATATCTAGACTAACGAGATCTCTCGTTATACAACCGTCTTCTATATCTAGACTAACGAGATCCGTCTGTACAACCCTCTTCTATATCTAGACTAACGAGATCCGTCTGTACAACAGTTTTCTATATCTAGACTAACGAGATACGTCGTTGGACAAACGTCTTCAATATCTAGACTAACGAGATCGGTCTGTACAACCGTCTTCTATATCTAGACTAACGAGATCCGTCGTTGTACAACCGTCTTCTATATCTAGACTAACGAGATCTCTCGATGTACAACCGTCTTCTATATCTAGACTAACGGGATCCGCCTGTACAACCGTCTTCTATATCTAGACTAACGAGATCTCTCGTTATACATCCCGTCTTCTATATCTAGACAAACGAGATCCGTCTGTACAACCGTCTTCTATATCTAGACTAACGAGATCCGTCTGTACAACAGTCTTCTATATCTAGACTAACGAGATACGTCCTTGGACAAACGTCTTCAATATCTAGACTAACGAGATCCGTCGTTGTACAACCGTCTTCTATATCTAGACTAACGAGATCCGTCTGTACAACCGTCTTCTATATCTAGACTAACGAGATCCATCGTTCTACAACCCTCTTCTATATCTAGACTAACGAGATCCGTCTATACAACCGCCTTCTATATCTAGACTAACGAGATCCGTCTGTACAACCGTCTTCTATATCTAGACTAACGAGATCCATCTGTACAACTGTCTTCTATATCTAGACTAACGAGATCTGTCTGTACAACCGTCTTCTATATCTAGACTAACGAGATCTCTCGTTATTCAACCGTCTTCTATATCTAGACTAACGAGGTCTCTCGTTATTCAACCGTCTTCTATATCTAGACTAACGAAATCCGTCTGTATAACCGTCTTCTATATCTAGACTAACGAGATCCGTCTGTACAACCGTCTTCTATATCTAGACTAACGAGATCTCTCGTTATACAACCGTCTTCTATATCTAGACTAACGGGTCTCTCGTTATACAACCGTCTTCTATATCTAGACTAACGAGATCTCTCGATATTCAACCGTCTTCTATATCTAGACTAACGAGATACGTCTGTACAACCGTCATCTATATCTAGACTAACGAGATACGTCCTTGGACAAAGGTCTTCAATATCTAGACTAACGAGATCCGTCGTTGTACAACCGTCTTCTATATCTAGACTAACGAGATCCGTCGTTGTACAACCGTCTTTTATATCTACACTAACGAGATCTCTCGTTGTACAACCGTCTTTTATATCTACACTAACGAGATCTCTCGTTATACAACCGTCCTCTATATCTAGACTAACGAGATCCGTCTGTACAACCGTCTTCTATATCTAGACTAACGAGATCTCTCGTTATACAACCGTCTTCTATATCTAGACTAACGAGATCTCTCGTTATACAACCGTCTTCTATATCTAGACTAACGAGATCTCTCGTTATACAACCGTCTTCTATATCTAGACTAACGAGATCCGTCTGCGCAACCGTCTTCTATATCTAGACTAACGAGATCCGTTGTTGTACAACCCTCTTCTATATCTAGACTAACGAGATCCGTCGTTGTACAACCGTCTTCTATATCTAGACTAACGAGATACGTCTGTACAACCGTCATCTATATCTAGACTAACGAGATACGTCCTTGGACAAACGTCTTCAATATCTAGACTAACGAGATCCGTCGTTGTACAACCGTCTTCTATATCTAGACTAACGAGATCCGTCGTTGTACAACCGTCTTTTATATCTACACTAACGAGATCTCTCGTTATACAACCGTCTTCTATATCTAGACTAACGAGATCCGTCTGTACAACCGTCTTCTATATCTAGACTAACGAGATCCGTCGTCTATATCTAGACTAACGAGCTCTGTGTGTACAACCGTCTTCTATGTCTAGACTAACGAGATCCGTCTGTACAACCGTCTTCTATATCTAGACTAACGAGATCCGTCAGTACAACCGTCTTCTTTATCTGGACTAACGAGATCCGTCTGTACAACCATCTTCTATATCTAGACTAACGAGATCTCTCGTTATACAACCCTCTTCTATATCTAGACTAACGAGATCCGTCTGTACAGCCGTCTTCTATATCTAGACTAACGAGATCCGTCGTTGTACAACCGTCTTCTATATCTAGACTACCGAGATCCGTCTGTACAACCGTCTTCTATATCTAGACTAACGAGAACCGTCTGTATAACCGTCTTCTATATCTAGACTAACGAGATCTCTCGATGTACAACCGTCTTCTATACCTAGACTAACGGGATCCGTCTGTACAACCGTCTTCTATATCTAGACTAACGAGATCTCTCGTTATACATCCCGTCTTCTATATCTAGACTAACGAGATCCGTCTGTACAACCGTCTTCTATATCTAGACTAACGAGATCCGTCTGTACAACCGTCTTCTCTATCTGGACTAACGAGATCCGTCTGTACAACCATCTTCTATATCTAGACTAACGAGATCTCTCGTTATACAACCGTCTTCTATATCTAGACTAACGAAATCCGTCTGTAGAACCGTCTTCTATATCTAGACTAACGAGATCCGTCTGTACAACCGTCTTCTATATCTAGACTAACGAGATCTCTCGTTATACAACCGTCTTCTATATCTAGACTACCGAGATCCGTCTGTACAACCGTCTTCTATATCTAGACTAACGAGAACCGTCTGTACAACCGTTTTCTATATCTAGACTAACGAGATCCGTCTGTATAACCGTCTTCTATATCTAGACTAACGAGATCCGTCTGTATAACCGTCTTCTATATCTAGACTAACGAGATCTCTCGTTATACAACCGTCTTCTATATCTAGACTAACGAGATCCGTCTGTACAACCGTCTTCTATATCTAGACTAACGAGATCCGTCTGTACAACCGTCTTCTATATCTAGACTAACGAGATCCGTCTGTACAACCGTCTTCTATATCTAGACTAACGAGATCCGTCTGTACAACCGTCTTCTATATCTAGACTAACGACATCTCTCGTTATACAACCGTCTTCTATATCTAGACTAACGGGTCTCTCGTTATACAACCGTCTTCTATATCTAGACTAACGAGATCCGTCTGTACAACCGTCTTCTATATCTAGACTAACGAGATCTCTCGTTATACAACCGTCTTCTATATCTAGACTACCGAGATCCGTCTGTACAACCGTCTTCTATATCTAGACTAACGAGAACCGTCTGTACAACCGTTTTCTATATCTAGACTAACGAGATCTCTCGATGTACAACCGTCTTCTATACCTAGACTAACGGGATCCGTCTGTACAACCGTCTTCTATATCTAGACTAACGAGATCTCTCGATATTCAACCGTCTTCTATATCTAGACTAACGAAATCCGTCTGTATAACCGTCTTCTATATCTAGACTAACGAGATCCGTCTGTATAACCGTCTTCTATATCTAGACTAACGAGATCTCTCGTTATGCAACCGTCTTCTATATCTAGAGTAACGAGATCCGTCTGTACAACCGTCTTCTATATCTAGACTAACGAGATCCGTCTGTACAACCGTCTTCTATATCTAGACTAACGAGATCCGTCTGTACAACCGTCTTCTATATCTAGACTAACGAGATCCGTCTGTACAACCGTCTTCTATATCTAGACTAACGACATCTCTCGTTATACAACCGTCTTCTATATCTAGACTAACGGGTCTCTCGTTATACAACCGTCTTCTATATCTAGACTAACGAGATCCGTCTGTACAACCGTCTTCTATATCTAGACTAACGAGATCTCTCGTTATACAACCGTCTTCTATATCTAGACTAACGAGATCTCTCGTTATACAACCGTCTTCTATATCTAGAATAACGAGATCTCTCGTTATACAACCGTCTTCTATATCTAGACTAACGAGATCTCTCGTTATACAACCGTCTTCTATATCTAGACTAACGAGATCTCTCGTTATACAACCGTCTTCTATATCTAGACTAACGAGATCCGTCTGTACAACCGTCTTCTATATCTAGACTAACGAGATCCGTCTGTACAACAGTTTTCTATATCTAGACTAACGAGATACGTCGTTGGACAAACGTCTTCAATATCTAGACTAACGAGATCGGTCTGTACAACCGTCTTCTATATCTAGACTAACGAGATCCGTCGTTGTACAACCGTCTTCTATATCTAGACTAACGAGATCTCTCGATGTACAACCGTCTTCTATATCTAGACTAACGGGATCCGCCTGTACAACCGTCTTCTATATCTAGACTAACGAGATCTCTCGTTATACATCCCGTCTTCTATATCTAGACTAACGAGATCCGTCTGTACAACCGTCTTCTATATCTAGACTACCGAGATCCGTCTGTACAACCGTCTTCTATATCTAGACTAACGAGAACCGTCTGTACAACCGTTTTCTATATCTAGACTAACGAGATCTCTCGATGTACAACCGTCTTCTATACCTAGACTAACGGGATCCGTCTGTACAACCGTCTTCTATATCTAGACTAACGACATCTCTCGTTATACAACCGTCTTCTATATCTAGACTAACGGGTCTCTCGTTATACAACCGTCTTCTATATCTAGACTAACGAGATCCGTCTGTACAACCGTCTTCTATATCTAGACTAACGAGATCTCTCGTTATACAACCGTCTTCTATATCTAGACTAACGAGATCTCTCGTTATACAACCGTCTTCTATATCTAGACTAACGAGATCTCTCGTTATACAACCGTCTTCTATATCTAGACTAACGAGATCTCTCGTTATACAACCGTCTTCTATATCTAGACTAACGAGATCTCTCGTTATACAACCGTCTTCTATATCTAGACTAACGAGATCTCTCGTTATACAACCGTCTTCTATATCTAGACTAACGAAATCCGTCTGTACAACCGTCTTCTATATCTAGACTAACGAGATCCGTCTGTACAACAGTTTTCTATATCTAGACTAACGAGATACGTCGTTGGACAAACGTCTTCAATATCTAGACTAACGAGATCGGTCTGTACAACCGTCTTCTATATCTAGACTAACGAGATCCGTCGTTGTACAACCGTCTTCTATATCTAGACTAACGAGATCTCTCGATGTACAACCGTCTTCTATATCTAGACTAACGGGATCCGCCTGTACAACCGTCTTCTATATCTAGACTAACGAGATCTCTCGTTATACATCCCGTCATCTATATCTAGACTAACGAGATCCGTCTGTACAACCGTCTTCTATATCTAGACTACCGAGATCCGTCTGTACAACCGTCTTCTATATCTAGACTAACGAGAACCGTCTGTACAACCGTTTTCTATATCTAGACTAACGAGATCTCTCGATGTACAACCGTCTTCTATACCTAGACTAACGGGATCCGTCTGTACAACCGTCTTCTATATCTAGACTAACGACATCTCTCGTTATACAACCGTCTTCTATATCTAGACTAACGGGTCTCTCGTTATACAACCGTCTTCTATATCTAGACTAACGAGATCCGTCTGTACAACCGTCTTCTATATCTAGACTAACGAGATCTCTCGTTATACAACCGTCTTCTATATCTAGACTAACGAGATCTCTCGTTATACAACCGTCTTCTATATCTAGACTAACGAGATCTCTCGTTATACAACCGTCTTCTATATCTAGACTAACGAGATCTCTCGTTATACAACCTTCTTCTATATCTAGACTAACGAGATCCGTCTGTACAACCGTCTTCTATATCTAGACTAACGAGATCCGTCTGTACAACAGTTTTCTATATCTAGACTAACGAGATACGTCGTTGGACAAACGTCTTCAATATCTAGACTAACGAGATCGGTCTGTACAACCGTCTTCTATATCTAGACTAACGAGATCTCTCGTTATACAACCGTCTTCTATATCTAGACTAACGAGATCTCTCGTTATACAACCGTCTTCTATATCTAGACTAACGAGATCCGTCTGCGCAACCGTCTTCTATATCTAGACTAACGAGATCCGTTGTTGTACAACCCTCTTCTATATCTAGACTAACGAGATCCGTCGTTGTACAACCGTCTTCTATATCTAGACTAACGAGATACGTCTGTACAACCGTCATCTATATCTAGACTAACGAGATACGTCCTTGGACAAACGTCTTCAATATCTAGACTAACGAGATCCGTCGATGTACAACCGTCTTCTATATCTAGACTAACGAGATCCGTCGTTGTACAACCGTCTTTTATATCTACACTAACGAGATCTCTCGTTATACAACCGTCTTCTATATCTAGACTAACGAGATCCGTCTGTACAACCGTCGACTATATCTAGACTAACGAGATCTCTCGTTATACAACCGTCTTCTATATCTAGACTAACGGGTCTCTCGTTATACAACCGTCTTCTATATCTAGACTAACGAGATCCGTCTGTACAACCGTCTTCTATATCTAGACTAACGAGATCTCTCGTTATACAACCGTCTTCTATATCTAGACTAACGAGATCTCTCGTTATACAACCGTCTTCTATATCTAGACTAACGAGATCTCTCGTTATACAACCGTCTTCTATATCTAGACTAACGAGATCCGTCTGTACAACCGTCTTCTATATCTAGACTAACGAGATCCGTCTGTACAACCGTCTTCTATATCTAGACTAACGAGATCCGTCTGTACAACCGTCTTCTATATCTAGACTAACGAGATCCGTCGTTGTACAACCGTCTTTTATATCTACACTAACGAGATCTCTCGTTATACAACCGTCTTCTATATCTAGACTAACGAGATCCGTCTGTACAACCGTCTTCTATATCTAGACTAACGAGATCCGTCTGTACAACCGTCTTCTATATCTAGACTAACGAGATCCGTCGTTGTACAACCGTCTTTTATATCTACACTAACGAGATCTCTCGTTATACAACCGTCTTCTATATCTAGACTAACGAGATCCGTCTGTACAACCGTCTTCTATATCTAGACTAAAGAGATCCGTCTGTACAACCGTCTTCTATATCTAGACTAACGAGATCCGTCTTCTATATCTAGACTAACGAGCTCTGTCTGTACAACCGTCTTCTATGTCTAGATTAACGAGATCCGTCTGTACATCCGTCATCTATATCTAGACTAACGAGATACGTCCTTGGACAAACGTCTTCAATATCTAGACTAACGTGATCCGTCGTTGTACAACCGTCTTCTATATCTAGACTAACGGGATCCGTCTGTACAACCGCCTTCTATATCTAGACTAACGAGATCCGTCGTTGTACAACCCTCTTCTATATCTAGACTAACGAGATCCGTCTATACAACCGTCTTCTATATCTAGACTAACGAGATCTCTCGTTATACAACCGTCTTCTATATCTAGACTAACGAGATCCGTCTGTACAACCGTCTTCTATATCTAGACTAACGAGATCCGTCTGTACAACCGTCTTCTATATCTAGACTAACGAGATCCGTCTGTACAACCGTCTTCTATATCTAGACTAACGAGATCCGTCGTTGTACAACCGTCTTCTATATCTAGACTAACGAGATCTCTCGTTATACAACCGTCTTCTATATCTAGACTAACGAGATCTCTCGTTATACAACCGTCTTCTATATCTAGACTAACGAGATCTCTCGTTATACAACCGTCTTCTATATCTAGACTAACGAGATCCGTCGTTGTACAACCGTCTTTTATATCTACACTAACGAGATCTCTCGTTATACAACCGTCTTCTATTTCTAGACTAACGAGATCCGTCTGTACAACCGTCTTCTATATCTAGACTAACGAGATCCGTCTGTACAACCGTCTTCTATATCTAGACTAACGAGATCTCTCGTTATACAACCGTCTTCTATATCTAGACTAACGAGATCTCTCGTTATACAACCGTCTTCTATATCTAGACTAACGAGATCCGTCTGTACAACCCTCTTCTATATCTAGACTAACGAGATCCGTCTGTACAACAGTTTTCTATATCTAGACTAACGAGATACGTCGTTGGACAAACGTCTTCAATATCTAGACTAACGAGATCGGTCTGTACAACCGTCTTCTATATCTAGACTAACGAGATCCGTCGTTGTACAACCGTCTTCTATATCTAGACTAACGAGATCTCTCGATGTACAACCGTCTTCTATATCTAGACTAACGGGATCCGCCTGTACAACCGTCTTCTATATCTAGACTAACGAGATCTCTCGTTATACATCCCGTCTTCTATATCTAGACTAACGAGATCCGTCTGTACAACCGTCTTCTATATCTAGACTAACGAGATCCGTCTGTACAACAGTCTTCTATATCTAGACTAACGAGATACGTCCTTGGACAAACGTCTTCAATATCTAGACTAACGAGATCCGTCGTTGTACAACCGTCTTCTATATCTAGACTAACGAGATCCGTCTGTACAACCGTCTTCTATATCTAGACTAACGAGATCCATCGTTCTACAACCCTCTTCTATATCTAGACTAACGAGATCCGTCTATACAACCGCCTTCTATATCTAGACTAACGAGATCCGTCTGTACAACCGTCTTCTATATCTAGACTAACGAGATCCATCTGTACAACTGTCTTCTATATCTAGACTAACGAGATCTGTCTGTACAACCGTCTTCTATATCTAGACTAACGAGATCTCTCGTTATTCAACCGTCTTCTATATCTAGACTAACGAGGTCTCTCGTTATTCAACCGTCTTCTATATCTAGACTAACGAAATCCGTCTGTATAACCGTCTTCTATATCTAGACTAACGAGATCCGTCTGTACAACCGTCTTCTATATCTAGACTAACGAGATCTCTCGTTATACAACCGTCTTCTATATCTAGACTAACGGGTCTCTCGTTATACAACCGTCTTCTATATCTAGACTAACGAGATCTCTCGATATTCAACCGTCTTCTATATCTAGACTAACGAAATCCGTCTGTATAACCGTCTTCTATATCTAGACTACCGAGATCCGTCTGTACAACCGTCTTCTATATCTAACCTAACGAGAACCGTCTGTATAACCGTCTTCTATATCTAGACTAACGAGAACCGTCTGTACAACCGTCTTCTATATCTAGACTAACGAGATCTCTCGATGTACAACCGTCTTCTATACCTAGACTAACGGGATCCGTCTGTACAACCGTCTTCTATATCAAGACTAACGAGATCTCTCGTTATACATCCCGTCTTCTATATCTAGACTAACGAGATCCGTCTGTACAACCGTCTTCTATATCTAGACTAACGAGATCCGTCTGTACAACCGTCTTCTTTATCTGGACTAACGAGATCCGTCTGTACAACCGTCTTCTATATCTAGACTAACGAGATCTCTCGTTATACAACCGTCTTCTATATCTAGACTAACGAGATCTCTCGTTATACAACCGTCTTCTATATCTAGACTAACGAGATCTCTCGTTATACAACCGTCTTCTATATCTAGACTAACGAGATCCGTCTGCGCAACCGTCTTCTATATCTAGACTAACCAGATACGTCTGTACAACCGTCATCTATATCTAGACTAACGAGATACGTCTGTACAACCGTCATCTATATCTAGACTAACGAGATACGTCCTTGGACAAAGGTCTTCAATATCTAGACTAACGAGATCCGTCGTTGTACAACCGTCTTCTATATCTAGACTAACGAGATCCGTCGTTGTACAACCGTCTTTTATATCTACACTAACGAGATCTCTCGTTGTACAACCGTCTTTTATATCTACACTAACGAGATCTCTCGTTATACAACCGTCCTCTATATCTAGACTAACGAGATCCGTCTGTACAACCGTCTTCTATATCTAGACTAACGAGATCTCTCGTTATACAACCGTCTTCTATATCTAGACTAACGAGATCTCTCGTTATACAACCGTCTTTTATATCTACACTAACGAGATCTCTCGTTATACAACCGTCCTCTATATCTAGACTAACGAGATCCGTCTGTACAACCGTCTTCTATATCTAGACTAACGAGATCTCTCGTTATACAACCGTCTTCTAAATCTAGACTAACGAGATCCGTCTGCGCAACCGTCTTCTATATCTAGACTAACGAGATCCGTCTGTACAACCGTCTTCTATATCTAGACTAACGAGATCCGTCAGTACAACCGTCTTCTTTATCTGGACTAACGAGATCCGTCTGTACAACCATCTTCTATATCTAGACTAACGAGATCTCTCGTTATACAACCCTCTTCTATATCTAGACTAACGAGATCCGTCTGTACAGCCGTCTTCTATATCTAGACTAACGAGATCCGTCGTTGTACAACCGTCTTCTATATCTAGACTACCGAGATCCGTCTGTACAACCGTCTTCTATATCTAGACTAACGAGAACCGTCTGTATAACCGTCTTCTATATCTAGACTAACGAGATCTCTCGATGTACAACCGTCTTCTATACCTAGACTAACGGGATCCGTCTGTACAACCGTCTTCTATATCTAGACTAACGAGATCTCTCGTTATACATCCCGTCTTCTATATCTAGACTAACGAGATCCGTCTGTACAACCGTCTTCTATATCTAGACTAACGAGATCCGTCTGTACAACCGTCTTCTCTATCTGGACTAACGAGATCCGTCTGTACAACCATCTTCTATATCTAGACTAACGAGATCTCTCGTTATACAACCGTCTTCTATATCTAGACTAACGAAATCCGTCTGTAGAACCGTCTTCTATATCTAGACTAACGAGATCCGTCTGTACAACCGTCTTCTATATCTAGACTAACGAGATCTCTCGTTATACAACCGTCTTCTATATCTAGACTACCGAGATCCGTCTGTACAACCGTCTTCTATATCTAGACTAACGAGAACCGTCTGTACAACCGTTTTCTATATCTAGACTAACGAGATCCGTCTGTATAACCGTCTTCTATATCTAGACTAACGAGATCCGTCTGTATAACCGTCTTCTATATCTAGACTAACGAGATCTCTCGTTATACAACCGTCTTCTATATCTAGACTAACGAGATCCGTCTGTACAACCGTCTTCTATATCTAGACTAACGAGATCCGTCTGTACAACCGTCTTCTATATCTAGACTAACGAGATCCGTCTGTACAACCGTCTTCTATATCTAGACTAACGAGATCCGTCGTTGTACAACCGTCTTTTATATCTACACTAACGAGATCTCTCGTTATACAACCGTCTTCTATATCTAGACTAACGAGATCCGTCTGTACAACCGTCTTCTATATCTAGACTAACGAGATCCGTCTGTACAACCGTCTTCTATATCTAGACTAACGAGATCCGTCGTTGTACAACCGTCTTTTATATCTACACTAACGAGATCTCTCGTTATACAACCGTCTTCTATATCTAGACTAACGAGATCCGTCTGTACAACCGTCTTCTATATCTAGACTAAAGAGATCCGTCTGTACAACCGTCTTCTATATCTAGACTAACGAGATCCGTCTTCTATATCTAGACTAACGAGCTCTGTCTGTACAACCGTCTTCTATGTCTAGACTAACGAGATCCGTCTGTACATCCGTCATCTATATCTAGACTAACGAGATACGTCCTTGGACAAACGTCTTCAATATCTAGACTAACGTGATCCGTCGTTGTACAACCGTCTTCTATATCTAGACTAACGGGATCCGTCTGTACAACCGGCTTCTATATCTAGACTAACGAGATCCGTCGTTGTACAACCCTCTTCTATATCTAGACTAACGAGATCCGTCTATACAACCGTCTTCTATATCTAGACTAACGAGATCTCTCGTTATACAACCGTCTTCTATATCTAGACTAACGAGATCCGTCTGTACAACCGTCTTCTATATCTAGACTAACGAGATCCGTCTGTACAACCGTCTTCTATATCTAGACTAACGAGATCCGTCTGTACAACCGTCTTCTATATCTAGACTAACGAGATCCGTCGTTGTACAACCGTCTTCTATATCTAGACTAACGAGATCTCTCGTTATACAACCGTCTTCTATATCTAGACTAACGAGATCTCTCGTTATACAACCGTCTTCTATATCTAGACTAACGAGATCTCTCGTTATACAACCGTCTTCTATATCTAGACTAACGAGATCCGTCGTTGTACAACCGTCTTTTATATCTACACTAACGAGATCTCTCGTTATACAACCGTCTTCTATATCTAGACTAACGAGATCCGTCTGTACAACCGTCTTCTATATCTAGACTAACGAGATCCGTCTGTACAACCGTCTTCTATATCTAGACTAACGAGATCCGTCTTCTATATCTAGACTAACGAGCTCTGTCTGTACAACCGTCTTCTATGTCTAGACTAACGAGATCCGTCTGTACATCCGTCATCTATATCTAGACTAACGAGATACGTCCTTGGACAAACGTCTTCAATATCTAGACTAACGTGATCCGTCGTTGTACAACCGTCTTCTATATCTAGACTAACGGGATCCGTCTGTACAACCGCCTTCTATATCTAGACTAACGAGATCCGTCGTTGTACAACCCTCTTCTATATCTAGACTAACGAGATCCGTCTATACAACCGTCTTCTATATCTAGACTAACGAGATCTCTCGTTATACAATCGTCTTCTATATCTAGACTAACGAGATCCGTCTGTACAACCCTCTTCTATATCTAGACTAACGAGATCCGTCTGTACAACAGTTTTCTATATCTAGACTAACGAGATACGTCGTTGGACAAACGTCTTCAATATCTAGACTAACGAGATCGGTCTGTACAACCGTCTTCTATATCTAGACTAACGAGATCCGTCGTTGTACAACCGTCTTCTATATCTAGACTAACGAGATCTCTCGATGTACAACCGTCTTCTATATCTAGACTAACGGGATCCGCCTGTACAACCGTCTTCTATATCTAGACTAACGAGATCTCTCGTTATACATCCCGTCTTCTATATCTAGACTAACGAGATCCGTCTGTACAACCGTCTTCTATATCTAGACTAACGAGATCCGTCTGTACAACAGTCTTCTATATCTAGACTAACGAGATACGTCCTTGGACAAACGTCTTCAATATCTAGACTAACGAGATCGGTCTGTACAACCGTCTTCTATATCTAGACTAACGAGATCCGTCGTTGTACAACCGTCTTCTATATCTAGACTAACGAGATCTCTCGTTATACAACCGTCTTCTATATCTAGACTAACGAGATCTCTCGTTATACAACCGTCTTCTATATCTAGACTAACGAGATCTCTCGTTATACAACCGTCTTCTATATCTAGACTAACGAGATCCGTCTGCGCAACCGTCTTCTATATCTAGACTAACGAGATCCGTTGTTGTACAACCCTCTTCTATATCTAGACTAACGAGATCCGTCGTTGTACAACCGTCTTCTATATCTAGACTAACGAGATACGTCTGTACAACCGTCATCTATATCTAGACTAACGAGATACGTCCTTGGACAAACGTCTTCAATATCTAGACTAACGAGATCCGTCGTTGTACAACCGTCTTCTATATCTAGACTAACGAGATCCGTCGTTGTACAACCGTCTTTTATATCTACACTAACGAGATCTCTCGTTATACAACCGTCTTCTATATCTAGACTAACGAGATCCGTCTGTACAACCGTCGACTATATCTAGACTAACGAGATCTCTCGTTATACAACCGTCTTCTATATCTAGACTAACGGGTCTCTCGTTATACAACCGTCATCTATATCTAGACTAACGAGATACGTCCTTGGACAAACGTCTTCAATATCTAGACTAACGTGATCCGTCGTTGTACAACCGTCTTCTATATCTAGACTAACGGGATCCGTCTGTACAACCGCCTTCTATATCTAGACTAACGAGATCCGTCGTTGTACAACCCTCTTCTATATCTAGACTAACGAGATCCGTCTATACAACCGTCTTCTATATCTAGACTAACGAGATCTCTCGTTATACAATCGTCTTCTATATCTAGACTAACGAGATCCGTCTGTACAACCCTCTTCTATATCTAGACTAACGAGATCCGTCTGTACAACAGTTTTCTATATCTAGACTAACGAGATACGTCGTTGGACAAACGTCTTCAATATCTAGACTAACGAGATCGGTCTGTACAACCGTCTTCTATATCTAGACTAACGAGATCCGTCGTTGTACAACCGTCTTCTATATCTAGACTAACGAGATCTCTCGATGTACAACCGTCTTCTATATCTAGACTAACGGGATCCGCCTGTACAACCGTCTTCTATATCTAGACTAACGAGATCTCTCGTTATACATCCCGTCTTCTATATCTAGACTAACGAGATCCGTCTGTACAACCGTCTTCTATATCTAGACTAACGAGATCCGTCTGTACAACAGTCTTCTATATCTAGACTAACGAGATACGTCCTTGGACAAACGTCTTCAATATCTAGACTAACGAGATCGGTCTGTACAACCGTCTTCTATATCTAGACTAACGAGATCCGTCGTTGTACAACCGTCTTCTATATCTAGACTAACGAGATCTCTCGTTATACAACCGTCTTCTATATCTAGACTAACGAGATCTCTCGTTATACAACCGTCTTCTATATCTAGACTAACGAGATCTCTCGTTATACAACCGTCTTCTATATCTAGACTAACGAGATCCGTCTGCGCAACCGTCTTCTATATCTAGACTAACGAGATCCGTTGTTGTACAACCCTCTTCTATATCTAGACTAACGAGATCCGTCGTTGTACAACCGTCTTCTATATCTAGACTAACGAGATACGTCTGTACAACCGTCATCTATATCTAGACTAACGAGATACGTCCTTGGACAAACGTCTTCAATATCTAGACTAACGAGATCCGTCGTTGTACAACCGTCTTCTATATCTAGACTAACGAGATCCGTCGTTGTACAACCGTCTTTTATATCTACACTAACGAGATCTCTCGTTATACAACCGTCTTCTATATCTAGACTAACGAGATCCGTCTGTACAACCGTCGACTATATCTAGACTAACGAGATCTCTCGTTATACAACCGTCTTCTATATCTAGACTAACGGGTCTCTCGTTATACAACCGTCTTCTATATCTAGACTAACGAGATCCGTCTGTACAACCGTCTTCTATATCTAGACTAACGAGATCTCTCGTTATACAACCGTCTTCTATATCTAGACTAACGAGATCTCTCGTTATACAACCGTCTTCTATATCTAGACTAACGAGATCTCTCGTTATACAACCGTCTTCTATATCTAGACTAACGAGATCTCTCGTTATACAACCGTCTTCTATATCTAGACTAACGAGATCTCTCGTTATACAACCGTCTTCTATATCTACACTAACGAGATCCGTCTGTACAACCCTCTTCTATATCTAGACTAACGAGATCCGTCTGTACAACAGTTTTCTATATCTAGACTAACGAGATACGTCGTTGGACAAACGTCTTCAATATCTAGACTAACGAGATCGGTCTGTACAACCGTCTTCTATATCTAGACTAACGAGATCCGTCGTTGTACAACCGTCTTCTATATCTAGACTAACGAGATCTCTCGATGTACAACCGTCTTCTATATCTAGACTAACGGGATCCGCCTGTACAACCGTCTTCTATATCTAGACTAACGAGATCTCTCGTTATACATCCCGTCTTCTATATCTAGACAAACGAGATCCGTCTGTACAACCGTCTTCTGTATCTAGACTAACGAGATCCGTCTGTACAACAGTCTTCTATATCTAGACTAACGAGATACGTCCTTGGACAAACGTCTTCAATATCTAGACTAACGAGATCCGTCGTTGTACAACCGTCTTCTATATCTAGACTAACGAGATCCGTCTGTACAACCGTCTTCTATATCTAGACTAACGAGATCCATCGTTCTACAACCCTCTTCTATATCTAGACTAACGAGATCCGTCTATACAACCGCCTTCTATATCTAGACTAACGAGATCCGTCTGTACAACCGTCTTCTATATCTAGACTAACGAGATCCATCTGTACAACTGTCTTCTATATCTAGACTAACGAGATCTGTCTGTACAACCGTCTTCTATATCTAGACTAACGAGATCTCTCGTTATTCAACCGTCTTCTATATCTAGACTAACGAGGTCTCTCGTTATTCAACCGTCTTCTATATCTAGACTAACGAAATCCGTCTGTATAACCGTCTTCTATATCTAGACTAACGAGATCCGTCTGTACAACCGTCTTCTATATCTAGACTAACGAGATCTCTCGTTATACAACCGTCTTCTATATCTAGACTAACGGGTCTCTCGTTATACAACCGTCTTCTATATCTAGACTAACGAGATCTCTCGATATTCAACCGTCTTCTATATCTAGACTAACGAGATACGTCTGTACAACCGTCATCTATATCTAGACTAACGAGATACGTCCTTGGACAAAGGTCTTCAATATCTAGACTAACGAGATCCGTCGTTGTACAACCGTCTTCTATATCTAGACTAACGAGATCCGTCGTTGTACAACCGTCTTTTATATCTACACTAACGAGATCTCTCGTTGTACAACCGTCTTTTATATCTACACTAACGAGATCTCTCGTTATACAACCGTCCTCTATATCTAGACTAACGAGATCCGTCTGTACAACCGTCTTCTATATCTAGACTAACGAGATCTCTCGTTATACAACCGTCTTCTATATCTAGACTAACGAGATCTCTCGTTATACAACCGTCTTCTATATCTAGACTAACGAGATCTCTCGTTATACAACCGTCTTCTATATCTAGACTAACGAGATCCGTCTGCGCAACCGTCTTCTATATCTAGACTAACGAGATCCGTTGTTGTACAACCCTCTTCTATATCTAGACTAACGAGATCCGTCGTTGTACAACCGTCTTCTATATCTAGACTAACGAGATACGTCTGTACAACCGTCATCTATATCTAGACTAACGAGATACGTCCTTGGACAAACGTCTTCAATATCTAGACTAAAGAGATCCGTCGTTGTACAACCGTCTTCTATATCTAGACTAACGAGATCCGTCGTTGTACAACCGTCTTTTATATCTACACTAACGAGATCTCTCGTTATACAACCGTCTTCTATATCTAGACTAACGAGATCCGTCTGTACAACCGTCTTCTATATCTAGACTAACGAGATCCGTCGTCTATATCTAGACTAACGAGCTCTGTGTGTACAACCGTCTTCTATGTCTAGACTAACGAGATCCGTCTGTACAACCGTCTTCTATATCTAGACTAACGAGATCCGTCAGTACAACCGTCTTCTTTATCTGGACTAACGAGATCCGTCTGTACAACCATCTTCTATATCTAGACTAACGAGATCTCTCGTTATACAACCCTCTTCTATATCTAGACTAACGAGATCCGTCTGTACAGCCGTCTTCTATATCTAGACTAACGAGATCCGTCGTTGTACAACCGTCTTCTATATCTAGACTACCGAGATCCGTCTGTACAACCGTCTTCTATATCTAGACTAACGAGAACCGTCTGTATAACCGTCTTCTATATCTAGACTAACGAGATCTCTCGATGTACAACCGTCTTCTATACCTAGACTAACGGGATCCGTCTGTACAACCGTCTTCTATATCTAGACTAACGAGATCTCTCGTTATACATCCCGTCTTCTATATCTAGACTAACGAGATCCGTCTGTACAACCGTCTTCTATATCTAGACTAACGAGATCCGTCTGTACAACCGTCTTCTCTATCTGGACTAACGAGATCCGTCTGTACAACCATCTTCTATATCTAGACTAACGAGATCTCTCGTTATACAACCGTCTTCTATATCTAGACTAACGAAATCCGTCTGTAGAACCGTCTTCTATATCTAGACTAACGAGATCCGTCTGTACAACCGTCTTCTATATCTAGACTAACGAGATCTCTCGTTATACAACCGTCTTCTATATCTAGACTACCGAGATCCGTCTGTACAACCGTCTTCTATATCTAGACTAACGAGAACCGTCTGTACAACCGTTTTCTATATCTAGACTAACGAGATCCGTCTGTATAACCGTCTTCTATATCTAGACTAACGAGATCCGTCTGTATAACCGTCTTCTATATCTAGACTAACGAGATCTCTCGTTATACAACCGTCTTCTATATCTAGACTAACGAGATCCGTCTGTACAACCGTCTTCTATATCTAGACTAACGAGATCCGTCTGTACAACCGTCTTCTATATCTAGACTAACGAGATCCGTCTGTACAACCGTCTTCTATATCTAGACTAACGAGATCCGTCTGTACAACCGTCTTCTATATCTAGACTAACGACATCTCTCGTTATACAACCGTCTTCTATATCTAGACTAACGGGTCTCTCGTTATACAACCGTCTTCTATATCTAGACTAACGAGATCCGTCTGTACAACCGTCTTCTATATCTAGACTAACGAGATCTCTCGTTATACAACCGTCTTCTATATCTAGAGTAACGGGTCTCTCGTTATACAACCGTCTTCTATATCTAGACTAACGAGATCCGTCTGTACAACCGTCTTCTATATCTAGACTAACGAGATCTCTCGTTATACAACCGTCTTCTATATCTAGACTAACGAGATCTCTCGATATTCAACCGTCTTCTATATCTAGACTAACGAAATCCGTCTGTATAACCGTCTTCTATATCTAGACTAACGAGATCCGTCTGTATAACCGTCTTCTATATCTAGACTAACGAGATCTCTCGTTATGCAACCGTCTTCTATATCTAGAGTAACGAGATCCGTCTGTACAACCGTCTTCTATATCTAGACTAACGAGATCCGTCTGTACAACCGTCTTCTATATCTAGACTAACGAGATCCGTCTGTACAACCGTCTTCTATATCTAGACTAACGAGATCCGTCTGTACAACCGTCTTCTATATCTAGACTAACGACATCTCTCGTTATACAACCGTCTTCTATATCTAGACTAACGGGTCTCTCGTTATACAACCGTCTTCTATATCTAGACTAACGAGATCCGTCTGTACACCCGTCTTCTATATCTAGACTAACGAGATCTCTCGTTATACAACCGTCTTCTATATCTAGACTAACGAGATCTCTCGTTATACAACCGTCTTCTATATCTAGAATAACGAGATCTCTCGTTATACAACCGTCTTCTATATCTAGACTAACGAGATCTCTCGTTATACAACCGTCTTCTATATCTAGACTAACGAGATCTCTCGTTATACAACCGTCTTCTATATCTAGACTAACGAGATCCGTCTGTACAACCGTCTTCTATATCTAGACTAACGAGATCCGTCTGTACAACAGTTTTCTATATCTAGACTAACGAGATACGTCGTTGGACAAACGTCTTCAATATCTAGACTAACGAGATCGGTCTGTACAACCGTCTTCTATATCTAGACTAACGAGATCCGTCGTTGTACAACCGTCTTCTATATCTAGACTAACGAGATCTCTCGATGTACAACCGTCTTCTATATCTAGACTAACGGGATCCGCCTGTACAACCGTCTTCTATATCTAGACTAACGAGATCTCTCGTTATACATCCCGTCTTCTATATCTAGACTAACGAGATCCGTCTGTACAACCGTCTTCTATATCTAGACTACCGAGATCCGTCTGTACAACCGTCTTCTATATCTAGACTAACGAGAACCGTCTGTACAACCGTTTTCTATATCTAGACTAACGAGATCTCTCGATGTACAACCGTCTTCTATACCTAGACTAACGGGATCCGTCTGTACAACCGTCTTCTATATCTAGACTAACGACATCTCTCGTTATACAACCGTCTTCTATATCTAGACTAACGGGTCTCTCGTTATACAACCGTCTTCTATATCTAGACTAACGAGATCCGTCTGTACAACCGTCTTCTATATCTAGACTAACGAGATCTCTCGTTATACAACCGTCTTCTATATCTAGACTAACGAGATCTCTCGTTATACAACCGTCTTCTATATCTAGACTAACGAGATCTCTCGTTATACAACCGTCTTCTATATCTAGACTAACGAGATCTCTCGTTATACAACCGTCTTCTATATCTAGACTAACGAGATCTCTCGTTATACAACCGTCTTCTATATCTAGACTAACGAGATCTCTCGTTATACAACCGTCTTCTATATCTAGACTAACGAGATCTCTCGTTATACAACCGTCTTCTATATCTAGACTAACGAAATCCGTCTGTACAACCGTCTTCTATATCTAGACTAACGAGATCCGTCTGTACAACAGTTTTCTATATCTAGACTAACGAGATACGTCGTTGGACAAACGTCTTCAATATCTAGACTAACGAGATCGGTCTGTACAACCGTCTTCTATATCTAGACTAACGAGATCCGTCGTTGTACAACCGTCTTCTATATCTAGACTAACGAGATCTCTCGATGTACAACCGTCTTCTATATCTAGACTAACGGGATCCGCCTGTACAACCGTCTTCTATATCTAGACTAACGAGATCTCTCGTTATACATCCCGTCATCTATATCTAGACTAACGAGATCCGTCTGTACAACCGTCTTCTATATCTAGACTACCGAGATCCGTCTGTACAACCGTCTTCTATATCTAGACTAACGAGAACCGTCTGTACAACCGTTTTCTATATCTAGACTAACGAGATCTCTCGATGTACAACCGTCTTCTATACCTAGACTAACGGGATCCGTCTGTACAACCGTCTTCTATATCTAGACTAACGACATCTCTCGTTATACAACCGTCTTCTATATCTAGACTAACGGGTCTCTCGTTATACAACCGTCTTCTATATCTAGACTAACGAGATCCGTCTGTACAACCGTCTTCTATATCTAGACTAACGAGATCTCTCGTTATACAACCGTCTTCTATATCTAGACTAACGAGATCTCTCGTTATACAACCGTCTTCTATATCTAGACTAACGAGATCTCTCGTTATACAACCGTCTTCTATATCTAGACTAACGAGATCTCTCGTTATACAACCGTCTTCTATATCTAGACTAACGAGATCCGTCTGTACAACCGTCTTCTATATCTAGACTAACGAGATCCGTCTGTACAACAGTTTTCTATATCTAGACTAACGAGATACGTCGTTGGACAAACGTCTTCAATATCTAGACTAACGAGATCGGTCTGTACAACCGTCTTCTATATCTAGACTAACGAGATCTCTCGTTATACAACCGTCTTCTATATCTAGACTAACGAGATCTCTCGTTATACAACCGTCTTCTATATCTAGACTAACGAGATCCGTCTGCGCAACCGTCTTCTATATCTAGACTAACGAGATCCGTTGTTGTACAACCCTCTTCTATATCTAGACTAACGAGATCCGTCGTTGTACAACCGTCTTCTATATCTAGACTAACGAGATACGTCTGTACAACCGTCATCTATATCTAGACTAACGAGATACGTCCTTGGACAAACGTCTTCAATATCTAGACTAACGAGATCCGTCGATGTACAACCGTCTTCTATATCTAGACTAACGAGATCCGTCGTTGTACAACCGTCTTTTATATCTACACTAACGAGATCTCTCGTTATACAACCGTCTTCTATATCTAGACTAACGAGATCCGTCTGTACAACCGTCGACTATATCTAGACTAACGAGATCTCTCGTTATACAACCGTCTTCTATATCTAGACTAACGGGTCTCTCGTTATACAACCGTCTTCTATATCTAGACTAACGAGATCCGTCTGTACAACCGTCTTCTATATCTAGACTAACGAGATCTCTCGTTATACAACCGTCTTCTATATCTAGACTAACGAGATCTCTCGTTATACAACCGTCTTCTATATCTAGACTAACGAGATCTCTCGTTATACAACCGTCTTCTATATCTAGACTAACGAGATCCGTCTGTACAACCGTCTTCTATATCTAGACTAACGAGATCCGTCTGTACAACCGTCTTCTATATCTAGACTAACGAGATCCGTCTGTACAACCGTCTTCTATATCTAGACTAACGAGATCCGTCGTTGTACAACCGTCTTTTATATCTACACTAACGAGATCTCTCGTTATACAACCGTCTTCTATATCTAGACTAACGAGATCCGTCTGTACAACCGTCTTCCATATCTAGACTAACGAGATCCGTCTGTACAACCGTCTTCTATATCTAGACTAACGAGATCCGTCGTTGTACAACCGTCTTTTATATCTACACTAACGAGATCTCTCGTTATACAACCGTCTTCTATATCTAGACTAACGAGATCCGTCTGTACAACCGTCTTCTATATCTAGACTAAAGAGATCCGTCTGTACAACCGTCTTCTATATCTAGACTAACGAGATCCGTCTTCTATATCTAGACTAACGAGCTCTGTCTGTACAACCGTCTTCTATGTCTAGACTAACGAGATCCGTCTGTACATCCGTCATCTATATCTAGACTAACGAGATACGTCCTTGGACAAACGTCTTCAATATCTAGACTAACGTGATCCGTCGTTGTACAACCGTCTTCTATATCTAGACTAACGGGATCCGTCTGTACAACCGCCTTCTATATCTAGACTAACGAGATCCGTCGTTGTACAACCCTCTTCTATATCTAGACTAACGAGATCCGTCTATACAACCGTCTTCTATATCTAGACTAACGAGATCTCTCGTTATACAACCGTCTTCTATATCTAGACTAACGAGATCCGTCTGTACAACCGTCTTCTATATCTAGACTAACGAGATCCGTCTGTACAACCGTCTTCTATATCTAGACTAACGAGATCCGTCTGTACAACCGTCTTCTATATCTAGACTAACGAGATCCGTCGTTGTACAACCGTCTTCTATATCTAGACTAACGAGATCTCTCGTTATACAACCGTCTTCTATATCTAGACTAACGAGATCTCTCGTTATACAACCGTCTTCTATATCTAGACTAACGAGATCTCTCGTTATACAACCGTCTTCTATATCTAGACTAACGAGATCCGTCGTTGTACAACCGTCTTTTATATCTACACTAACGAGATCTCTCGTTATACAACCGTCTTCTATATCTAGACTAACGAGATCCGTCTGTACAACCGTCTTCTATATCTAGACTAACGAGATCCGTCTGTACAACCGTCTTCTATATCTAGACTAACGAGATCTCTCGTTATACAACCGTCTTCTATATCTAGACTAACGAGATCTCTCGTTATACAACCGTCTTCTATATCTAGACTAACGAGATCCGTCTGTACAACCCTCTTCTATATCTAGACTAACGAGATCCGTCTGTACAACAGTTTTCTATATCTAGACTAACGAGATACGTCGTTGGACAAACGTCTTCAATATCTAGACTAACGAGATCGGTCTGTACAACCGTCTTCTATATCTAGACTAACGAGATCCGTCGTTGTACAACCGTCTTCTATATCTAGACTAACGAGATCTCTCGATGTACAACCGTCTTCTATATCTAGACTAACGGGATCCGCCTGTACAACCGTCTTCTATATCTAGACTAACGAGATCTCTCGTTATACATCCCGTCTTCTATATCTAGACTAACGAGATCCGTCTGTACAACCGTCTTCTATATCTAGACTAACGAGATCCGTCTGTACAACAGTCTTCTATATCTAGACTAACGAGATACGTCCTTGGACAAACGTCTTCAATATCTAGACTAACGAGATCCGTCGTTGTACAACCGTCTTCTATATCTAGACTAACGAGATCCGTCTGTACAACCGTCTTCTATATCTAGACTAACGAGATCCATCGTTCTACAACCCTCTTCTATATCTAGACTAACGAGATCCGTCTATACAACCGCCTTCTATATCTAGACTAACGAGATCCGTCTGTACAACCGTCTTCTATATCTAGACTAACGAGATCCATCTGTACAACTGTCTTCTATATCTAGACTAACGAGATCTGTCTGTACAACCGTCTTCTATATCTAGACTAACGAGATCTCTCGTTATTCAACCGTCTTCTATATCTAGACTAACGAGGTCTCTCGTTATTCAACCGTCTTCTATATCTAGACTAACGAAATCCGTCTGTATAACCGTCTTCTATATCTAGACTAACGAGATCCGTCTGTACAACCGTCTTCTATATCTAGACTAACGAGATCTCTCGTTATACAACCGTCTTCTATATCTAGACTAACGGGTCTCTCGTTATACAACCGTCTTCTATATCTAGACTAACGAGATCTCTCGATATTCAACCGTCTTCTATATCTAGACTAACGAAATCCGTCTGTATAACCGTCTTCTATATCTAGACTACCGAGATCCGTCTGTACAACCGTCTTCTATATCTAACCTAACGAGAACCGTCTGTATAACCGTCTTCTATATCTAGACTAACGAGAACCGTCTGTACAACCGTCTTCTATATCTAGACTAACGAGATCTCTCGATGTACAACCGTCTTCTATACCTAGACTAACGGGATCCGTCTGTACAACCGTCTTCTATATCAAGACTAACGAGATCTCTCGTTATACATCCCGTCTTCTATATCTAGACTAACGAGATCCGTCTGTACAACCGTCTTCTATATCTAGACTAACGAGATCCGTCTGTACAACCGTCTTCTTTATCTGGACTAACGAGATCCGTCTGTACAACCGTCTTCTATATCTAGACTAACGAGATCTCTCGTTATACAACCGTCTTCTATATCTAGACTAACGAGATCTCTCGTTATACAACCGTCTTCTATATCTAGACTAACGAGATCTCTCGTTATACAACCGTCTTCTATATCTAGACTAACGAGATCCGTCTGCGCAACCGTCTTCTATATCTAGACTAACCAGATACGTCTGTACAACCGTCATCTATATCTAGACTAACGAGATACGTCTGTACAACCGTCATCTATATCTAGACTAACGAGATACGTCCTTGGACAAAGGTCTTCAATATCTAGACTAACGAGATCCGTCGTTGTACAACCGTCTTCTATATCTAGACTAACGAGATCCGTCGTTGTACAACCGTCTTTTATATCTACACTAACGAGATCTCTCGTTGTACAACCGTCTTTTATATCTACACTAACGAGATCTCTCGTTATACAACCGTCCTCTATATCTAGACTAACGAGATCCGTCTGTACAACCGTCTTCTATATCTAGACTAACGAGATCTCTCGTTATACAACCGTCTTCTATATCTAGACTAACGAGATCTCTCGTTATACAACCGTCTTCTATATCTAGACTAACGAGATCTCTCGTTATACAACCGTCTTCTAAATCTAGACTAACGAGATCCGTCTGCGCAACCGTCTTCTATATCTAGACTAACGAGATCCGTTGTTGTACAACCCTCTTCTATATCTAGACTAACGAGATCCGTCGTTGTACAACCGTCTTCTATATCTAGACTAACGAGATACGTCTGTACAACCGTCATCTATATCTAGACTAACGAGATACGTCCTTGGACAAACGTCTTCAATATCTAGACTAACGAGATCCGTCGTTGTACAACCGTCTTCTATATCTAGACTAACGAGATCCGTCGTTGTACAACCGTCTTTTATATCTACACTAACGAGATCTCTCGTTATACAACCGTCTTCTATATCTAGACTAACGAGATCCGTCTGTACAACCGTCTTCTATATCTAGACTAACGAGATCCGTCGTCTATATCTAGACTAACGAGCTCTGTGTGTACAACCGTCTTCTATGTCTAGACTAACGAGATCCGTCTGTACAACCGTCTTCTATATCTAGACTAACGAGATCCGTCAGTACAACCGTCTTCTTTATCTGGACTAACGAGATCCGTCTGTACAACCATCTTCTATATCTAGACTAACGAGATCTCTCGTTATACAACCCTCTTCTATATCTAGACTAACGAGATCCGTCTGTACAGCCGTCTTCTATATCTAGACTAACGAGATCCGTCGTTGTACAACCGTCTTCTATATCTAGACTACCGAGATCCGTCTGTACAACCGTCTTCTATATCTAGACTAACGAGAACCGTCTGTATAACCGTCTTCTATATCTAGACTAACGAGATCTCTCGATGTACAACCGTCTTCTATACCTAGACTAACGGGATCCGTCTGTACAACCGTCTTCTATATCTAGACTAACGAGATCTCTCGTTATACATCCCGTCTTCTATATCTAGACTAACGAGATCCGTCTGTACAACCGTCTTCTATATCTAGACTAACGAGATCCGTCTGTACAACCGTCTTCTCTATCTGGACTAACGAGATCCGTCTGTACAACCATCTTCTATATCTAGACTAACGAGATCTCTCGTTATACAACCGTCTTCTATATCTAGACTAACGAAATCCGTCTGTAGAACCGTCTTCTATATCTAGACTAACGAGATCCGTCTGTACAACCGTCTTCTATATCTAGACTAACGAGATCTCTCGTTATACAACCGTCTTCTATATCTAGACTACCGAGATCCGTCTGTACAACCGTCTTCTATATCTAGACTAACGAGAACCGTCTGTACAACCGTTTTCTATATCTAGACTAACGAGATCCGTCTGTATAACCGTCTTCTATATCTAGACTAACGAGATCCGTCTGTATAACCGTCTTCTATATCTAGACTAACGAGATCTCTCGTTATACAACCGTCTTCTATATCTAGACTAACGAGATCCGTCTGTACAACCGTCTTCTATATCTAGACTAACGAGATCCGTCTGTACAACCGTCTTCTATATCTAGACTAACGAGATCCGTCTGTACAACCGTCTTCTATATCTAGACTAACGAGATCCGTCTGTACAACCGTCTTCTATATCTAGACTAACGACATCTCTCGTTATACAACCGTCTTCTATATCTAGACTAACGGGTCTCTCGTTATACAACCGTCTTCTATATCTAGACTAACGAGATCCGTCTGTACAACCGTCTTCTATATCTAGACTAACGAGATCTCTCGTTATACAACCGTCTTCTATATCTAGACTACCGAGATCCGTCTGTACAACCGTCTTCTATATCTAGACTAACGAGAACCGTCTGTACAACCGTTTTCTATATCTAGACTAACGAGATCACTCGATGTACAACCGTCTTCTATACCTAGACTAACGGGATCCGTCTGTACAACCGTCTTCTATATCTAGACTAACGAGATCTCTCGATATTCAACCGTCTTCTATATCTAGACTAACGAAATCCGTCTGTATAACCGTCTTCTATATCTAGACTAACGAGATCCGTCTGTATAACCGTCTTCTATATCTAGACTAACGAGATCTCTCGTTATACAACCGTCTTCTATATCTAGACTAACGAGATCCGTCTGTACAACCGTCTTCTATATCTAGACTAACGAGAT
Organism: Andrena bicolor; assembly: GCA_960531205.1. Lineage (NCBI taxonomy): Eukaryota > Metazoa > Arthropoda > Insecta > Hymenoptera > Andrenidae > Andrena > Andrena bicolor. The sequence continues at coordinate 479,401 of CAUIJW010000190.1, forward strand.
CCGTCTGTACAACCGTCTTCTATATCTAGACTAACGAGATCCGTCTGTACAACCGTCTTCTATATCTAGACTAACGAGATCCGTCTGTACAACCGTCTTCTATATCTAGACTAACGACATCTCTCGTTATACAACCGTCTTCTATATCTAGACTAACGGGTCTCTCGTTATACAACCGTCTTCTATATCTAGACTAACGAGATCCGTCTGTACAACCGTCTTCTATATCTAGACTAACGAGATCTCTCGTTATACAACCGTCTTCTATATCTAGACTAACGAGATCTCTCGTTATACAACCGTCTTCTATATCTAGACTAACGAGATCCGTCTGTACAACCGTCTTCTATATCTAGACTAACGAGATCCGTCTGTACAACCGTCTTCTATATCTAGACTAACGAGATCCGTCTGTACAACCGTCTTCTATATCTAGACTAACGAGATCCGTCGTTGTACAACCGTCTTTTATATCTACACTAACGAGATCTCTCGTTATACAACCGTCTTCTATATCTAGACTAACGAGATCCGTCTGTACAACCGTCTTCTATATCTAGACTAACGAGATCCGTCTGTACAACCGTCTTCTATATCTAGACTAACGAGATCCGTCGTTGTACAACCGTCTTTTATATCTACACTAACGAGATCTCTCGTTATACAACCGTCTTCTATATCTAGACTAACGAGATCCGTCTGTACAACCGTCTTCTATATCTAGACTAAAGAGATCCGTCTGTACAACCGTCTTCTATATCTAGACTAACGAGATCCGTCTTCTATATCTAGACTAACGAGCTCTGTCTGTACAACCGTCTTCTATGTCTAGACTAACGAGATCCGTCTGTACATCCGTCATCTATATCTAGACTAACGAGATACGTCCTTGGACAAACGTCTTCAATATCTAGACTAACGTGATCCGTCGTTGTACAACCGTCTTCTATATCTAGACTAACGGGATCCGTCTGTACAACCGCCTTCTATATCTAGACTAACGAGATCCGTCGTTGTACAACCCTCTTCTATATCTAGACTAACGAGATCCGTCTATACAACCGTCTTCTATATCTAGACTAACGAGATCTCTCGTTATACAACCGTCTTCTATATCTAGACTAACGAGATCCGTCTGTACAACCGTCTTCTATATCTAGACTAACGAGATCCGTCTGTACAACCGTCTTCTATATCTAGACTAACGAGATCCGTCTGTACAACCGTCTTCTATATCTAGACTAACGAGATCCGTCGTTGTACAACCGTCTTCTATATCTAGACTAACGAGATCTCTCGTTATACAACCGTCTTCTATATCTAGACTAACGAGATCTCTCGTTATACAACCGTCTTCTATATCTAGACTAACGAGATCTCTCGTTATACAACCGTCTTCTATATCTAGACTAACGAGATCCGTCGTTGTACAACCGTCTTTTATATCTACACTAACGAGATCTCTCGTTATACAACCGTCTTCTATATCTAGACTAACGAGATCCGTCTGTACAACCGTCTTCTATATCTAGACTAACGAGATCCGTCTGTACAACCGTCTTCTATATCTAGACTAACGAGATCTCTCGTTATACAACCGTCTTCTATATCTAGACTAACGAGATCTCTCGTTATACAACCGTCTTCTATATCTAGACTAACGAGATCCGTCTGTACAACCCTCTTCTATATCTAGACTAACGAGATCCGTCTGTACAACAGTTTTCTATATCTAGACTAACGAGATACGTCGTTGGACAAACGTCTTCAATATCTAGACTAACGAGATCGGTCTGTACAACCGTCTTCTATATCTAGACTAACGAGATCCGTCGTTGTACAACCGTCTTCTATATCTAGACTAACGAGATCTCTCGATGTACAACCGTCTTCTATATCTAGACTAACGGGATCCGCCTGTACAACCGTCTTCTATATCTAGACTAACGAGATCTCTCGTTATACATCCCGTCTTCTATATCTAGACTAACGAGATCCGTCTGTACAACCGTCTTCTATATCTAGACTAACGAGATCCGTCTGTACAACAGTCTTCTATATCTAGACTAACGAGATACGTCCTTGGACAAACGTCTTCAATATCTAGACTAACGAGATCCGTCGTTGTACAACCGTCTTCTATATCTAGACTAACGAGATCCGTCTGTACAACCGTCTTCTATATCTAGACTAACGAGATCCATCGTTCTACAACCCTCTTCTATATCTAGACTAACGAGATCCGTCTATACAACCGCCTTCTATATCTAGACTAACGAGATCCGTCTGTACAACCGTCTTCTATATCTAGACTAACGAGATCCATCTGTACAACTGTCTTCTATATCTAGACTAACGAGATCTGTCTGTACAACCGTCTTCTATATCTAGACTAACGAGATCTCTCGTTATTCAACCGTCTTCTATATCTAGACTAACGAGGTCTCTCGTTATTCAACCGTCTTCTATATCTAGACTAACGAAATCCGTCTGTATAACCGTCTTCTATATCTAGACTAACGAGATCCGTCTGTACAACCGTCTTCTATATCTAGACTAACGAGATCTCTCGTTATACAACCGTCTTCTATATCTAGACTAACGGGTCTCTCGTTATACAACCGTCTTCTATATCTAGACTAACGAGATCTCTCGATATTCAACCGTCTTCTATATCTAGACTAACGAAATCCGTCTGTATAACCGTCTTCTATATCTAGACTACCGAGATCCGTCTGTACAACCGTCTTCTATATCTAACCTAACGAGAACCGTCTGTATAACCGTCTTCTATATCTAGACTAACGAGAACCGTCTGTACAACCGTCTTCTATATCTAGACTAACGAGATCTCTCGATGTACAACCGTCTTCTATACCTAGACTAACGGGATCCGTCTGTACAACCGTCTTCTATATCAAGACTAACGAGATCTCTCGTTATACATCCCGTCTTCTATATCTAGACTAACGAGATCCGTCTGTACAACCGTCTTCTATATCTAGACTAACGAGATCCGTCTGTACAACCGTCTTCTTTATCTGGACTAACGAGATCCGTCTGTACAACCGTCTTCTATATCTAGACTAACGAGATCTCTCGTTATACAACCGTCTTCTATATCTAGACTAACGAGATCTCTCGTTATACAACCGTCTTCTATATCTAGACTAACGAGATCTCTCGTTATACAACCGTCTTCTATATCTAGACTAACGAGATCCGTCTGCGCAACCGTCTTCTATATCTAGACTAACCAGATACGTCTGTACAACCGTCATCTATATCTAGACTAACGAGATACGTCTGTACAACCGTCATCTATATCTAGACTAACGAGATACGTCCTTGGACAAAGGTCTTCAATATCTAGACTAACGAGATCCGTCGTTGTACAACCGTCTTCTATATCTAGACTAACGAGATCCGTCGTTGTACAACCGTCTTTTATATCTACACTAACGAGATCTCTCGTTGTACAACCGTCTTTTATATCTACACTAACGAGATCTCTCGTTATACAACCGTCCTCTATATCTAGACTAACGAGATCCGTCTGTACAACCGTCTTCTATATCTAGACTAACGAGATCTCTCGTTATACAACCGTCTTCTATATCTAGACTAACGAGATCTCTCGTTATACAACCGTCTTCTATATCTAGACTAACGAGATCTCTCGTTATACAACCGTCTTCTAAATCTAGACTAACGAGATCCGTCTGCGCAACCGTCTTCTATATCTAGACTAACGAGATCCGTTGTTGTACAACCCTCTTCTATATCTAGACTAACGAGATCCGTCGTTGTACAACCGTCTTCTATATCTAGACTAACGAGATACGTCTGTACAACCGTCATCTATATCTAGACTAACGAGATACGTCCTTGGACAAACGTCTTCAATATCTAGACTAACGAGATCCGTCGTTGTACAACCGTCTTCTATATCTAGACTAACGAGATCCGTCGTTGTACAACCGTCTTTTATATCTACACTAACGAGATCTCTCGTTATACAACCGTCTTCTATATCTAGACTAACGAGATCCGTCTGTACAACCGTCTTCTATATCTAGACTAACGAGATCCGTCGTCTATATCTAGACTAACGAGCTCTGTGTGTACAACCGTCTTCTATGTCTAGACTAACGAGATCCGTCTGTACAACCGTCTTCTATATCTAGACTAACGAGATCCGTCAGTACAACCGTCTTCTTTATCTGGACTAACGAGATCCGTCTGCACAACCATCTTCTATATCTAGACTAACGAGATCTCTCGTTATACAACCCTCTTCTATATCTAGACTAACGAGATCCGTCTGTACAGCCGTCTTCTATATCTAGACTAACGAGATCCGTCGTTGTACAACCGTCTTCTATATCTAGACTACCGAGATCCGTCTGTACAACCGTCTTCTATATCTAGACTAACGAGAACCGTCTGTATAACCGTCTTCTATATCTAGACTAACGAGATCTCTCGATGTACAACCGTCTTCTATACCTAGACTAACGGGATCCGTCTGTACAACCGTCTTCTATATCTAGACTAACGAGATCTCTCGTTATACATCCCGTCTTCTATATCTAGACTAACGAGATCCGTCTGTACAACCGTCTTCTATATCTAGACTAACGAGATCCGTCTGTACAACCGTCTTCTCTATCTGGACTAACGAGATCCGTCTGTACAACCATCTTCTATATCTAGACTAACGAGATCTCTCGTTATACAACCGTCTTCTATATCTAGACTAACGAAATCCGTCTGTAGAACCGTCTTCTATATCTAGACTAACGAGATCCGTCTGTACAACCGTCTTCTATATCTAGACTAACGAGATCTCTCGTTATACAACCGTCTTCTATATCTAGACTACCGAGATCCGTCTGTACAACCGTCTTCTATATCTAGACTAACGAGAACCGTCTGTACAACCGTTTTCTATATCTAGACTAACGAGATCCGTCTGTATAACCGTCTTCTATATCTAGACTAACGAGATCCGTCTGTATAACCGTCTTCTATATCTAGACTAACGAGATCTCTCGTTATACAACCGTCTTCTATATCTAGACTAACGAGATCCGTCTGTACAACCGTCTTCTATATCTAGACTAACGAGATCCGTCTGTACAACCGTCTTCTATATCTAGACTAACGAGATCCGTCTGTACAACCGTCTTCTATATCTAGACTAACGAGATCCGTCTGTACAACCGTCTTCTATATCTAGACTAACGACATCTCTCGTTATACAACCGTCTTCTATATCTAGACTAACGGGTCTCTCGTTATACAACCGTCTTCTATATCTAGACTAACGAGATCCGTCTGTACAACCGTCTTCTATATCTAGACTAACGAGATCTCTCGTTATACAACCGTCTTCTATATCTAGACTACCGAGATCCGTCTGTACAACCGTCTTCTATATCTAGACTAACGAGAACCGTCTGTACAACCGTTTTCTATATCTAGACTAACGAGATCTCTCGATGTACAACCGTCTTCTATACCTAGACTAACGGGATCCGTCTGTACAACCGTCTTCTATATCTAGACTAACGAGATCTCTCGATATTCAACCGTCTTCTATATCTAGACTAACGAAATCCGTCTGTATAACCGTCTTCTATATCTAGACTAACGAGATCCGTCTGTATAACCGTCTTCTATATCTAGACTAACGAGATCTCTCGTTATACAACCGTCTTCTATATCTAGACTAACGAGATCCGTCTGTACAACCGTCTTCTATATCTAGACTAACGAGATCCGTCTGTACAACCGTCTTCTATATCTAGACTAACGAGATCCGTCTGTACAACCGTCTTCTATATATAGACTAACGAGATCCGTCTGTACAACCGTCTTCTATATCTAGACTAACGACATCTCTCGTTATACAACCGTCTTCTATATCTAGACTAACGGGTCTCTCGTTATACAACCGTCTTCTATATCTAGACTAACGAGATCCGTCTGTACAACCGTCTTCTATATCTAGACTAACGAGATCTCTCGTTATACAACCGTCTTCTATATCTAGACTAACGAGATCTCTCGTTATACAACCGTCTTCTATATCTAGACTAACGAGATCTCTCGTTATACAACCGTCTTCTATATCTAGACTAACGAGATCTCTCGTTATACAACCGTCTTCTATATCTAGACTAACGAGATCTCTCGTTATACAACCGTCTTCTATATCTAGACTAACGAGATCCGTCTGTACAACCGTCTTCTATATCTAGACTAACGAGATCCGTCTGTACAACAGTTTTCTATATCTAGACTAACGAGATACGTCGTTGGACAAACGTCTTCAATATCTAGACTAACGAGATCGGTCTGTACAACCGTCTTCTATATCTAGACTAACGAGATCCGTCGTTATACATCCCGTCTTCTATATCTAGACTAACGAGATCCGTCTGTACAACCGTCTTCTATATCTAGACTACCGAGATCCGTCTGTACAACCGTCTTCTATATCTAGACTAACGAGAACCGTCTGTACAACCGTTTTCTATATCTAGACTAACGAGATCTCTCGATGTACAACCGTCTTCTATACCTAGACTAACGGGATCCGTCTGTACAACCGTCTTCTATATCTAGACTAACGACATCTCTCGTTATACAACCGTCTTCTATATCTAGACTAACGGGTCTCTCGTTATACAACCGTCTTCTATATCTAGACTAACGAGATCCGTCTGTACAACCGTCTTCTATATCTAGACTAACGAGATCTCTCGTTATACAACCGTCTTCTATATCTAGACTAACGAGATCTCTCGTTATACAACCGTCTTCTATATCTAGACTAACGAGATCTCTCGTTATACAACCGTCTTCTATATCTAGACTAACGAGATCTCTCGTTATACAACCGTCTTCTATATCTAGACTAACGAGATCTCTCGTTATACAACCGTCTTCTATATCTAGACTAACGAGATCTCTCGTTATACAACCGTCTTCTATATCTAGACTAACGAGATCTCTCGTTATACAACCGTCTTCTATATCTAGACTAACGAGATCCGTCTGTACAACCGTCTTCTATATCTAGACTAACGAGATCCGTCTGTACAACAGTTTTCTATATCTAGACTAACGAGATACGTCGTTGGACAAACGTCTTCAATATCTAGACTAACGAGATCGGTCTGTACAACCGTCTTCTATATCTAGACTAACGAGATCCGTCGTTGTACAACCGTCTTCTATATCTAGACTAACGAGATCTCTCGATGTACAACCGTCTTCTATATCTAGACTAACGGGATCCGCCTGTACAACCGTCTTCTATATCTAGACTAACGAGATCTCTCGTTATACATCCCGTCATCTATATCTAGACTAACGAGATCCGTCTGTACAACCGTCTTCTATATCTAGACTACCGAGATCCGTCTGTACAACCGTCTTCTATATCTAGACTAACGAGAACCGTCTGTACAACCGTTTTCTATATCTAGACTAACGAGATCTCTCGATGTACAACCGTCTTCTATACCTAGACTAACGGGATCCGTCTGTACAACCGTCTTCTATATCTAGACTAACGACATCTCTCGTTATACAACCGTCTTCTATATCTAGACTAACGGGTCTCTCGTTATACAACCGTCTTCTATATCTAGACTAACGAGATCCGTCTGTACAACCGTCTTCTATATCTAGACTAACGAGATCTCTCGTTATACAACCGTCTTCTATATCTAGACTAACGAGATCTCTCGTTATACAACCGTCTTCTATATCTAGACTAACGAGATCTCTCGTTATACAACCGTCTTCTATATCTAGACTAACGAGATCTCTCGTTATACAACCGTCTTCTATATCTAGACTAACGAGATCCGTCTGTACAACCGTCTTCTATATCTAGACTAACGAGATCCGTCTGTACAACAGTTTTCTATATCTAGACTAACGAGATACGTCGTTGGACAAACGTCTTCAATATCTAGACTAACGAGATCGGTCTGTACAACCGTCTTCTATATCTAGACTAACGAGATCCGTCGTTGTACAACCGTCTTCTATATCTAGACTAACGAGATCTCTCGATGTACAACCGTCTTCTATATCTAGACTAACGGGATCCGCCTGTACAACCGTCTTCTATATCTAGACTAACGAGATCTCTCGTTATACATCCCGTCTTCTATATCTAGACTAACGAGATCCGTCTGTACAACCGTCTTCTATATCTAGACTACCGAGATCCGTCTGTACAACCGTCTTCTATATCTAGACTAACGAGAACCGTCTGTACAACCGTTTTCTATATCTAGACTAACGAGATCTCTCGTTATTCAACCGTCTTCTATATCTAGACTAACGAGGTCTCTCGTTATTCAACCGTCTTCTATATCTAGACTAACGAAATCCGTCTGTATAACCGTCTTCTATATCTAGACTAACGAGATCCGTCTGTACAACCGTCTTCTATATCTAGACTAACGAGATCTCTCGTTATACAACCGTCTTCTATATCTAGACTAACGGGTCTCTCGTTATACAACCGTCTTCTATATCTAGACTAACGAGATCTCTCGATATTCAACCGTCTTCTATATCTAGACTAACGAAATCCGTCTGTATAACCGTCTTCTATATCTAGACTACCGAGATCCGTCTGTACAACCGTCTTCTATATCTAACCTAACGAGAACCGTCTGTATAACCGTCTTCTATATCTAGACTAACGAGAACCGTCTGTACAACCGTCTTCTATATCTAGACTAACGAGATCTCTCGATGTACAACCGTCTTCTATACCTAGACTAACGGGATCCGTCTGTACAACCGTCTTCTATATCAAGACTAACGAGATCTCTCGTTATACATCCCGTCTTCTATATCTAGACTAACGAGATCCGTCTGTACAACCGTCTTCTATATCTAGACTAACGAGATCCGTCTGTACAACCGTCTTCTTTATCTGGACTAACGAGATCCGTCTGTACAACCATCTTCTATATCTAGACTAACGAGATACGTCTGTACAACCGTCATCTATATCTAGACTAACGAGATACGTCCTTGGACAAAGGTCTTCAATATCTAGACTAACGAGATCCGTCGTTGTACAACCGTCTTCTATATCTAGACTAACGAGATCCGTCGTTGTACAACCGTCTTTTATATCTACACTAACGAGATCTCTCGTTGTACAACCGTCTTTTATATCTACACTAACGAGATCTCTCGTTATACAACCGTCCTCTATATCTAGACTAACGAGATCCGTCTGTACAACCGTCTTCTATATCTAGACTAACGAGATCTCTCGTTATACAACCGTCTTCTATATCTAGACTAACGAGATCTCTCGTTATACAACCGTCTTCTATATCTAGACTAACGAGATCTCTCGTTATACAACCGTCTTCTATATCTAGACTAACGAGATCCGTCTGCGCAACCGTCTTCTATATCTAGACTAACGAGATCCGTTGTTGTACAACCCTCTTCTATATCTAGACTAACGAGATCCGTCGTTGTACAACCGTCTTCTATATCTAGACTAACGAGATACGTCTGTACAACCGTCATCTATATCTAGACTAACGAGATACGTCCTTGGACAAACGTCTTCAATATCTAGACTAACGAGATCCGTCGTTGTACAACCGTCTTCTATATCTAGACTAACGAGATCCGTCGTTGTACAACCGTCTTTTATATCTACACTAACGAGATCTCTCGTTATACAACCGTCTTCTATATCTAGACTAACGAGATCCGTCTGTACAACCGTCTTCTATATCTAGACTAACGAGATCCGTCGTCTATATCTAGACTAACGAGCTCTGTGTGTACAACCGTCTTCTATGTCTAGACTAACGAGATCCGTCTGTACAACCGTCTTCTATATCTAGACTAACGAGATCCGTCAGTACAACCGTCTTCTTTATCTGGACTAACGAGATCCGTCTGTACAACCATCTTCTATATCTAGACTAACGAGATCTCTCGTTATACAACCCTCTTCTATATCTAGACTAACGAGATCCGTCTGTACAGCCGTCTTCTATATCTAGACTAACGAGATCCGTCGTTGTACAACCGTCTTCTATATCTAGACTACCGAGATCCGTCTGTACAACCGTCTTCTATATCTAGACTAACGAGAACCGTCTGTATAACCGTCTTCTATATCTAGACTAACGAGATCTCTCGATGTACAACCGTCTTCTATACCTAGACTAACGGGATCCGTCTGTACAACCGTCTTCTATATCTAGACTAACGAGATCTCTCGTTATACATCCCGTCTTCTATATCTAGACTAACGAGATCCGTCTGTACAACCGTCTTCTATATCTAGACTAACGAGATCCGTCTGTACAACCGTCTTCTCTATCTGGACTAACGAGATCCGTCTGTACAACCATCTTCTATATCTAGACTAACGAGATCTCTCGTTATACAACCGTCTTCTATATCTAGACTAACGAAATCCGTCTGTAGAACCGTCTTCTATATCTAGACTAACGAGATCCGTCTGTACAACCGTCTTCTATATCTAGACTAACGAGATCTCTCGTTATACAACCGTCTTCTATATCTAGACTACCGAGATCCGTCTGTACAACCGTCTTCTATATCTAGACTAACGAGAACCGTCTGTACAACCGTTTTCTATATCTAGACTAACGAGATCCGTCTGTATAACCGTCTTCTATATCTAGACTAACGAGATCCGTCTGTATAACCGTCTTCTATATCTAGACTAACGAGATCTCTCGTTATACAACCGTCTTCTATATCTAGACTAACGAGATCCGTCTGTACAACCGTCTTCTATATCTAGACTAACGAGATCCGTCTGTACAACCGTCTTCTATATCTAGACTAACGAGATCCGTCTGTACAACCGTCTTCTATATCTAGACTAACGAGATCCGTCTGTACAACCGTCTTCTATATCTAGACTAACGACATCTCTCGTTATACAACCGTCTTCTATATCTAGACTAACGGGTCTCTCGTTATACAACCGTCTTCTATATCTAGACTAACGAGATCCGTCTGTACAACCGTCTTCTATATCTAGACTAACGAGATCTCTCGTTATACAACCGTCTTCTATATCTAGACTACCGAGATCCGTCTGTACAACCGTCTTCTATATCTAGACTAACGAGAACCGTCTGTACAACCGTTTTCTATATCTAGACTAACGAGATCACTCGATGTACAACCGTCTTCTATACCTAGACTAACGGGATCCGTCTGTACAACCGTCTTCTATATCTAGACTAACGAGATCTCTCGATATTCAACCGTCTTCTATATCTAGACTAACGAAATCCGTCTGTATAACCGTCTTCTATATCTAGACTAACGAGATCCGTCTGTATAACCGTCTTCTATATCTAGACTAACGAGATCTCTCGTTATACAACCGTCTTCTATATCTAGACTAACGAGATCCGTCTGTACAACCGTCTTCTATATCTAGACTAACGAGATCCGTCTGTACAACCGTCTTCTATATCTAGACTAACGAGATCCGTCTGTACAACCGTCTTCTATATCTAGACTAACGAGATCCGTCTGTACAACCGTCTTCTATATCTAGACTAACGACATCTCTCGTTATACAACCGTCTTCTATATCTAGACTAACGGGTCTCTCGTTATACAACCGTCTTCTATATCTAGACTAACGAGATCCGTCTGTACAACCGTCTTCTATATCTAGACTAACGAGATCTCTCGTTATACAACCGTCTTCTATATCTAGACTAACGAGATCTCTCGTTATACAACCGTCTTCTATATCTAGACTAACGAGATCCGTCTGTACAACCGTCTTCTATATCTAGACTAACGAGATCCGTCTGTACAACCGTCTTCTATATCTAGACTAACGAGATCCGTCTGTACAACCGTCTTCTATATCTAGACTAACGAGATCCGTCGTTGTACAACCGTCTTTTATATCTACACTAACGAGATCTCTCGTTATACAACCGTCTTCTATATCTAGACTAACGAGATCCGTCTGTACAACCGTCTTCTATATCTAGACTAACGAGATCCGTCTGTACAACCGTCTTCTATATCTAGACTAACGAGATCCGTCGTTGTACAACCGTCTTTTATATCTACACTAACGAGATCTCTCGTTATACAACCGTCTTCTATATCTAGACTAACGAGATCCGTCTGTACAACCGTCTTCTATATCTAGACTAAAGAGATCCGTCTGTACAACCGTCTTCTATATCTAGACTAACGAGATCCGTCTTCTATATCTAGACTAACGAGCTCTGTCTGTACAACCGTCTTCTATGTCTAGACTAACGAGATCCGTCTGTACATCCGTCATCTATATCTAGACTAACGAGATACGTCCTTGGACAAACGTCTTCAATATCTAGACTAACGTGATCCGTCGTTGTACAACCGTCTTCTATATCTAGACTAACGGGATCCGTCTGTACAACCGCCTTCTATATCTAGACTAACGAGATCCGTCGTTGTACAACCCTCTTCTATATCTAGACTAACGAGATCCGTCTATACAACCGTCTTCTATATCTAGACTAACGAGATCTCTCGTTATACAACCGTCTTCTATATCTAGACTAACGAGATCCGTCTGTACAACCGTCTTCTATATCTAGACTAACGAGATCCGTCTGTACAACCGTCTTCTATATCTAGACTAACGAGATCCGTCTGTACAACCGTCTTCTATATCTAGACTAACGAGATCCGTCGTTGTACAACCGTCTTCTATATCTAGACTAACGAGATCTCTCGTTATACAACCGTCTTCTATATCTAGACTAACGAGATCTCTCGTTATACAACCGTCTTCTATATCTAGACTAACGAGATCTCTCGTTATACAACCGTCTTCTATATCTAGACTAACGAGATCCGTCGTTGTACAACCGTCTTTTATATCTACACTAACGAGATCTCTCGTTATACAACCGTCTTCTATATCTAGACTAACGAGATCCGTCTGTACAACCGTCTTCTATATCTAGACTAACGAGATCCGTCTGTACAACCGTCTTCTATATCTAGACTAACGAGATCTCTCGTTATACAACCGTCTTCTATATCTAGACTAACGAGATCTCTCGTTATACAACCGTCTTCTATATCTAGACTAACGAGATCCGTCTGTACAACCCTCTTCTATATCTAGACTAACGAGATCCGTCTGTACAACAGTTTTCTATATCTAGACTAACGAGATACGTCGTTGGACAAACGTCTTCAATATCTAGACTAACGAGATCGGTCTGTACAACCGTCTTCTATATCTAGACTAACGAGATCCGTCGTTGTACAACCGTCTTCTATATCTAGACTAACGAGATCTCTCGATGTACAACCGTCTTCTATATCTAGACTAACGGGATCCGCCTGTACAACCGTCTTCTATATCTAGACTAACGAGATCTCTCGTTATACATCCCGTCTTCTATATCTAGACTAACGAGATCCGTCTGTACAACCGTCTTCTATATCTAGACTAACGAGATCCGTCTGTACAACAGTCTTCTATATCTAGACTAACGAGATACGTCCTTGGACAAACGTCTTCAATATCTAGACTAACGAGATCCGTCGTTGTACAACCGTCTTCTATATCTAGACTAACGAGATCCGTCTGTACAACCGTCTTCTATATCTAGACTAACGAGATCCATCGTTCTACAACCCTCTTCTATATCTAGACTAACGAGATCCGTCTATACAACCGCCTTCTATATCTAGACTAACGAGATCCGTCTGTACAACCGTCTTCTATATCTAGACTAACGAGATCCATCTGTACAACTGTCTTCTATATCTAGACTAACGAGATCTGTCTGTACAACCGTCTTCTATATCTAGACTAACGAGATCTCTCGTTATTCAACCGTCTTCTATATCTAGACTAACGAGGTCTCTCGTTATTCAACCGTCTTCTATATCTAGACTAACGAAATCCGTCTGTATAACCGTCTTCTATATCTAGACTAACGAGATCCGTCTGTACAACCGTCTTCTATATCTAGACTAACGAGATCTCTCGTTATACAACCGTCTTCTATATCTAGACTAACGGGTCTCTCGTTATACAACCGTCTTCTATATCTAGACTAACGAGATCTCTCGATATTCAACCGTCTTCTATATCTAGACTAACGAAATCCGTCTGTATAACCGTCTTCTATATCTAGACTACCGAGATCCGTCTGTACAACCGTCTTCTATATCTAACCTAACGAGAACCGTCTGTATAACCGTCTTCTATATCTAGACTAACGAGAACCGTCTGTACAACCGTCTTCTATATCTAGACTAACGAGATCTCTCGATGTACAACCGTCTTCTATACCTAGACTAACGGGATCCGTCTGTACAACCGTCTTCTATATCAAGACTAACGAGATCTCTCGTTATACATCCCGTCTTCTATATCTAGACTAACGAGATCCGTCTGTACAACCGTCTTCTATATCTAGACTAACGAGATCCGTCTGTACAACCGTCTTCTTTATCTGGACTAACGAGATCCGTCTGTACAACCGTCTTCTATATCTAGACTAACGAGATCTCTCGTTATACAACCGTCTTCTATATCTAGACTAACGAGATCTCTCGTTATACAACCGTCTTCTATATCTAGACTAACGAGATCTCTCGTTATACAACCGTCTTCTATATCTAGACTAACGAGATCCGTCTGCGCAACCGTCTTCTATATCTAGACTAACCAGATACGTCTGTACAACCGTCATCTATATCTAGACTAACGAGATACGTCTGTACAACCGTCATCTATATCTAGACTAACGAGATACGTCCTTGGACAAAGGTCTTCAATATCTAGACTAACGAGATCCGTCGTTGTACAACCGTCTTCTATATCTAGACTAACGAGATCCGTCGTTGTACAACCGTCTTTTATATCTACACTAACGAGATCTCTCGTTGTACAACCGTCTTTTATATCTACACTAACGAGATCTCTCGTTATACAACCGTCCTCTATATCTAGACTAACGAGATCCGTCTGTACAACCGTCTTCTATATCTAGACTAACGAGATCTCTCGTTATACAACCGTCTTCTATATCTAGACTAACGAGATCTCTCGTTATACAACCGTCTTCTATATCTAGACTAACGAGATCTCTCGTTATACAACCGTCTTCTAAATCTAGACTAACGAGATCCGTCTGCGCAACCGTCTTCTATATCTAGACTAACGAGATCCGTTGTTGTACAACCCTCTTCTATATCTAGACTAACGAGATCCGTCGTTGTACAACCGTCTTCTATATCTAGACTAACGAGATACGTCTGTACAACCGTCATCTATATCTAGACTAACGAGATACGTCCTTGGACAAACGTCTTCAATATCTAGACTAACGAGATCCGTCGTTGTACAACCGTCTTCTATATCTAGACTAACGAGATCCGTCGTTGTACAACCGTCTTTTATATCTACACTAACGAGATCTCTCGTTATACAACCGTCTTCTATATCTAGACTAACGAGATCCGTCTGTACAACCGTCTTCTATATCTAGACTAACGAGATCCGTCGTCTATATCTAGACTAACGAGCTCTGTGTGTACAACCGTCTTCTATGTCTAGACTAACGAGATCCGTCTGTACAACCGTCTTCTATATCTAGACTAACGAGATCCGTCAGTACAACCGTCTTCTTTATCTGGACTAACGAGATCCGTCTGCACAACCATCTTCTATATCTAGACTAACGAGATCTCTCGTTATACAACCCTCTTCTATATCTAGACTAACGAGATCCGTCTGTACAGCCGTCTTCTATATCTAGACTAACGAGATCCGTCGTTGTACAACCGTCTTCTATATCTAGACTACCGAGATCCGTCTGTACAACCGTCTTCTATATCTAGACTAACGAGAACCGTCTGTATAACCGTCTTCTATATCTAGACTAACGAGATCTCTCGATGTACAACCGTCTTCTATACCTAGACTAACGGGATCCGTCTGTACAACCGTCTTCTATATCTAGACTAACGAGATCTCTCGTTATACATCCCGTCTTCTATATCTAGACTAACGAGATCCGTCTGTACAACCGTCTTCTATATCTAGACTAACGAGATCCGTCTGTACAACCGTCTTCTCTATCTGGACTAACGAGATCCGTCTGTACAACCATCTTCTATATCTAGACTAACGAGATCTCTCGTTATACAACCGTCTTCTATATCTAGACTAACGAAATCCGTCTGTAGAACCGTCTTCTATATCTAGACTAACGAGATCCGTCTGTACAACCGTCTTCTATATCTAGACTAACGAGATCTCTCGTTATACAACCGTCTTCTATATCTAGACTACCGAGATCCGTCTGTACAACCGTCTTCTATATCTAGACTAACGAGAACCGTCTGTACAACCGTTTTCTATATCTAGACTAACGAGATCCGTCTGTATAACCGTCTTCTATATCTAGACTAACGAGATCCGTCTGTATAACCGTCTTCTATATCTAGACTAACGAGATCTCTCGTTATACAACCGTCTTCTATATCTAGACTAACGAGATCCGTCTGTACAACCGTCTTCTATATCTAGACTAACGAGATCCGTCTGTACAACCGTCTTCTATATCTAGACTAACGAGATCCGTCTGTACAACCGTCTTCTATATCTAGACTAACGAGATCCGTCTGTACAACCGTCTTCTATATCTAGACTAACGACATCTCTCGTTATACAACCGTCTTCTATATCTAGACTAACGGGTCTCTCGTTATACAACCGTCTTCTATATCTAGACTAACGAGATCCGTCTGTACAACCGTCTTCTATATCTAGACTAACGAGATCTCTCGTTATACAACCGTCTTCTATATCTAGACTACCGAGATCCGTCTGTACAACCGTCTTCTATATCTAGACTAACGAGAACCGTCTGTACAACCGTTTTCTATATCTAGACTAACGAGATCTCTCGATGTACAACCGTCTTCTATACCTAGACTAACGGGATCCGTCTGTACAACCGTCTTCTATATCTAGACTAACGAGATCTCTCGATATTCAACCGTCTTCTATATCTAGACTAACGAAATCCGTCTGTATAACCGTCTTCTATATCTAGACTAACGAGATCCGTCTGTATAACCGTCTTCTATATCTAGACTAACGAGATCTCTCGTTATACAACCGTCTTCTATATCTAGACTAACGAGATCCGTCTGTACAACCGTCTTCTATATCTAGACTAACGAGATCCGTCTGTACAACCGTCTTCTATATCTAGACTAACGAGATCCGTCTGTACAACCGTCTTCTATATATAGACTAACGAGATCCGTCTGTACAACCGTCTTCTATATCTAGACTAACGACATCTCTCGTTATACAACCGTCTTCTATATCTAGACTAACGGGTCTCTCGTTATACAACCGTCTTCTATATCTAGACTAACGAGATCCGTCTGTACAACCGTCTTCTATATCTAGACTAACGAGATCTCTCGTTATACAACCGTCTTCTATATCTAGACTAACGAGATCTCTCGTTATACAACCGTCTTCTATATCTAGACTAACGAGATCTCTCGTTATACAACCGTCTTCTATATCTAGACTAACGAGATCTCTCGTTATACAACCGTCTTCTATATCTAGACTAACGAGATCTCTCGTTATACAACCGTCTTCTATATCTAGACTAACGAGATCCGTCTGTACAACCGTCTTCTATATCTAGACTAACGAGATCCGTCTGTACAACAGTTTTCTATATCTAGACTAACGAGATACGTCGTTGGACAAACGTCTTCAATATCTAGACTAACGAGATCGGTCTGTACAACCGTCTTCTATATCTAGACTAACGAGATCCGTCGTTATACATCCCGTCTTCTATATCTAGACTAACGAGATCCGTCTGTACAACCGTCTTCTATATCTAGACTACCGAGATCCGTCTGTACAACCGTCTTCTATATCTAGACTAACGAGAACCGTCTGTACAACCGTTTTCTATATCTAGACTAACGAGATCTCTCGATGTACAACCGTCTTCTATACCTAGACTAACGGGATCCGTCTGTACAACCGTCTTCTATATCTAGACTAACGACATCTCTCGTTATACAACCGTCTTCTATATCTAGACTAACGGGTCTCTCGTTATACAACCGTCTTCTATATCTAGACTAACGAGATCCGTCTGTACAACCGTCTTCTATATCTAGACTAACGAGATCTCTCGTTATACAACCGTCTTCTATATCTAGACTAACGAGATCTCTCGTTATACAACCGTCTTCTATATCTAGACTAACGAGATCTCTCGTTATACAACCGTCTTCTATATCTAGACTAACGAGATCTCTCGTTATACAACCGTCTTCTATATCTAGACTAACGAGATCTCTCGTTATACAACCGTCTTCTATATCTAGACTAACGAGATCTCTCGTTATACAACCGTCTTCTATATCTAGACTAACGAGATCTCTCGTTATACAACCGTCTTCTATATCTAGACTAACGAGATCCGTCTGTACAACCGTCTTCTATATCTAGACTAACGAGATCCGTCTGTACAACAGTTTTCTATATCTAGACTAACGAGATACGTCGTTGGACAAACGTCTTCAATATCTAGACTAACGAGATCGGTCTGTACAACCGTCTTCTATATCTAGACTAACGAGATCCGTCGTTGTACAACCGTCTTCTATATCTAGACTAACGAGATCTCTCGATGTACAACCGTCTTCTATATCTAGACTAACGGGATCCGCCTGTACAACCGTCTTCTATATCTAGACTAACGAGATCTCTCGTTATACATCCCGTCATCTATATCTAGACTAACGAGATCCGTCTGTACAACCGTCTTCTATATCTAGACTACCGAGATCCGTCTGTACAACCGTCTTCTATATCTAGACTAACGAGAACCGTCTGTACAACCGTTTTCTATATCTAGACTAACGAGATCTCTCGATGTACAACCGTCTTCTATACCTAGACTAACGGGATCCGTCTGTACAACCGTCTTCTATATCTAGACTAACGACATCTCTCGTTATACAACCGTCTTCTATATCTAGACTAACGGGTCTCTCGTTATACAACCGTCTTCTATATCTAGACTAACGAGATCCGTCTGTACAACCGTCTTCTATATCTAGACTAACGAGATCTCTCGTTATACAACCGTCTTCTATATCTAGACTAACGAGATCTCTCGTTATACAACCGTCTTCTATATCTAGACTAACGAGATCTCTCGTTATACAACCGTCTTCTATATCTAGACTAACGAGATCTCTCGTTATACAACCGTCTTCTATATCTAGACTAACGAGATCCGTCTGTACAACCGTCTTCTATATCTAGACTAACGAGATCCGTCTGTACAACAGTTTTCTATATCTAGACTAACGAGATACGTCGTTGGACAAACGTCTTCAATATCTAGACTAACGAGATCGGTCTGTACAACCGTCTTCTATATCTAGACTAACGAGATCCGTCGTTGTACAACCGTCTTCTATATCTAGACTAACGAGATCTCTCGATGTACAACCGTCTTCTATATCTAGACTAACGGGATCCGCCTGTACAACCGTCTTCTATATCTAGACTAACGAGATCTCTCGTTATACATCCCGTCTTCTATATCTAGACTAACGAGATCCGTCTGTACAACCGTCTTCTATATCTAGACTACCGAGATCCGTCTGTACAACCGTCTTCTATATCTAGACTAACGAGAACCGTCTGTACAACCGTTTTCTATATCTAGACTAACGAGATCTCTCGTTATTCAACCGTCTTCTATATCTAGACTAACGAGGTCTCTCGTTATTCAACCGTCTTCTATATCTAGACTAACGAAATCCGTCTGTATAACCGTCTTCTATATCTAGACTAACGAGATCCGTCTGTACAACCGTCTTCTATATCTAGACTAACGAGATCTCTCGTTATACAACCGTCTTCTATATCTAGACTAACGGGTCTCTCGTTATACAACCGTCTTCTATATCTAGACTAACGAGATCTCTCGATATTCAACCGTCTTCTATATCTAGACTAACGAAATCCGTCTGTATAACCGTCTTCTATATCTAGACTACCGAGATCCGTCTGTACAACCGTCTTCTATATCTAACCTAACGAGAACCGTCTGTATAACCGTCTTCTATATCTAGACTAACGAGAACCGTCTGTACAACCGTCTTCTATATCTAGACTAACGAGATCTCTCGATGTACAACCGTCTTCTATACCTAGACTAACGGGATCCGTCTGTACAACCGTCTTCTATATCAAGACTAACGAGATCTCTCGTTATACATCCCGTCTTCTATATCTAGACTAACGAGATCCGTCTGTACAACCGTCTTCTATATCTAGACTAACGAGATCCGTCTGTACAACCGTCTTCTTTATCTGGACTAACGAGATCCGTCTGTACAACCATCTTCTATATCTAGACTAACGAGATACGTCTGTACAACCGTCATCTATATCTAGACTAACGAGATACGTCCTTGGACAAAGGTCTTCAATATCTAGACTAACGAGATCCGTCGTTGTACAACCGTCTTCTATATCTAGACTAACGAGATCCGTCGTTGTACAACCGTCTTTTATATCTACACTAACGAGATCTCTCGTTGTACAACCGTCTTTTATATCTACACTAACGAGATCTCTCGTTATACAACCGTCCTCTATATCTAGACTAACGAGATCCGTCTGTACAACCGTCTTCTATATCTAGACTAACGAGATCTCTCGTTATACAACCGTCTTCTATATCTAGACTAACGAGATCTCTCGTTATACAACCGTCTTCTATATCTAGACTAACGAGATCTCTCGTTATACAACCGTCTTCTATATCTAGACTAACGAGATCCGTCTGCGCAACCGTCTTCTATATCTAGACTAACGAGATCCGTTGTTGTACAACCCTCTTCTATATCTAGACTAACGAGATCCGTCGTTGTACAACCGTCTTCTATATCTAGACTAACGAGATACGTCTGTACAACCGTCATCTATATCTAGACTAACGAGATACGTCCTTGGACAAACGTCTTCAATATCTAGACTAACGAGATCCGTCGTTGTACAACCGTCTTCTATATCTAGACTAACGAGATCCGTCGTTGTACAACCGTCTTTTATATCTACACTAACGAGATCTCTCGTTATACAACCGTCTTCTATATCTAGACTAACGAGATCCGTCTGTACAACCGTCTTCTATATCTAGACTAACGAGATCCGTCGTCTATATCTAGACTAACGAGCTCTGTGTGTACAACCGTCTTCTATGTCTAGACTAACGAGATCCGTCTGTACAACCGTCTTCTATATCTAGACTAACGAGATCCGTCAGTACAACCGTCTTCTTTATCTGGACTAACGAGATCCGTCTGTACAACCATCTTCTATATCTAGACTAACGAGATCTCTCGTTATACAACCCTCTTCTATATCTAGACTAACGAGATCCGTCTGTACAGCCGTCTTCTATATCTAGACTAACGAGATCCGTCGTTGTACAACCGTCTTCTATATCTAGACTACCGAGATCCGTCTGTACAACCGTCTTCTATATCTAGACTAACGAGAACCGTCTGTATAACCGTCTTCTATATCTAGACTAACGAGATCTCTCGATGTACAACCGTCTTCTATACCTAGACTAACGGGATCCGTCTGTACAACCGTCTTCTATATCTAGACTAACGAGATCTCTCGTTATACATCCCGTCTTCTATATCTAGACTAACGAGATCCGTCTGTACAACCGTCTTCTATATCTAGACTAACGAGATCCGTCTGTACAACCGTCTTCTCTATCTGGACTAACGAGATCCGTCTGTACAACCATCTTCTATATCTAGACTAACGAGATCTCTCGTTATACAACCGTCTTCTATATCTAGACTAACGAAATCCGTCTGTAGAACCGTCTTCTATATCTAGACTAACGAGATCCGTCTGTACAACCGTCTTCTATATCTAGACTAACGAGATCTCTCGTTATACAACCGTCTTCTATATCTAGACTACCGAGATCCGTCTGTACAACCGTCTTCTATATCTAGACTAACGAGAACCGTCTGTACAACCGTTTTCTATATCTAGACTAACGAGATCCGTCTGTATAACCGTCTTCTATATCTAGACTAACGAGATCCGTCTGTATAACCGTCTTCTATATCTAGACTAACGAGATCTCTCGTTATACAACCGTCTTCTATATCTAGACTAACGAGATCCGTCTGTACAACCGTCTTCTATATCTAGACTAACGAGATCCGTCTGTACAACCGTCTTCTATATCTAGACTAACGAGATCCGTCTGTACAACCGTCTTCTATATCTAGACTAACGAGATCCGTCTGTACAACCGTCTTCTATATCTAGACTAACGACATCTCTCGTTATACAACCGTCTTCTATATCTAGACTAACGGGTCTCTCGTTATACAACCGTCTTCTATATCTAGACTAACGAGATCCGTCTGTACAACCGTCTTCTATATCTAGACTAACGAGATCTCTCGTTATACAACCGTCTTCTATATCTAGACTACCGAGATCCGTCTGTACAACCGTCTTCTATATCTAGACTAACGAGAACCGTCTGTACAACCGTTTTCTATATCTAGACTAACGAGATCTCTCGATGTACAACCGTCTTCTATACCTAGACTAACGGGATCCGTCTGTACAACCGTCTTCTATATCTAGACTAACGAGATCTCTCGATATTCAACCGTCTTCTATATCTAGACTAACGAAATCCGTCTGTATAACCGTCTTCTATATCTAGACTAACGAGATCCGTCTGTATAACCGTCTTCTATATCTAGACTAACGAGATCTCTCGTTATACAACCGTCTTCTATATCTAGACTAACGAGATCCGTCTGTACAACCGTCTTCTATATCTAGACTAACGAGATCCGTCTGTACAACCGTCTTCTAGATCTAGACTAACGAGATCCGTCTGTACAACCGTCTTCTATATCTAGACTAACGAGATCCGTCTGTACAACCGTCTTCTATATCTAGACTAACGACATCTCTCGTTATACAACCGTCTTCTATATCTAGACTAACGGGTCTCTCGTTATACAACCGTCTTCTATATCTAGACTAACGAGATCCGTCTGTACAACCGTCTTCTATATCTAGACTAACGAGATCTCTCGTTATACAACCGTCTTCTATATCTAGACTAACGAGATCTCTCGTTATACAACCGTCTTCTATATCTAGACTAACGAGATCTCTCGATGTACAACCGTCTTCTATATCTAGACTAACGAGATCCGTTGTTGTACAACCCTCTTCTATATCTAGACTAACGAGATCCGTCGTTGTACAACCGTCTTCTATATCTAGACTAACGAGATACGTCTGTACAACCGTCATCTATATCTAGACTAACGAGATACGTCCTTGGACAAACGTCTTCAATATCTAGACTAACGAGATCCGTCGATGTACAACCGTCTTCTATATCTAGACTAACGAGATCCGTCGTTGTACAACCGTCTTTTATATCTACACTAACGAGATCTCTCGTTATACAACCGTCTTCTATATCTAGACTAACGAGATCCGTCTGTACAACCGTCGACTATATCTAGACTAACGAGATCTCTCGTTATACAACCGTCTTCTATATCTAGACTAACGGGTCTCTCGTTATACAACCGTCTTCTATATCTAGACTAACGAGATCCGTCTGTACAACCGTCTTCTATATCTAGACTAACGAGATCTCTCGTTATACAACCGTCTTCTATATCTAGACTAACGAGATCTCTCGTTATACAACCGTCTTCTATATCTAGACTAACGAGATCTCTCGTTATACAACCGTCTTCTATATCTAGACTAACGAGATCCGTCTGTACAACCGTCTTCTATATCTAGACTAACGAGATCCGTCTGTACAACCGTCTTCTATATCTAGACTAACGAGATCCGTCTGTACAACCGTCTTCTATATCTAGACTAACGAGATCCGTCGTTGTACAACCGTCTTTTATATCTACACTAACGAGATCTCTCGTTATACAACCGTCTTCTATATCTAGACTAACGAGATCCGTCTGTACAACCGTCTTCTATATCTAGACTAACGAGATCCGTCTGTACAACCGTCTTCTATATCTAGACTAACGAGATCCGTCATTGTACAACCGTCTTTTATATCTACACTAACGAGATCTCTCGTTATACAACCGTCTTCTATATCTAGACTAACGAGATCCGTCTGTACAACCGTCTTCTATATCTAGACTAAAGAGATCCGTCTGTACAACCGTCTTCTATATCTAGACTAACGAGATCCGTCTTCTATATCTAGACTAACGAGCTCTGTCTGTACAACCGTCTTCTATGTCTAGACTAACGAGATCCGTCTGTACATCCGTCATCTATATCTAGACTAACGAGATACGTCCTTGGACAAACGTCTTCAATATCTAGACTAACGTGATCCGTCGTTGTACAACCGTCTTCTATATCTAGACTAACGGGATCCGTCTGTACAACCGGCTTCTATATCTAGACTAACGAGATCCGTCGTTGTACAACCCTCTTCTATATCTAGACTAACGAGATCCGTCTATACAACCGTCTTCTATATCTAGACTAACGAGATCTCTCGTTATACAACCGTCTTCTATATCTAGACTAACGAGATCCGTCTGTACAACCGTCTTCTATATCTAGACTAACGAGATCCGTCTGTACAACCGTCTTCTATATCTAGACTAACGAGATCCGTCTGTACAACCGTCTTCTATATCTAGACTAACGAGATCCGTCGTTGTACAACCGTCTTCTATATCTAGACTAACGAGATCTCTCGTTATACAACCGTCTTCTATATCTAGACTAACGAGATCTCTCGTTATACAACCGTCTTCTATATCTAGACTAACGAGATCTCTCGTTATACAACCGTCTTCTATATCTAGACTAACGAGATCCGTCGTTGTACAACCGTCTTTTATATCTACACTAACGAGATCTCTCGTTATACAACCGTCTTCTATATCTAGACTAACGAGATCCGTCTGTACAACCGTCTTCTATATCTAGACTAACGAGATCCGTCTGTACAACCGTCTTCTATATCTAGACTAACGAGATCCGTCTTCTATATCTAGACTAACGAGCTCTGTCTGTACAACCGTCTTCTATGTCTAGACTAACGAGATCCGTCTGTACATCCGTCATCTATATCTAGACTAACGAGATACGTCCTTGGACAAACGTCTTCAATATCTAGACTAACGTGATCCGTCGTTGTACAACCGTCTTCTATATCTAGACTAACGGGATCCGTCTGTACAACCGGCTTCTATATCTAGACTAACGAGATCCGTCGTTGTACAACCCTCTTCTATATCTAGACTAACGAGATCCGTCTATACAACCGTCTTCTATATCTAGACTAACGAGATCTCTCGTTATACAACCGTCTTCTATATCTAGACTAACGAGATCCGTCTGTACAACCGTCTTCTATATCTAGACTAACGAGATCCGTCTGTACAACCGTCTTCTATATCTAGACTAACGAGATCCGTCTGTACAACCGTCTTCTATATCTAGACTAACGAGATCCGTCGTTGTACAACCGTCTTCTATATCTAGACTAACGAGATCTCTCGTTATACAACCGTCTTCTATATCTAGACTAACGAGATCTCTCGTTATACAACCGTCTTCTATATCTAGACTAACGAGATCTCTCGTTATACAACCGTCTTCTATATCTAGACTAACGAGATCCGTCGTTGTACAACCGTCTTTTATATCTACACTAACGAGATCTCTCGTTATACAACCGTCTTCTATATCTAGACTAACGAGATCCGTCTGTACAACCGTCTTCTATATCTAGACTAACGAGATCCGTCTGTACAACCGTCTTCTATATCTAGACTAACGAGATCCGTCTTCTATATCTAGACTAACGAGCTCTGTCTGTACAACCGTCTTCTATGTCTAGACTAACGAGATCCGTCTGTACATCCGTCATCTATATCTAGACTAACGAGATACGTCCTTGGACAAACGTCTTCAATATCTAGACTAACGTGATCCGTCGTTGTACAACCGTCTTCTATATCTAGACTAACGGGATCCGTCTGTACAACCGCCTTCTATATCTAGACTAACGAGATCCGTCGTTGTACAACCCTCTTCTATATCTAGACTAACGAGATCCGTCTATACAACCGTCTTCTATATCTAGACTAACGAGATCTCTCGTTATACAATCGTCTTCTATATCTAGACTAACGAGATCCGTCGGTACAACCCTCTTCTATATCTAGACTAACGAGATCCGTCTGTACAACAGTTTTCTATATCTAGACTAACGAGATACGTCGTTGGACAAACGTCTTCAATATCTAGACTAACGAGATCGGTCTGTACAACCGTCTTCTATATCTAGACTAACGAGATCCGTCGTTGTACAACCGTCTTCTATATCTAGACTAACGAGATCTCTCGATGTACAACCGTCTTCTATATCTAGACTAACGGGATCCGCCTGTACAACCGTCTTCTATATCTAGACTAACGAGATCTCTCGTTATACATCCCGTCTTCTATATCTAGACTAACGAGATCCGTCTGTACAACCGTCTTCTATATCTAGACTAACGAGATCCGTCTGTACAACAGTCTTCTATATCTAGACTAACGAGATACGTCCTTGGACAAACGTCTTCAATATCTAGACTAACGAGATCGGTCTGTACAACCGTCTTCTATATCTAGACTAACGAGATCCGTCGTTGTACAACCGTCTTCTATATCTAGACTAACGAGATCTCTCGTTATACAACCGTCTTCTATATCTAGACTAACGAGATCTCTCGTTATACAACCGTCTTCTATATCTAGACTAACGAGATCTCTCGTTATACAACCGTCTTCTATATCTAGACTAACGAGATCCGTCTGCGCAACCGTCTTCTATATCTAGACTAACGAGATCCGTTGTTGTACAACCCTCTTCTATATCTAGACTAACGAGATCCGTCGTTGTACAACCGTCTTCTATATCTAGACTAACGAGATACGTCTGTACAACCGTCATCTATATCTAGACTAACGAGATACGTCCTTGGACAAACGTCTTCAATATCTAGACTAACGAGATCCGTCGTTGTACAACCGTCTTCTATATCTAGACTAACGAGATCCGTCGTTGTACAACCGTCTTTTATATCTACACTAACGAGATCTCTCGTTATACAACCGTCTTCTATATCTAGACTAACGAGATCCGTCTGTACAACCGTCGACTATATCTAGACTAACGAGATCTCTCGTTATACAACCGTCTTCTATATCTAGACTAACGGGTCTCTCGTTATACAACCGTCTTCTATATCTAGACTAACGAGATCCGTCTGTACAACCGTCTTCTATATCTAGACTAACGAGATCTCTCGTTATACAACCGTCTTCTATATCTAGACTAACGAGATCTCTCGTTATACAACCGTCTTCTATATCTAGACTAACGAGATCTCTCGTTATACAACCGTCTTCTATATCTAGACTAACGAGATCTCTCGTTATACAACCGTCTTCTATATCTAGACTAACGAGATCTCTCGTTATACAACCGTCTTCTATATCTAGACTAACGAGATCCGTCTGTACAACCCTCTTCTATATCTAGACTAACGAGATCCGTCGTTGTACAACCGTCTTCTATATCTAGACTAACGAGATACGTCTGTACAACCGTCATCTATATCTAGACTAACGAGATACGTCCTTGGACAAACGTCTTCAATATCTAGACTAACGAGATCCGTCGATGTACAACCGTCTTCTATATCTAGACTAACGAGATCCGTCGTTGTACAACCGTCTTTTATATCTACACTAACGAGATCTCTCGTTATACAACCGTCTTCTATATCTAGACTAACGAGATCCGTCTGTACAACCGTCGACTATATCTAGACTAACGAGATCTCTCGTTATACAACCGTCTTCTATATCTAGACTAACGGGTCTCTCGTTATACAACCGTCTTCTATATCTAGACTAACGAGATCCGTCTGTACAACCGTCTTCTATATCTAGACTAACGAGATCTCTCGTTATACAACCGTCTTCTATATCTAGACTAACGAGATCTCTCGTTATACAACCGTCTTCTATATCTAGACTAACGAGATCTCTCGTTATACAACCGTCTTCTATATCTAGACTAACGAGATCCGTCTGTACAACCGTCTTCTATATCTAGACTAACGAGATCCGTCTGTACAACCGTCTTCTATATCTAGACTAACGAGATCCGTCTGTACAACCGTCTTCTATATCTAGACTAACGAGATCCGTCGTTGTACAACCGTCTTTTATATCTACACTAACGAGATCTCTCGTTATACAACCGTCTTCTATATCTAGACTAACGAGATCCGTCTGTACAACCGTCTTCTATATCTAGACTAACGAGATCCGTCTGTACAACCGTCTTCTATATCTAGACTAACGAGATCCGTCATTGTACAACCGTCTTTTATATCTACACTAACGAGATCTCTCGTTATACAACCGTCTTCTATATCTAGACTAACGAGATCCGTCTGTACAACCGTCTTCTATATCTAGACTAAAGAGATCCGTCTGTACAACCGTCTTCTATATCTAGACTAACGAGATCCGTCTTCTATATCTAGACTAACGAGCTCTGTCTGTACAACCGTCTTCTATGTCTAGACTAACGAGATCCGTCTGTACATCCGTCATCTATATCTAGACTAACGAGATACGTCCTTGGACAAACGTCTTCAATATCTAGACTAACGTGATCCGTCGTTGTACAACCGTCTTCTATATCTAGACTAACGGGATCCGTCTGTACAACCGGCTTCTATATCTAGACTAACGAGATCCGTCGTTGTACAACCCTCTTCTATATCTAGACTAACGAGATCCGTCTATACAACCGTCTTCTATATCTAGACTAACGAGATCTCTCGTTATACAACCGTCTTCTATATCTAGACTAACGAGATCCGTCTGTACAACCGTCTTCTATATCTAGACTAACGAGATCCGTCTGTACAACCGCCTTCTATATCTAGACTAACGAGATCCGTCGTTGTACAACCCTCTTCTATATCTAGACTAACGAGATCCGTCTATACAACCGTCTTCTATATCTAGACTAACGAGATCTCTCGTTATACAATCGTCTTCTATATCTAGACTAACGAGATCCGTCGGTACAACCCTCTTCTATATCTAGACTAACGAGATCCGTCTGTACAACAGTTTTCTATATCTAGACTAACGAGATACGTCGTTGGACAAACGTCTTCAATATCTAGACTAACGAGATCGGTCTGTACAACCGTCTT
This sequence comes from Andrena bicolor, assembly GCA_960531205.1. NCBI lineage: Eukaryota > Metazoa > Arthropoda > Insecta > Hymenoptera > Andrenidae > Andrena > Andrena bicolor. The sequence continues at coordinate 508,879 of CAUIJW010000190.1, forward strand.
CTATATCTAGACTAACGAGATCCGTCGTTGTACAACCGTCTTCTATATCTAGACTAACGAGATCTCTCGATGTACAACCGTCTTCTATATCTAGACTAACGGGATCCGCCTGTACAACCGTCTTCTATATCTAGACTAACGAGATCTCTCGTTATACATCCCGTCTTCTATATCTAGACTAACGAGATCCGTCTGTACAACCGTCTTCTATATCTAGACTAACGAGATCCGTCTGTACAACAGTCTTCTATATCTAGACTAACGAGATACGTCCTTGGACAAACGTCTTCAATATCTAGACTAACGAGATCGGTCTGTACAACCGTCTTCTATATCTAGACTAACGAGATCCGTCGTTGTACAACCGTCTTCTATATCTAGACTAACGAGATCTCTCGTTATACAACCGTCTTCTATATCTAGACTAACGAGATCTCTCGTTATACAACCGTCTTCTATATCTAGACTAACGAGATCTCTCGTTATACAACCGTCTTCTATATCTAGACTAACGAGATCCGTCTGCGCAACCGTCTTCTATATCTAGACTAACGAGATCCGTTGTTGTACAACCCTCTTCTATATCTAGACTAACGAGATCCGTCGTTGTACAACCGTCTTCTATATCTAGACTAACGAGATACGTCTGTACAACCGTCATCTATATCTAGACTAACGAGATACGTCCTTGGACAAACGTCTTCAATATCTAGACTAACGAGATCCGTCGTTGTACAACCGTCTTCTATATCTAGACTAACGAGATCCGTCGTTGTACAACCGTCTTTTATATCTACACTAACGAGATCTCTCGTTATACAACCGTCTTCTATATCTAGACTAACGAGATCCGTCTGTACAACCGTCGACTATATCTAGACTAACGAGATCTCTCGTTATACAACCGTCTTCTATATCTAGACTAACGGGTCTCTCGTTATACAACCGTCTTCTATATCTAGACTAACGAGATCCGTCTGTACAACCGTCTTCTATATCTAGACTAACGAGATCTCTCGTTATACAACCGTCTTCTATATCTAGACTAACGAGATCTCTCGTTATACAACCGTCTTCTATATCTAGACTAACGAGATCTCTCGTTATACAACCGTCTTCTATATCTAGACTAACGAGATCTCTCGTTATACAACCGTCTTCTATATCTAGACTAACGAGATCTCTCGTTATACAACCGTCTTCTATATCTAGACTAACGAGATCCGTCTGTACAACCCTCTTCTATATCTAGACTAACGAGATCCGTCGTTGTACAACCGTCTTCTATATCTAGACTAACGAGATACGTCTGTACAACCGTCATCTATATCTAGACTAACGAGATACGTCCTTGGACAAACGTCTTCAATATCTAGACTAACGAGATCCGTCGATGTACAACCGTCTTCTATATCTAGACTAACGAGATCCGTCGTTGTACAACCGTCTTTTATATCTACACTAACGAGATCTCTCGTTATACAACCGTCTTCTATATCTAGACTAACGAGATCCGTCTGTACAACCGTCGACTATATCTAGACTAACGAGATCTCTCGTTATACAACCGTCTTCTATATCTAGACTAACGGGTCTCTCGTTATACAACCGTCTTCTATATCTAGACTAACGAGATCCGTCTGTACAACCGTCTTCTATATCTAGACTAACGAGATCTCTCGTTATACAACCGTCTTCTATATCTAGACTAACGAGATCTCTCGTTATACAACCGTCTTCTATATCTAGACTAACGAGATCTCTCGTTATACAACCGTCTTCTATATCTAGACTAACGAGATCCGTCTGTACAACCGTCTTCTATATCTAGACTAACGAGATCCGTCTGTACAACCGTCTTCTATATCTAGACTAACGAGATCCGTCTGTACAACCGTCTTCTATATCTAGACTAACGAGATCCGTCGTTGTACAACCGTCTTTTATATCTACACTAACGAGATCTCTCGTTATACAACCGTCTTCTATATCTAGACTAACGAGATCCGTCTGTACAACCGTCTTCTATATCTAGACTAACGAGATCCGTCTGTACAACCGTCTTCTATATCTAGACTAACGAGATCCGTCATTGTACAACCGTCTTTTATATCTACACTAACGAGATCTCTCGTTATACAACCGTCTTCTATATCTAGACTAACGAGATCCGTCTGTACAACCGTCTTCTATATCTAGACTAAAGAGATCCGTCTGTACAACCGTCTTCTATATCTAGACTAACGAGATCCGTCTTCTATATCTAGACTAACGAGCTCTGTCTGTACAACCGTCTTCTATGTCTAGACTAACGAGATCCGTCTGTACATCCGTCATCTATATCTAGACTAACGAGATACGTCCTTGGACAAACGTCTTCAATATCTAGACTAACGTGATCCGTCGTTGTACAACCGTCTTCTATATCTAGACTAACGGGATCCGTCTGTACAACCGGCTTCTATATCTAGACTAACGAGATCCGTCGTTGTACAACCCTCTTCTATATCTAGACTAACGAGATCCGTCTATACAACCGTCTTCTATATCTAGACTAACGAGATCTCTCGTTATACAACCGTCTTCTATATCTAGACTAACGAGATCCGTCTGTACAACCGTCTTCTATATCTAGACTAACGAGATCCGTCTGTACAACCGTCTTCTATATCTAGACTAACGAGATCCGTCTGTACAACCGTCTTCTATATCTAGACTAACGAGATCCGTCGTTGTACAACCGTCTTCTATATCTAGACTAACGAGATCTCTCGTTATACAACCGTCTTCTATATCTAGACTAACGAGATCTCTCGTTATACAACCGTCTTCTATATCTAGACTAACGAGATCTCTCGTTATACAACCGTCTTCTATATCTAGACTAACGAGATCCGTCGTTGTACAACCGTCTTTTATATCTACACTAACGAGATCTCTCGTTATACAACCGTCTTCTATATCTAGACTAACGAGATCCGTCTGTACAACCGTCTTCTATATCTAGACTAACGAGATCCGTCTGTACAACCGTCTTCTATATCTAGACTAACGAGATCCGTCTTCTATATCTAGACTAACGAGCTCTGTCTGTACAACCGTCTTCTATGTCTAGACTAACGAGATCCGTCTGTACATCCGTCATCTATATCTAGACTAACGAGATACGTCCTTGGACAAACGTCTTCAATATCTAGACTAACGTGATCCGTCGTTGTACAACCGTCTTCTATATCTAGACTAACGGGATCCGTCTGTACAACCGCCTTCTATATCTAGACTAACGAGATCCGTCGTTGTACAACCCTCTTCTATATCTAGACTAACGAGATCCGTCTATACAACCGTCTTCTATATCTAGACTAACGAGATCTCTCGTTATACAATCGTCTTCTATATCTAGACTAACGAGATCCGTCGGTACAACCCTCTTCTATATCTAGACTAACGAGATCCGTCTGTACAACAGTTTTCTATATCTAGACTAACGAGATACGTCGTTGGACAAACGTCTTCAATATCTAGACTAACGAGATCGGTCTGTACAACCGTCTTCTATATCTAGACTAACGAGATCCGTCGTTGTACAACCGTCTTCTATATCTAGACTAACGAGATCTCTCGATGTACAACCGTCTTCTATATCTAGACTAACGGGATCCGCCTGTACAACCGTCTTCTATATCTAGACTAACGAGATCTCTCGTTATACATCCCGTCTTCTATATCTAGACTAACGAGATCCGTCTGTACAACCGTCTTCTATATCTAGACTAACGAGATCCGTCTGTACAACAGTCTTCTATATCTAGACTAACGAGATACGTCCTTGGACAAACGTCTTCAATATCTAGACTAACGAGATCGGTCTGTACAACCGTCTTCTATATCTAGACTAACGAGATCCGTCGTTGTACAACCGTCTTCTATATCTAGACTAACGAGATCTCTCGTTATACAACCGTCTTCTATATCTAGACTAACGAGATCTCTCGTTATACAACCGTCTTCTATATCTAGACTAACGAGATCTCTCGTTATACAACCGTCTTCTATATCTAGACTAACGAGATCCGTCTGCGCAACCGTCTTCTATATCTAGACTAACGAGATCCGTTGTTGTACAACCCTCTTCTATATCTAGACTAACGAGATCCGTCGTTGTACAACCGTCTTCTATATCTAGACTAACGAGATACGTCTGTACAACCGTCATCTATATCTAGACTAACGAGATACGTCCTTGGACAAACGTCTTCAATATCTAGACTAACGAGATCCGTCGTTGTACAACCGTCTTCTATATCTAGACTAACGAGATCCGTCGTTGTACAACCGTCTTTTATATCTACACTAACGAGATCTCTCGTTATACAACCGTCTTCTATATCTAGACTAACGAGATCCGTCTGTACAACCGTCGACTATATCTAGACTAACGAGATCTCTCGTTATACAACCGTCTTCTATATCTAGACTAACGGGTCTCTCGTTATACAACCGTCTTCTATATCTAGACTAACGAGATCCGTCTGTACAACCGTCTTCTATATCTAGACTAACGAGATCTCTCGTTATACAACCGTCTTCTATATCTAGACTAACGAGATCTCTCGTTATACAACCGTCTTCTATATCTAGACTAACGAGATCTCTCGTTATACAACCGTCTTCTATATCTAGACTAACGAGATCTCTCGTTATACAACCGTCTTCTATATCTAGACTAACGAGATCTCTCGTTATACAACCGTCTTCTATATCTAGACTAACGAGATCCGTCTGTACAACCCTCTTCTATATCTAGACTAACGAGATCCGTCTGTACAACAGTTTTCTATATCTAGACTAACGAGATACGTCGTTGGACAAACGTCTTCAATATCTAGACTAACGAGATCGGTCTGTACAACCGTCTTCTATATCTAGACTAACGAGATCCGTCGTTGTACAACCGTCTTCTATATCTAGACTAACGAGATCTCTCGATGTACAACCGTCTTCTATATCTAGACTAACGGGATCCGCCTGTACAACCGTCTTCTATATCTAGACTAACGAGATCTCTCGTTATACATCCCGTCTTCTATATCTAGACTAACGAGATCCGTCTGTACAACCGTCTTCTATATCTAGACTAACGAGATCCGTCTGTACAACAGTCTTCTATATCTAGACTAACGAGATACGTCCTTGGACAAACGTCTTCAATATCTAGACTAACGAGATCCGTCGTTGTACAACCGTCTTCTATATCTAGACTAACGAGATCCGTCTGTACAACCGTCTTCTATATCTAGACTAACGAGATCCATCGTTCTACAACCCTCTTCTATATCTAGACTAACGAGATCCGTCTATACAACCGCCTTCTATATCTAGACTAACGAGATCCGTCTGTACAACCGTCTTCTATATCTAGACTAACGAGATCCATCTGTACAACTGTCTTCTATATCTAGACTAACGAGATCTGTCTGTACAACCGTCTTCTATATCTAGACTAACGAGATCTCTCGTTATTCAACCGTCTTCTATATCTAGACTAACGAGGTCTCTCGTTATTCAACCGTCTTCTATATCTAGACTAACGAAATCCGTCTGTATAACCGTCTTCTATATCTAGACTAACGAGATCCGTCTGTACAACCGTCTTCTATATCTAGACTAACGAGATCTCTCGTTATACAACCGTCTTCTATATCTAGACTAACGGGTCTCTCGTTATACAACCGTCTTCTATATCTAGACTAACGAGATCTCTCGATATTCAACCGTCTTCTATATCTAGACTAACGAGATACGTCTGTACAACCGTCATCTATATCTAGACTAACGAGATACGTCCTTGGACAAAGGTCTTCAATATCTAGACTAACGAGATCCGTCGTTGTACAACCGTCTTCTATATCTAGACTAACGAGATCCGTCGTTGTACAACCGTCTTTTATATCTACACTAACGAGATCTCTCGTTGTACAACCGTCTTTTATATCTACACTAACGAGATCTCTCGTTATACAACCGTCCTCTATATCTAGACTAACGAGATCCGTCTGTACAACCGTCTTCTATATCTAGACTAACGAGATCTCTCGTTATACAACCGTCTTCTATATCTAGACTAACGAGATCTCTCGTTATACAACCGTCTTCTATATCTAGACTAACGAGATCTCTCGTTATACAACCGTCTTCTATATCTAGACTAACGAGATCCGTCTGCGCAACCGTCTTCTATATCTAGACTAACGAGATCCGTTGTTGTACAACCCTCTTCTATATCTAGACTAACGAGATCCGTCGTTGTACAACCGTCTTCTATATCTAGACTAACGAGATACGTCTGTACAACCGTCATCTATATCTAGACTAACGAGATACGTCCTTGGACAAACGTCTTCAATATCTAGACTAACGAGATCCGTCGTTGTACAACCGTCTTCTATATCTAGACTAACGAGATCCGTCGTTGTACAACCGTCTTTTATATCTACACTAACGAGATCTCTCGTTATACAACCGTCTTCTATATCTAGACTAACGAGATCCGTCTGTACAACCGTCTTCTATATCTAGACTAACGAGATCCGTCGTCTATATCTAGACTAACGAGCTCTGTGTGTACAACCGTCTTCTATGTCTAGACTAACGAGATCCGTCTGTACAACCGTCTTCTATATCTAGACTAACGAGATCCGTCAGTACAACCGTCTTCTTTATCTGGACTAACGAGATCCGTCTGTACAACCATCTTCTATATCTAGACTAACGAGATCTCTCGTTATACAACCCTCTTCTATATCTAGACTAACGAGATCCGTCTGTACAGCCGTCTTCTATATCTAGACTAACGAGATCCGTCGTTGTACAACCGTCTTCTATATCTAGACTACCGAGATCCGTCTGTACAACCGTCTTCTATATCTAGACTAACGAGAACCGTCTGTATAACCGTCTTCTATATCTAGACTAACGAGATCTCTCGATGTACAACCGTCTTCTATACCTAGACTAACGGGATCCGTCTGTACAACCGTCTTCTATATCTAGACTAACGAGATCTCTCGTTATACATCCCGTCTTCTATATCTAGACTAACGAGATCCGTCTGTACAACCGTCTTCTATATCTAGACTAACGAGATCCGTCTGTACAACCGTCTTCTCTATCTGGACTAACGAGATCCGTCTGTACAACCATCTTCTATATCTAGACTAACGAGATCTCTCGTTATACAACCGTCTTCTATATCTAGACTAACGAAATCCGTCTGTAGAACCGTCTTCTATATCTAGACTAACGAGATCCGTCTGTACAACCGTCTTCTATATCTAGACTAACGAGATCTCTCGTTATACAACCGTCTTCTATATCTAGACTACCGAGATCCGTCTGTACAACCGTCTTCTATATCTAGACTAACGAGAACCGTCTGTACAACCGTTTTCTATATCTAGACTAACGAGATCCGTCTGTATAACCGTCTTCTATATCTAGACTAACGAGATCCGTCTGTATAACCGTCTTCTATATCTAGACTAACGAGATCTCTCGTTATACAACCGTCTTCTATATCTAGACTAACGAGATCCGTCTGTACAACCGTCTTCTATATCTAGACTAACGAGATCCGTCTGTACAACCGTCTTCTATATCTAGACTAACGAGATCCGTCTGTACAACCGTCTTCTATATCTAGACTAACGAGATCCGTCTGTACAACCGTCTTCTATATCTAGACTAACGACATCTCTCGTTATACAACCGTCTTCTATATCTAGACTAACGGGTCTCTCGTTATACAACCGTCTTCTATATCTAGACTAACGAGATCCGTCTGTACAACCGTCTTCTATATCTAGACTAACGAGATCTCTCGTTATACAACCGTCTTCTATATCTAGACTACCGAGATCCGTCTGTACAACCGTCTTCTATATCTAGACTAACGAGAACCGTCTGTACAACCGTTTTCTATATCTAGACTAACGAGATCTCTCGATGTACAACCGTCTTCTATACCTAGACTAACGGGATCCGTCTGTACAACCGTCTTCTATATCTAGACTAACGAGATCTCTCGATATTCAACCGTCTTCTATATCTAGACTAACGAAATCCGTCTGTATAACCGTCTTCTATATCTAGACTAACGAGATCCGTCTGTATAACCGTCTTCTATATCTAGACTAACGAGATCTCTCGTTATACAACCGTCTTCTATATCTAGACTAACGAGATCCGTCTGTACAACCGTCTTCTATATCTAGACTAACGAGATCCGTCTGTACAACCGTCTTCTATATCTAGACTAACGAGATCCGTCTGTACAACCGTCTTCTATATCTAGACTAACGAGATCCGTCTGTACAACCGTCTTCTATATCTAGACTAACGACATCTCTCGTTATACAACCGTCTTCTATATCTAGACTAACGGGTCTCTCGTTATACAACCGTCTTCTATATCTAGACTAACGAGATCCGTCTGTACAACCGTCTTCTATATCTAGACTAACGAGATCTCTCGTTATACAACCGTCTTCTATATCTAGACTAACGAGATCTCTCGTTATACAACCGTCTTCTATATCTAGAATAACGAGATCTCTCGTTATACAACCGTCTTCTATATCTAGACTAACGAGATCTCTCGTTATACAACCGTCTTCTATATCTAGACTAACGAGATCTCTCGTTATACAACCGTCTTCTATATCTAGACTAACGAGATCCGTCTGTACAACCGTCTTCTATATCTAGACTAACGAGATCCGTCTGTACAACAGTTTTCTATATCTAGACTAACGAGATACGTCGTTGGACAAACGTCTTCAATATCTAGACTAACGAGATCGGTCTGTACAACCGTCTTCTATATCTAGACTAACGAGATCCGTCGTTGTACAACCGTCTTCTATATCTAGACTAACGAGATCTCTCGATGTACAACCGTCTTCTATATCTAGACTAACGGGATCCGCCTGTACAACCGTCTTCTATATCTAGACTAACGAGATCTCTCGTTATACATCCCGTCTTCTATATCTAGACTAACGAGATCCGTCTGTACAACCGTCTTCTATATCTAGACTACCGAGATCCGTCTGTACAACCGTCTTCTATATCTAGACTAACGAGAACCGTCTGTACAACCGTTTTCTATATCTAGACTAACGAGATCTCTCGATGTACAACCGTCTTCTATACCTAGACTAACGGGATCCGTCTGTACAACCGTCTTCTATATCTAGACTAACGACATCTCTCGTTATACAACCGTCTTCTATATCTAGACTAACGGGTCTCTCGTTATACAACCGTCTTCTATATCTAGACTAACGAGATCCGTCTGTACAACCGTCTTCTATATCTAGACTAACGAGATCTCTCGTTATACAACCGTCTTCTATATCTAGACTAACGAGATCTCTCGTTATACAACCGTCTTCTATATCTAGACTAACGAGATCTCTCGTTATACAACCGTCTTCTATATCTAGACTAACGAGATCTCTCGTTATACAACCGTCTTCTATATCTAGACTAACGAGATCTCTCGTTATACAACCGTCTTCTATATCTAGACTAACGAGATCTCTCGTTATACAACCGTCTTCTATATCTAGACTAACGAAATCCGTCTGTACAACCGTCTTCTATATCTAGACTAACGAGATCCGTCTGTACAACAGTTTTCTATATCTAGACTAACGAGATACGTCGTTGGACAAACGTCTTCAATATCTAGACTAACGAGATCGGTCTGTACAACCGTCTTCTATATCTAGACTAACGAGATCCGTCGTTGTACAACCGTCTTCTATATCTAGACTAACGAGATCTCTCGATATTCAACCGTCTTCTATATCTAGACTAACGAAATCCGTCTGTATAACCGTCTTCTATATCTAGACTAACGAGATCCGTCTGTATAACCGTCTTCTATATCTAGACTAACGAGATCTCTCGTTATACAACCGTCTTCTATATCTAGACTAACGAGATCCGTCTGTACAACCGTCTTCTATATCTAGACTAACGAGATCCGTCTGTACAACCGTCTTCTAGATCTAGACTAACGAGATCCGTCTGTACAACCGTCTTCTATATCTAGACTAACGAGATCCGTCTGTACAACCGTCTTCTATATCTAGACTAACGACATCTCTCGTTATACAACCGTCTTCTATATCTAGACTAACGGGTCTCTCGTTATACAACCGTCTTCTATATCTAGACTAACGAGATCCGTCTGTACAACCGTCTTCTATATCTAGACTAACGAGATCTCTCGTTATACAACCGTCTTCTATATCTAGACTAACGAGATCTCTCGTTATACAACCGTCTTCTATATCTAGACTAACGAGATCTCTCGTTATACAACCGTCTTCTATATCTAGACTAACGAGATCTCTCGTTATACAACCGTCTTCTATATCTAGACTAACGAGATCCGTCTGTACAACCGTCTTCTATATCTAGACTAACGAGATCCGTCTGTACAACAGTTTTCTATATCTAGACTAACGATATACGTCGTTGGACAAACGTCTTCAATATCTAGACTAACGAGATCGGTCTGTACAACCGTCTTCTATATCTAGACTAACGAGATCCGTCGTTGTACAACCGTCTTCTATATCTAGACTAACGAGATCTCTCGATGTACAACCGTCTTCTATATCTAGACTAACGGGATCCGCCTGTACAACCGTCTTCTATATCTAGACTAACGAGATCTCTCGTTATACATCCCGTCTTCTATATCTAGACTAACGAGATCCGTCTGTACAACCGTCTTCTATATCTAGACTACCGAGATCCGTCTGTACAACCGTCTTCTATATCTAGACTAACGAGAACCGTCTGTACAACCGTTTTCTATATCTAGACTAACGAGATCTCTCGATGTACAACCGTCTTCTATACCTAGACTAACGGGATCCGTCTGTACAACCGTCTTCTATATCTAGACTAACGACATCTCTCGTTATACAACCGTCTTCTATATCTAGACTAACGGGTCTCTCGTTATACAACCGTCTTCTATATCTAGACTAACGAGATCCGTCTGTACAACCGTCTTCTATATCTAGACTAACGAGATCTCTCGTTATACAACCGTCTTCTATATCTAGACTAACGAGATCTCTCGTTATACAACCGTCTTCTATATCTAGACTAACGAGATCTCTCGTTATACAACCGTCTTCTATATCTAGACTAACGAGATCTCTCGTTATACAACCGTCTTCTATATCTAGACTAACGAGATCTCTCGTTATACAACCGTCTTCTATATCTAGACTAACGAGATCTCTCGTTATACAACCGTCTTCTATATCTAGACTAACGAGATCCGTCTGTACAACCGTCTTCTATATCTAGACTAACGAGATCTCTCGTTATACAACCGTCTTCTATATCTAGACTAACGAGATCTCTCGTTATACAACCGTCTTCTATATCTAGACTAACGAGATCTCTCGATGTACAACCGTCTTCTATATCTAGACTAACGGGATCCGCCTGTACAACCGTCTTCTATATCTAGACTAACGAGATCTCTCGTTATACATCCCGTCATCTATATCTAGACTAACGAGATCCGTCTGTACAACCGTCTTCTATATCTAGACTACCGAGATCCGTCTGTACAACCGTCTTCTATATCTAGACTAACGAGAACCGTCTGTACAACCGTTTTCTATATCTAGACTAACGAGATCTCTCGATGTACAACCGTCTTCTATACCTAGACTAACGGGATCCGTCTGTACAACCGTCTTCTATATCTAGACTAACGACATCTCTCGTTATACAACCGTCTTCTATATCTAGACTAACGGGTCTCTCGTTATACAACCGTCTTCTATATCTAGACTAACGAGATCCGTCTGTACAACCGTCTTCTATATCTAGACTAACGAGATCTCTCGTTATACAACCGTCTTCTATATCTAGACTAACGAGATCTCTCGTTATACAACCGTCTTCTATATCTAGACTAACGAGATCTCTCGTTATACAACCGTCTTCTATATCTAGACTAACGAGATCTCTCGTTATACAACCGTCTTCTATATCTAGACTAACGAGATCCGTCTGTACAACCGTCTTCTATATCTAGACTAACGAGATCCGTCTGTACAACAGTTTTCTATATCTAGACTAACGAGATACGTCGTTGGACAAACGTCTTCAATATCTAGACTAACGAGATCGGTCTGTACAACCGTCTTCTATATCTAGACTAACGAGATCTCTCGTTATACAACCGTCTTCTATATCTAGACTAACGAGATCTCTCGTTATACAACCGTCTTCTATATCTAGACTAACGAGATCCGTCTGCGCAACCGTCTTCTATATCTAGACTAACGAGATCCGTTGTTGTACAACCCTCTTCTATATCTAGACTAACGAGATCCGTCGTTGTACAACCGTCTTCTATATCTAGACTAACGAGATACGTCTGTACAACCGTCATCTATATCTAGACTAACGAGATACGTCCTTGGACAAACGTCTTCAATATCTAGACTAACGAGATCCGTCGATGTACAACCGTCTTCTATATCTAGACTAACGAGATCCGTCGTTGTACAACCGTCTTTTATATCTACACTAACGAGATCTCTCGTTATACAACCGTCTTCTATATCTAGACTAACGAGATCCGTCTGTACAACCGTCGACTATATCTAGACTAACGAGATCTCTCGTTATACAACCGTCTTCTATATCTAGACTAACGGGTCTCTCGTTATACAACCGTCTTCTATATCTAGACTAACGAGATCCGTCTGTACAACCGTCTTCTATATCTAGACTAACGAGATCTCTCGTTATACAACCGTCTTCTATATCTAGACTAACGAGATCTCTCGTTATACAACCGTCTTCTATATCTAGACTAACGAGATCTCTCGTTATACAACCGTCTTCTATATCTAGACTAACGAGATCCGTCTGTACAACCGTCTTCTATATCTAGACTAACGAGATCCGTCTGTACAACCGTCTTCTATATCTAGACTAACGAGATCCGTCTGTACAACCGTCTTCTATATCTAGACTAACGAGATCCGTCGTTGTACAACCGTCTTTTATATCTACACTAACGAGATCTCTCGTTATACAACCGTCTTCTATATCTAGACTAACGAGATCCGTCTGTACAACCGTCTTCTATATCTAGACTAACGAGATCCGTCTGTACAACCGTCTTCTATATCTAGACTAACGAGATCCGTCATTGTACAACCGTCTTTTATATCTACACTAACGAGATCTCTCGTTATACAACCGTCTTCTATATCTAGACTAACGAGATCCGTCTGTACAACCGTCTTCTATATCTAGACTAAAGAGATCCGTCTGTACAACCGTCTTCTATATCTAGACTAACGAGATCCGTCTTCTATATCTAGACTAACGAGCTCTGTCTGTACAACCGTCTTCTATGTCTAGACTAACGAGATCCGTCTGTACATCCGTCATCTATATCTAGACTAACGAGATACGTCCTTGGACAAACGTCTTCAATATCTAGACTAACGTGATCCGTCGTTGTACAACCGTCTTCTATATCTAGACTAACGGGATCCGTCTGTACAACCGGCTTCTATATCTAGACTAACGAGATCCGTCGTTGTACAACCCTCTTCTATATCTAGACTAACGAGATCCGTCTATACAACCGTCTTCTATATCTAGACTAACGAGATCTCTCGTTATACAACCGTCTTCTATATCTAGACTAACGAGATCCGTCTGTACAACCGTCTTCTATATCTAGACTAACGAGATCCGTCTGTACAACCGTCTTCTATATCTAGACTAACGAGATCCGTCTGTACAACCGTCTTCTATATCTAGACTAACGAGATCCGTCGTTGTACAACCGTCTTCTATATCTAGACTAACGAGATCTCTCGTTATACAACCGTCTTCTATATCTAGACTAACGAGATCTCTCGTTATACAACCGTCTTCTATATCTAGACTAACGAGATCTCTCGTTATACAACCGTCTTCTATATCTAGACTAACGAGATCCGTCGTTGTACAACCGTCTTTTATATCTACACTAACGAGATCTCTCGTTATACAACCGTCTTCTATATCTAGACTAACGAGATCCGTCTGTACAACCGTCTTCTATATCTAGACTAACGAGATCCGTCTGTACAACCGTCTTCTATATCTAGACTAACGAGATCCGTCTTCTATATCTAGACTAACGAGCTCTGTCTGTACAACCGTCTTCTATGTCTAGACTAACGAGATCCGTCTGTACATCCGTCATCTATATCTAGACTAACGAGATACGTCCTTGGACAAACGTCTTCAATATCTAGACTAACGTGATCCGTCGTTGTACAACCGTCTTCTATATCTAGACTAACGGGATCCGTCTGTACAACCGCCTTCTATATCTAGACTAACGAGATCCGTCGTTGTACAACCCTCTTCTATATCTAGACTAACGAGATCCGTCTATACAACCGTCTTCTATATCTAGACTAACGAGATCTCTCGTTATACAATCGTCTTCTATATCTAGACTAACGAGATCCGTCTGTACAACCCTCTTCTATATCTAGACTAACGAGATCCGTCTGTACAACAGTTTTCTATATCTAGACTAACGAGATACGTCGTTGGACAAACGTCTTCAATATCTAGACTAACGAGATCGGTCTGTACAACCGTCTTCTATATCTAGACTAACGAGATCCGTCGTTGTACAACCGTCTTCTATATCTAGACTAACGAGATCTCTCGATGTACAACCGTCTTCTATATCTAGACTAACGGGATCCGCCTGTACAACCGTCTTCTATATCTAGACTAACGAGATCTCTCGTTATACATCCCGTCTTCTATATCTAGACTAACGAGATCCGTCTGTACAACCGTCTTCTATATCTAGACTAACGAGATCCGTCTGTACAACAGTCTTCTATATCTAGACTAACGAGATACGTCCTTGGACAAACGTCTTCAATATCTAGACTAACGAGATCGGTCTGTACAACCGTCTTCTATATCTAGACTAACGAGATCCGTCGTTGTACAACCGTCTTCTATATCTAGACTAACGAGATCTCTCGTTATACAACCGTCTTCTATATCTAGACTAACGAGATCTCTCGTTATACAACCGTCTTCTATATCTAGACTAACGAGATCTCTCGTTATACAACCGTCTTCTATATCTAGACTAACGAGATCCGTCTGCGCAACCGTCTTCTATATCTAGACTAACGAGATCCGTTGTTGTACAACCCTCTTCTATATCTAGACTAACGAGATCCGTCGTTGTACAACCGTCTTCTATATCTAGACTAACGAGATACGTCTGTACAACCGTCATCTATATCTAGACTAACGAGATACGTCCTTGGACAAACGTCTTCAATATCTAGACTAACGAGATCCGTCGTTGTACAACCGTCTTCTATATCTAGACTAACGAGATCCGTCGTTGTACAACCGTCTTTTATATCTACACTAACGAGATCTCTCGTTATACAACCGTCTTCTATATCTAGACTAACGAGATCCGTCTGTACAACCGTCGACTATATCTAGACTAACGAGATCTCTCGTTATACAACCGTCTTCTATATCTAGACTAACGGGTCTCTCGTTATACAACCGTCTTCTATATCTAGACTAACGAGATCCGTCTGTACAACCGTCTTCTATATCTAGACTAACGAGATCTCTCGTTATACAACCGTCTTCTATATCTAGACTAACGAGATCTCTCGTTATACAACCGTCTTCTATATCTAGACTAACGAGATCTCTCGTTATACAACCGTCTTCTATATCTAGACTAACGAGATCTCTCGTTATACAACCGTCTTCTATATCTAGACTAACGAGATCTCTCGTTATACAACCGTCTTCTATATCTAGACTAACGAGATCCGTCTGTACAACCCTCTTCTATATCTAGACTAACGAGATCCGTCTGTACAACAGTTTTCTATATCTAGACTAACGAGATACGTCGTTGGACAAACGTCTTCAATATCTAGACTAACGAGATCGGTCTGTACAACCGTCTTCTATATCTAGACTAACGAGATCCGTCGTTGTACAACCGTCTTCTATATCTAGACTAACGAGATCTCTCGATGTACAACCGTCTTCTATATCTAGACTAACGGGATCCGCCTGTACAACCGTCTTCTATATCTAGACTAACGAGATCTCTCGTTATACATCCCGTCTTCTATATCTAGACTAACGAGATCCGTCTGTACAACCGTCTTCTATATCTAGACTAACGAGATCCGTCTGTACAACAGTCTTCTATATCTAGACTAACGAGATACGTCCTTGGACAAACGTCTTCAATATCTAGACTAACGAGATCCGTCGTTGTACAACCGTCTTCTATATCTAGACTAACGAGATCCGTCTGTACAACCGTCTTCTATATCTAGACTAACGAGATCCATCGTTCTACAACCCTCTTCTATATCTAGACTAACGAGATCCGTCTATACAACCGCCTTCTATATCTAGACTAACGAGATCCGTCTGTACAACCGTCTTCTATATCTAGACTAACGAGATCCATCTGTACAACTGTCTTCTATATCTAGACTAACGAGATCTGTCTGTACAACCGTCTTCTATATCTAGACTAACGAGATCTCTCGTTATTCAACCGTCTTCTATATCTAGACTAACGAGGTCTCTCGTTATTCAACCGTCTTCTATATCTAGACTAACGAAATCCGTCTGTATAACCGTCTTCTATATCTAGACTAACGAGATCCGTCTGTACAACCGTCTTCTATATCTAGACTAACGAGATCTCTCGTTATACAACCGTCTTCTATATCTAGACTAACGGGTCTCTCGTTATACAACCGTCTTCTATATCTAGACTAACGAGATCTCTCGATATTCAACCGTCTTCTATATCTAGACTAACGAGATACGTCTGTACAACCGTCATCTATATCTAGACTAACGAGATACGTCCTTGGACAAAGGTCTTCAATATCTAGACTAACGAGATCCGTCGTTGTACAACCGTCTTCTATATCTAGACTAACGAGATCCGTCGTTGTACAACCGTCTTTTATATCTACACTAACGAGATCTCTCGTTGTACAACCGTCTTTTATATCTACACTAACGAGATCTCTCGTTATACAACCGTCCTCTATA
Source organism: Andrena bicolor (assembly GCA_960531205.1). Classification (NCBI taxonomy): domain Eukaryota; kingdom Metazoa; phylum Arthropoda; class Insecta; order Hymenoptera; family Andrenidae; genus Andrena; species Andrena bicolor. The sequence goes on from CAUIJW010000190.1 coordinate 526,090, forward strand.
TCTAGACTAACGAGATCCGTCTGTACAACCGTCTTCTATATCTAGACTAACGAGATCTCTCGTTATACAACCGTCTTCTATATCTAGACTAACGAGATCTCTCGTTATACAACCGTCTTCTATATCTAGACTAACGAGATCTCTCGTTATACAACCGTCTTCTATATCTAGACTAACGAGATCCGTCTGCGCAACCGTCTTCTATATCTAGACTAACGAGATCCGTTGTTGTACAACCCTCTTCTATATCTAGACTAACGAGATCCGTCGTTGTACAACCGTCTTCTATATCTAGACTAACGAGATACGTCTGTACAACCGTCATCTATATCTAGACTAACGAGATACGTCCTTGGACAAACGTCTTCAATATCTAGACTAACGAGATCCGTCGTTGTACAACCGTCTTCTATATCTAGACTAACGAGATCCGTCGTTGTACAACCGTCTTTTATATCTACACTAACGAGATCTCTCGTTATACAACCGTCTTCTATATCTAGACTAACGAGATCCGTCTGTACAACCGTCTTCTATATCTAGACTAACGAGATCCGTCGTCTATATCTAGACTAACGAGCTCTGTGTGTACAACCGTCTTCTATGTCTAGACTAACGAGATCCGTCTGTACAACCGTCTTCTATATCTAGACTAACGAGATCCGTCAGTACAACCGTCTTCTTTATCTGGACTAACGAGATCCGTCTGTACAACCATCTTCTATATCTAGACTAACGAGATCTCTCGTTATACAACCCTCTTCTATATCTAGACTAACGAGATCCGTCTGTACAGCCGTCTTCTATATCTAGACTAACGAGATCCGTCGTTGTACAACCGTCTTCTATATCTAGACTACCGAGATCCGTCTGTACAACCGTCTTCTATATCTAGACTAACGAGAACCGTCTGTATAACCGTCTTCTATATCTAGACTAACGAGATCTCTCGATGTACAACCGTCTTCTATACCTAGACTAACGGGATCCGTCTGTACAACCGTCTTCTATATCTAGACTAACGAGATCTCTCGTTATACATCCCGTCTTCTATATCTAGACTAACGAGATCCGTCTGTACAACCGTCTTCTATATCTAGACTAACGAGATCCGTCTGTACAACCGTCTTCTCTATCTGGACTAACGAGATCCGTCTGTACAACCATCTTCTATATCTAGACTAACGAGATCTCTCGTTATACAACCGTCTTCTATATCTAGACTAACGAAATCCGTCTGTAGAACCGTCTTCTATATCTAGACTAACGAGATCCGTCTGTACAACCGTCTTCTATATCTAGACTAACGAGATCTCTCGTTATACAACCGTCTTCTATATTTAGACTACCGAGATCCGTCTGTACAACCGTCTTCTATATCTAGACTAACGAGAACCGTCTGTACAACCGTTTTCTATATCTAGACTAACGAGATCCGTCTGTATAACCGTCTTCTATATCTAGACTAACGAGATCCGTCTGTATAACCGTCTTCTATATCTAGACTAACGAGATCTCTCGTTATACAACCGTCTTCTATATCTAGACTAACGAGATCCGTCTGTACAACCGTCTTCTATATCTAGACTAACGAGATCCGTCTGTACAACCGTCTTCTATATCTAGACTAACGAGATCCGTCTGTACAACCGTCTTCTATATCTAGACTAACGAGATCCGTCTGTACAACCGTCTTCTATATCTAGACTAACGACATCTCTCGTTATACAACCGTCTTCTATATCTAGACTAACGGGTCTCTCGTTATACAACCGTCTTCTATATCTAGACTAACGAGATCCGTCTGTACAACCGTCTTCTATATCTAGACTAACGAGATCTCTCGTTATACAACCGTCTTCTATATCTAGACTACCGAGATCCGTCTGTACAACCGTCTTCTATATCTAGACTAACGAGAACCGTCTGTACAACCGTTTTCTATATCTAGACTAACGAGATCTCTCGATGTACAACCGTCTTCTATACCTAGACTAACGGGATCCGTCTGTACAACCGTCTTCTATATCTAGACTAACGAGATCTCTCGATATTCAACCGTCTTCTATATCTAGACTAACGAAATCCGTCTGTATAACCGTCTTCTATATCTAGACTAACGAGATCCGTCTGTATAACCGTCTTCTATATCTAGACTAACGAGATCTCTCGTTATACAACCGTCTTCTATATCTAGACTAACGAGATCCGTCTGTACAACCGTCTTCTATATCTAGACTAACGAGATCCGTCTGTACAACCGTCTTCTATATCTAGACTAACGAGATCCGTCTGTACAACCGTCTTCTATATCTAGACTAACGAGATCCGTCTGTACAACCGTCTTCTATATCTAGACTAACGACATCTCTCGTTATACAACCGTCTTCTATATCTAGACTAACGGGTCTCTCGTTATACAACCGTCTTCTATATCTAGACTAACGAGATCCGTCTGTACAACCGTCTTCTATATCTAGACTAACGAGATCTCTCGTTATACAACCGTCTTCTATATCTAGACTAACGAGATCTCTCGTTATACAACCGTCTTCTATATCTAGAATAACGAGATCTCTCGTTATACAACCGTCTTCTATATCTAGACTAACGAGATCTCTCGTTATACAACCGTCTTCTATATCTAGACTAACGAGATCTCTCGTTATACAACCGTCTTCTATATCTAGACTAACGAGATCCGTCTGTACAACCGTCTTCTATATCTAGACTAACGAGATCCGTCTGTACAACAGTTTTCTATATCTAGACTAACGAGATACGTCGTTGGACAAACGTCTTCAATATCTAGACTAACGAGATCGGTCTGTACAACCGTCTTCTATATCTAGACTAACGAGATCCGTCGTTGTACAACCGTCTTCTATATCTAGACTAACGAGATCTCTCGATGTACAACCGTCTTCTATATCTAGACTAACGGGATCCGCCTGTACAACCGTCTTCTATATCTAGACTAACGAGATCTCTCGTTATACATCCCGTCTTCTATATCTAGACTAACGAGATCCGTCTGTACAACCGTCTTCTATATCTAGACTACCGAGATCCGTCTGTACAACCGTCTTCTATATCTAGACTAACGAGAACCGTCTGTACAACCGTTTTCTATATCTAGACTAACGAGATCTCTCGATGTACAACCGTCTTCTATACCTAGACTAACGGGATCCGTCTGTACAACCGTCTTCTATATCTAGACTAACGACATCTCTCGTTATACAACCGTCTTCTATATCTAGACTAACGGGTCTCTCGTTATACAACCGTCTTCTATATCTAGACTAACGAGATCCGTCTGTACAACCGTCTTCTATATCTAGACTAACGAGATCTCTCGTTATACAACCGTCTTCTATATCTAGACTAACGAGATCTCTCGTTATACAACCGTCTTCTATATCTAGACTAACGAGATCTCTCGTTATACAACCGTCTTCTATATCTAGACTAACGAGATCTCTCGTTATACAACCGTCTTCTATATCTAGACTAACGAGATCCGTCGTTGTACAACCGTCTTCTATATCTAGACTAACGAGATCCGTCGTTGTACAACCGTCTTTTATATCTACACTAACGAGATCTCTCGTTATACAACCGTCTTCTATATCTAGACTAACGAGATCCGTCTGTACAACCGTCGACTATATCTAGACTAACGAGATCTCTCGTTATACAACCGTCTTCTATATCTAGACTAACGGGTCTCTCGTTATACAACCGTCTTCTATATCTAGACTAACGAGATCCGTCTGTACAACCGTCTTCTATATCTAGACTAACGAGATCTCTCGTTATACAACCGTCTTCTATATCTAGACTAACGAGATCTCTCGTTATACAACCGTCTTCTATATCTAGACTAACGAGATCTCTCGTTATACAACCGTCTTCTATATCTAGACTAACGAGATCTCTCGTTATACAACCGTCTTCTATATCTAGACTAACGAGATCTCTCGTTATACAACCGTCTTCTATATCTAGACTAACGAGATCCGTCTGTACAACCCTCTTCTATATCTAGACTAACGAGATCCGTCGTTGTACAACCGTCTTCTATATCTAGACTAACGAGATACGTCTGTACAACCGTCATCTATATCTAGACTAACGAGATACGTCCTTGGACAAACGTCTTCAATATCTAGACTAACGAGATCCGTCGATGTACAACCGTCTTCTATATCTAGACTAACGAGATCCGTCGTTGTACAACCGTCTTTTATATCTACACTAACGAGATCTCTCGTTATACAACCGTCTTCTATATCTAGACTAACGAGATCCGTCTGTACAACCGTCGACTATATCTAGACTAACGAGATCTCTCGTTATACAACCGTCTTCTATATCTAGACTAACGGGTCTCTCGTTATACAACCGTCTTCTATATCTAGACTAACGAGATCCGTCTGTACAACCGTCTTCTATATCTAGACTAACGAGATCTCTCGTTATACAACCGTCTTCTATATCTAGACTAACGAGATCTCTCGTTATACAACCGTCTTCTATATCTAGACTAACGAGATCTCTCGTTATACAACCGTCTTCTATATCTAGACTAACGAGATCCGTCTGTACAACCGTCTTCTATATCTAGACTAACGAGATCCGTCTGTACAACCGTCTTCTATATCTAGACTAACGAGATCCGTCTGTACAACCGTCTTCTATATCTAGACTAACGAGATCCGTCGTTGTACAACCGTCTTTTATATCTACACTAACGAGATCTCTCGTTATACAACCGTCTTCTATATCTAGACTAACGAGATCCGTCTGTACAACCGTCTTCTATATCTAGACTAACGAGATCCGTCTGTACAACCGTCTTCTATATCTAGACTAACGAGATCCGTCATTGTACAACCGTCTTTTATATCTACACTAACGAGATCTCTCGTTATACAACCGTCTTCTATATCTAGACTAACGAGATCCGTCTGTACAACCGTCTTCTATATCTAGACTAAAGAGATCCGTCTGTACAACCGTCTTCTATATCTAGACTAACGAGATCCGTCTTCTATATCTAGACTAACGAGCTCTGTCTGTACAACCGTCTTCTATGTCTAGACTAACGAGATCCGTCTGTACATCCGTCATCTATATCTAGACTAACGAGATACGTCCTTGGACAAACGTCTTCAATATCTAGACTAACGTGATCCGTCGTTGTACAACCGTCTTCTATATCTAGACTAACGGGATCCGTCTGTACAACCGGCTTCTATATCTAGACTAACGAGATCCGTCGTTGTACAACCCTCTTCTATATCTAGACTAACGAGATCCGTCTATACAACCGTCTTCTATATCTAGACTAACGAGATCTCTCGTTATACAACCGTCTTCTATATCTAGACTAACGAGATCCGTCTGTACAACCGTCTTCTATATCTAGACTAACGAGATCCGTCTGTACAACCGTCTTCTATATCTAGACTAACGAGATCCGTCTGTACAACCGTCTTCTATATCTAGACTAACGAGATCCGTCGTTGTACAACCGTCTTCTATATCTAGACTAACGAGATCTCTCGTTATACAACCGTCTTCTATATCTAGACTAACGAGATCTCTCGTTATACAACCGTCTTCTATATCTAGACTAACGAGATCTCTCGTTATACAACCGTCTTCTATATCTAGACTAACGAGATCCGTCGTTGTACAACCGTCTTTTATATCTACACTAACGAGATCTCTCGTTATACAACCGTCTTCTATATCTAGACTAACGAGATCCGTCTGTACAACCGTCTTCTATATCTAGACTAACGAGATCCGTCTGTACAACCGTCTTCTATATCTAGACTAACGAGATCCGTCTTCTATATCTAGACTAACGAGCTCTGTCTGTACAACCGTCTTCTATGTCTAGACTAACGAGATCCGTCTGTACATCCGTCATCTATATCTAGACTAACGAGATACGTCCTTGGACAAACGTCTTCAATATCTAGACTAACGTGATCCGTCGTTGTACAACCGTCTTCTATATCTAGACTAACGGGATCCGTCTGTACAACCGCCTTCTATATCTAGACTAACGAGATCCGTCGTTGTACAACCCTCTTCTATATCTAGACTAACGAGATCCGTCTATACAACCGTCTTCTATATCTAGACTAACGAGATCTCTCGTTATACAATCGTCTTCTATATCTAGACTAACGAGATCCGTCGGTACAACCCTCTTCTATATCTAGACTAACGAGATCCGTCTGTACAACAGTTTTCTATATCTAGACTAACGAGATACGTCGTTGGACAAACGTCTTCAATATCTAGACTAACGAGATCGGTCTGTACAACCGTCTTCTATATCTAGACTAACGAGATCCGTCGTTGTACAACCGTCTTCTATATCTAGACTAACGAGATCTCTCGATGTACAACCGTCTTCTATATCTAGACTAACGGGATCCGCCTGTACAACCGTCTTCTATATCTAGACTAACGAGATCTCTCGTTATACATCCCGTCTTCTATATCTAGACTAACGAGATCCGTCTGTACAACCGTCTTCTATATCTAGACTAACGAGATCCGTCTGTACAACAGTCTTCTATATCTAGACTAACGAGATACGTCCTTGGACAAACGTCTTCAATATCTAGACTAACGAGATCGGTCTGTACAACCGTCTTCTATATCTAGACTAACGAGATCCGTCGTTGTACAACCGTCTTCTATATCTAGACTAACGAGATCTCTCGTTATACAACCGTCTTCTATATCTAGACTAACGAGATCTCTCGTTATACAACCGTCTTCTATATCTAGACTAACGAGATCTCTCGTTATACAACCGTCTTCTATATCTAGACTAACGAGATCCGTCTGCGCAACCGTCTTCTATATCTAGACTAACGAGATCCGTTGTTGTACAACCCTCTTCTATATCTAGACTAACGAGATCCGTCGTTGTACAACCGTCTTCTATATCTAGACTAACGAGATACGTCTGTACAACCGTCATCTATATCTAGACTAACGAGATACGTCCTTGGACAAACGTCTTCAATATCTAGACTAACGAGATCCGTCGTTGTACAACCGTCTTCTATATCTAGACTAACGAGATCCGTCGTTGTACAACCGTCTTTTATATCTACACTAACGAGATCTCTCGTTATACAACCGTCTTCTATATCTAGACTAACGAGATCCGTCTGTACAACCGTCGACTATATCTAGACTAACGAGATCTCTCGTTATACAACCGTCTTCTATATCTAGACTAACGGGTCTCTCGTTATACAACCGTCTTCTATATCTAGACTAACGAGATCCGTCTGTACAACCGTCTTCTATATCTAGACTAACGAGATCTCTCGTTATACAACCGTCTTCTATATCTAGACTAACGAGATCTCTCGTTATACAACCGTCTTCTATATCTAGACTAACGAGATCTCTCGTTATACAACCGTCTTCTATATCTAGACTAACGAGATCTCTCGTTATACAACCGTCTTCTATATCTAGACTAACGAGATCTCTCGTTATACAACCGTCTTCTATATCTAGACTAACGAGATCCGTCTGTACAACCCTCTTCTATATCTAGACTAACGAGATCCGTCTGTACAACAGTTTTCTATATCTAGACTAACGAGATACGTCGTTGGACAAACGTCTTCAATATCTAGACTAACGAGATCGGTCTGTACAACCGTCTTCTATATCTAGACTAACGAGATCCGTCGTTGTACAACCGTCTTCTATATCTAGACTAACGAGATCTCTCGATGTACAACCGTCTTCTATATCTAGACTAACGGGATCCGCCTGTACAACCGTCTTCTATATCTAGACTAACGAGATCTCTCGTTATACATCCCGTCTTCTATATCTAGACTAACGAGATCCGTCTGTACAACCGTCTTCTATATCTAGACTAACGAGATCCGTCTGTACAACAGTCTTCTATATCTAGACTAACGAGATACGTCCTTGGACAAACGTCTTCAATATCTAGACTAACGAGATCCGTCGTTGTACAACCGTCTTCTATATCTAGACTAACGAGATCCGTCTGTACAACCGTCTTCTATATCTAGACTAACGAGATCCATCGTTCTACAACCCTCTTCTATATCTAGACTAACGAGATCCGTCTATACAACCGCCTTCTATATCTAGACTAACGAGATCCGTCTGTACAACCGTCTTCTATATCTAGACTAACGAGATCCATCTGTACAACTGTCTTCTATATCTAGACTAACGAGATCTGTCTGTACAACCGTCTTCTATATCTAGACTAACGAGATCTCTCGTTATTCAACCGTCTTCTATATCTAGACTAACGAGGTCTCTCGTTATTCAACCGTCTTCTATATCTAGACTAACGAAATCCGTCTGTATAACCGTCTTCTATATCTAGACTAACGAGATCCGTCTGTACAACCGTCTTCTATATCTAGACTAACGAGATCTCTCGTTATACAACCGTCTTCTATATCTAGACTAACGGGTCTCTCGTTATACAACCGTCTTCTATATCTAGACTAACGAGATCTCTCGATATTCAACCGTCTTCTATATCTAGACTAACGAGATACGTCTGTACAACCGTCATCTATATCTAGACTAACGAGATACGTCCTTGGACAAAGGTCTTCAATATCTAGACTAACGAGATCCGTCGTTGTACAACCGTCTTCTATATCTAGACTAACGAGATCCGTCGTTGTACAACCGTCTTTTATATCTACACTAACGAGATCTCTCGTTGTACAACCGTCTTTTATATCTACACTAACGAGATCTCTCGTTATACAACCGTCCTCTATATCTAGACTAACGAGATCCGTCTGTACAACCGTCTTCTATATCTAGACTAACGAGATCTCTCGTTATACAACCGTCTTCTATATCTAGACTAACGAGATCTCTCGTTATACAACCGTCTTCTATATCTAGACTAACGAGATCTCTCGTTATACAACCGTCTTCTATATCTAGACTAACGAGATCCGTCTGCGCAACCGTCTTCTATATCTAGACTAACGAGATCCGTTGTTGTACAACCCTCTTCTATATCTAGACTAACGAGATCCGTCGTTGTACAACCGTCTTCTATATCTAGACTAACGAGATACGTCTGTACAACCGTCATCTATATCTAGACTAACGAGATACGTCCTTGGACAAACGTCTTCAATATCTAGACTAACGAGATCCGTCGTTGTACAACCGTCTTCTATATCTAGACTAACGAGATCCGTCGTTGTACAACCGTCTTTTATATCTACACTAACGAGATCTCTCGTTATACAACCGTCTTCTATATCTAGACTAACGAGATCCGTCTGTACAACCGTCTTCTATATCTAGACTAACGAGATCCGTCGTCTATATCTAGACTAACGAGCTCTGTGTGTACAACCGTCTTCTATGTCTAGACTAACGAGATCCGTCTGTACAACCGTCTTCTATATCTAGACTAACGAGATCCGTCAGTACAACCGTCTTCTTTATCTGGACTAACGAGATCCGTCTGTACAACCATCTTCTATATCTAGACTAACGAGATCTCTCGTTATACAACCCTCTTCTATATCTAGACTAACGAGATCCGTCTGTACAGCCGTCTTCTATATCTAGACTAACGAGATCCGTCGTTGTACAACCGTCTTCTATATCTAGACTACCGAGATCCGTCTGTACAACCGTCTTCTATATCTAGACTAACGAGAACCGTCTGTATAACCGTCTTCTATATCTAGACTAACGAGATCTCTCGATGTACAACCGTCTTCTATACCTAGACTAACGGGATCCGTCTGTACAACCGTCTTCTATATCTAGACTAACGAGATCTCTCGTTATACATCCCGTCTTCTATATCTAGACTAACGAGATCCGTCTGTACAACCGTCTTCTATATCTAGACTAACGAGATCCGTCTGTACAACCGTCTTCTCTATCTGGACTAACGAGATCCGTCTGTACAACCATCTTCTATATCTAGACTAACGAGATCTCTCGTTATACAACCGTCTTCTATATCTAGACTAACGAAATCCGTCTGTAGAACCGTCTTCTATATCTAGACTAACGAGATCCGTCTGTACAACCGTCTTCTATATCTAGACTAACGAGATCTCTCGTTATACAACCGTCTTCTATATCTAGACTACCGAGATCCGTCTGTACAACCGTCTTCTATATCTAGACTAACGAGAACCGTCTGTACAACCGTTTTCTATATCTAGACTAACGAGATCCGTCTGTATAACCGTCTTCTATATCTAGACTAACGAGATCCGTCTGTATAACCGTCTTCTATATCTAGACTAACGAGATCTCTCGTTATACAACCGTCTTCTATATCTAGACTAACGAGATCCGTCTGTACAACCGTCTTCTATATCTAGACTAACGAGATCCGTCTGTACAACCGTCTTCTATATCTAGACTAACGAGATCCGTCTGTACAACCGTCTTCTATATCTAGACTAACGAGATCCGTCTGTACAACCGTCTTCTATATCTAGACTAACGACATCTCTCGTTATACAACCGTCTTCTATATCTAGACTAACGGGTCTCTCGTTATACAACCGTCTTCTATATCTAGACTAACGAGATCCGTCTGTACAACCGTCTTCTATATCTAGACTAACGAGATCTCTCGTTATACAACCGTCTTCTATATCTAGACTACCGAGATCCGTCTGTACAACCGTCTTCTATATCTAGACTAACGAGAACCGTCTGTACAACCGTTTTCTATATCTAGACTAACGAGATCTCTCGATGTACAACCGTCTTCTATACCTAGACTAACGGGATCCGTCTGTACAACCGTCTTCTATATCTAGACTAACGAGATCTCTCGATATTCAACCGTCTTCTATATCTAGACTAACGAAATCCGTCTGTATAACCGTCTTCTATATCTAGACTAACGAGATCCGTCTGTATAACCGTCTTCTATATCTAGACTAACGAGATCTCTCGTTATACAACCGTCTTCTATATCTAGACTAACGAGATCCGTCTGTACAACCGTCTTCTATATCTAGACTAACGAGATCCGTCTGTACAACCGTCTTCTATATCTAGACTAACGAGATCCGTCTGTACAACCGTCTTCTATATCTAGACTAACGAGATCCGTCTGTACAACCGTCTTCTATATCTAGACTAACGACATCTCTCGTTATACAACCGTCTTCTATATCTAGACTAACGGGTCTCTCGTTATACAACCGTCTTCTATATCTAGACTAACGAGATCCGTCTGTACAACCGTCTTCTATATCTAGACTAACGAGATCTCTCGTTATACAACCGTCTTCTATATCTAGACTAACGAGATCTCTCGTTATACAACCGTCTTCTATATCTAGAATAACGAGATCTCTCGTTATACAACCGTCTTCTATATCTAGACTAACGAGATCTCTCGTTATACAACCGTCTTCTATATCTAGACTAACGAGATCTCTCGTTATACAACCGTCTTCTATATCTAGACTAACGAGATCCGTCTGTACAACCGTCTTCTATATCTAGACTAACGAGATCCGTCTGTACAACAGTTTTCTATATCTAGACTAACGAGATACGTCGTTGGACAAACGTCTTCAATATCTAGACTAACGAGATCGGTCTGTACAACCGTCTTCTATATCTAGACTAACGAGATCCGTCGTTGTACAACCGTCTTCTATATCTAGACTAACGAGATCTCTCGATGTACAACCGTCTTCTATATCTAGACTAACGGGATCCGCCTGTACAACCGTCTTCTATATCTAGACTAACGAGATCTCTCGTTATACATCCCGTCTTCTATATCTAGACTAACGAGATCCGTCTGTACAACCGTCTTCTATATCTAGACTACCGAGATCCGTCTGTACAACCGTCTTCTATATCTAGACTAACGAGAACCGTCTGTACAACCGTTTTCTATATCTAGACTAACGAGATCTCTCGATGTACAACCGTCTTCTATACCTAGACTAACGGGATCCGTCTGTACAACCGTCTTCTATATCTAGACTAACGACATCTCTCGTTATACAACCGTCTTCTATATCTAGACTAACGGGTCTCTCGTTATACAACCGTCTTCTATATCTAGACTAACGAGATCCGTCTGTACAACCGTCTTCTATATCTAGACTAACGAGATCTCTCGTTATACAACCGTCTTCTATATCTAGACTAACGAGATCTCTCGTTATACAACCGTCTTCTATATCTAGACTAACGAGATCTCTCGTTATACAACCGTCTTCTATATCTAGACTAACGAGATCTCTCGTTATACAACCGTCTTCTATATCTAGACTAACGAGATCTCTCGTTATACAACCGTCTTCTATATCTAGACTAACGAGATCTCTCGTTATACAACCGTCTTCTATATCTAGACTAACGAAATCCGTCTGTACAACCGTCTTCTATATCTAGACTAACGAGATCCGTCTGTACAACAGTTTTCTATATCTAGACTAACGAGATACGTCGTTGGACAAACGTCTTCAATATCTAGACTAACGAGATCGGTCTGTACAACCGTCTTCTATATCTAGACTAACGAGATCCGTCGTTGTACAACCGTCTTCTATATCTAGACTAACGAGATCTCTCGATATTCAACCGTCTTCTATATCTAGACTAACGAAATCCGTCTGTATAACCGTCTTCTATATCTAGACTAACGAGATCCGTCTGTATAACCGTCTTCTATATCTAGACTAACGAGATCTCTCGTTATACAACCGTCTTCTATATCTAGACTAACGAGATCCGTCTGTACAACCGTCTTCTATATCTAGACTAACGAGATCCGTCTGTACAACCGTCTTCTAGATCTAGACTAACGAGATCCGTCTGTACAACCGTCTTCTATATCTAGACTAACGAGATCCGTCTGTACAACCGTCTTCTATATCTAGACTAACGACATCTCTCGTTATACAACCGTCTTCTATATCTAGACTAACGGGTCTCTCGTTATACAACCGTCTTCTATATCTAGACTAACGAGATCCGTCTGTACAACCGTCTTCTATATCTAGACTAACGAGATCTCTCGTTATACAACCGTCTTCTATATCTAGACTAACGAGATCTCTCGTTATACAACCGTCTTCTATATCTAGACTAACGAGATCTCTCGTTATACAACCGTCTTCTATATCTAGACTAACGAGATCTCTCGTTATACAACCGTCTTCTATATCTAGACTAACGAGATCCGTCTGTACAACCGTCTTCTATATCTAGACTAACGAGATCCGTCTGTACAACAGTTTTCTATATCTAGACTAACGATATACGTCGTTGGACAAACGTCTTCAATATCTAGACTAACGAGATCGGTCTGTACAACCGTCTTCTATATCTAGACTAACGAGATCCGTCGTTGTACAACCGTCTTCTATATCTAGACTAACGAGATCTCTCGATGTACAACCGTCTTCTATATCTAGACTAACGGGATCCGCCTGTACAACCGTCTTCTATATCTAGACTAACGAGATCTCTCGTTATACATCCCGTCTTCTATATCTAGACTAACGAGATCCGTCTGTACAACCGTCTTCTATATCTAGACTACCGAGATCCGTCTGTACAACCGTCTTCTATATCTAGACTAACGAGAACCGTCTGTACAACCGTTTTCTATATCTAGACTAACGAGATCTCTCGATGTACAACCGTCTTCTATACCTAGACTAACGGGATCCGTCTGTACAACCGTCTTCTATATCTAGACTAACGACATCTCTCGTTATACAACCGTCTTCTATATCTAGACTAACGGGTCTCTCGTTATACAACCGTCTTCTATATCTAGACTAACGAGATCCGTCTGTACAACCGTCTTCTATATCTAGACTAACGAGATCTCTCGTTATACAACCGTCTTCTATATCTAGACTAACGAGATCTCTCGTTATACAACCGTCTTCTATATCTAGACTAACGAGATCTCTCGTTATACAACCGTCTTCTATATCTAGACTAACGAGATCTCTCGTTATACAACCGTCTTCTATATCTAGACTAACGAGATCTCTCGTTATACAACCGTCTTCTATATCTAGACTAACGAGATCTCTCGTTATACAACCGTCTTCTATATCTAGACTAACGAGATCCGTCTGTACAACCGTCTTCTATATCTAGACTAACGAGATCTCTCGTTATACAACCGTCTTCTATATCTAGACTAACGAGATCTCTCGTTATACAACCGTCTTCTATATCTAGACTAACGAGATCTCTCGATGTACAACCGTCTTCTATATCTAGACTAACGGGATCCGCCTGTACAACCGTCTTCTATATCTAGACTAACGAGATCTCTCGTTATACATCCCGTCATCTATATCTAGACTAACGAGATCCGTCTGTACAACCGTCTTCTATATCTAGACTACCGAGATCCGTCTGTACAACCGTCTTCTATATCTAGACTAACGAGAACCGTCTGTACAACCGTTTTCTATATCTAGACTAACGAGATCTCTCGATGTACAACCGTCTTCTATACCTAGACTAACGGGATCCGTCTGTACAACCGTCTTCTATATCTAGACTAACGACATCTCTCGTTATACAACCGTCTTCTATATCTAGACTAACGGGTCTCTCGTTATACAACCGTCTTCTATATCTAGACTAACGAGATCCGTCTGTACAACCGTCTTCTATATCTAGACTAACGAGATCTCTCGTTATACAACCGTCTTCTATATCTAGACTAACGAGATCTCTCGTTATACAACCGTCTTCTATATCTAGACTAACGAGATCTCTCGTTATACAACCGTCTTCTATATCTAGACTAACGAGATCTCTCGTTATACAACCGTCTTCTATATCTAGACTAACGAGATCCGTCTGTACAACCGTCTTCTATATCTAGACTAACGAGATCCGTCTGTACAACAGTTTTCTATATCTAGACTAACGAGATACGTCGTTGGACAAACGTCTTCAATATCTAGACTAACGAGATCGGTCTGTACAACCGTCTTCTATATCTAGACTAACGAGATCTCTCGTTATACAACCGTCTTCTATATCTAGACTAACGAGATCTCTCGTTATACAACCGTCTTCTATATCTAGACTAACGAGATCCGTCTGCGCAACCGTCTTCTATATCTAGACTAACGAGATCCGTTGTTGTACAACCCTCTTCTATATCTAGACTAACGAGATCCGTCGTTGTACAACCGTCTTCTATATCTAGACTAACGAGATACGTCTGTACAACCGTCATCTATATCTAGACTAACGAGATACGTCCTTGGACAAACGTCTTCAATATCTAGACTAACGAGATCCGTCGATGTACAACCGTCTTCTATATCTAGACTAACGAGATCCGTCGTTGTACAACCGTCTTTTATATCTACACTAACGAGATCTCTCGTTATACAACCGTCTTCTATATCTAGACTAACGAGATCCGTCTGTACAACCGTCGACTATATCTAGACTAACGAGATCTCTCGTTATACAACCGTCTTCTATATCTAGACTAACGGGTCTCTCGTTATACAACCGTCTTCTATATCTAGACTAACGAGATCCGTCTGTACAACCGTCTTCTATATCTAGACTAACGAGATCTCTCGTTATACAACCGTCTTCTATATCTAGACTAACGAGATCTCTCGTTATACAACCGTCTTCTATATCTAGACTAACGAGATCTCTCGTTATACAACCGTCTTCTATATCTAGACTAACGAGATCCGTCTGTACAACCGTCTTCTATATCTAGACTAACGAGATCCGTCTGTACAACCGTCTTCTATATCTAGACTAACGAGATCCGTCTGTACAACCGTCTTCTATATCTAGACTAACGAGATCCGTCGTTGTACAACCGTCTTTTATATCTACACTAACGAGATCTCTCGTTATACAACCGTCTTCTATATCTAGACTAACGAGATCCGTCTGTACAACCGTCTTCTATATCTAGACTAACGAGATCCGTCTGTACAACCGTCTTCTATATCTAGACTAACGAGATCCGTCATTGTACAACCGTCTTTTATATCTACACTAACGAGATCTCTCGTTATACAACCGTCTTCTATATCTAGACTAACGAGATCCGTCTGTACAACCGTCTTCTATATCTAGACTAAAGAGATCCGTCTGTACAACCGTCTTCTATATCTAGACTAACGAGATCCGTCTTCTATATCTAGACTAACGAGCTCTGTCTGTACAACCGTCTTCTATGTCTAGACTAACGAGATCCGTCTGTACATCCGTCATCTATATCTAGACTAACGAGATACGTCCTTGGACAAACGTCTTCAATATCTAGACTAACGTGATCCGTCGTTGTACAACCGTCTTCTATATCTAGACTAACGGGATCCGTCTGTACAACCGGCTTCTATATCTAGACTAACGAGATCCGTCGTTGTACAACCCTCTTCTATATCTAGACTAACGAGATCCGTCTATACAACCGTCTTCTATATCTAGACTAACGAGATCTCTCGTTATACAACCGTCTTCTATATCTAGACTAACGAGATCCGTCTGTACAACCGTCTTCTATATCTAGACTAACGAGATCCGTCTGTACAACCGTCTTCTATATCTAGACTAACGAGATCCGTCTGTACAACCGTCTTCTATATCTAGACTAACGAGATCCGTCGTTGTACAACCGTCTTCTATATCTAGACTAACGAGATCTCTCGTTATACAACCGTCTTCTATATCTAGACTAACGAGATCTCTCGTTATACAACCGTCTTCTATATCTAGACTAACGAGATCTCTCGTTATACAACCGTCTTCTATATCTAGACTAACGAGATCCGTCGTTGTACAACCGTCTTTTATATCTACACTAACGAGATCTCTCGTTATACAACCGTCTTCTATATCTAGACTAACGAGATCCGTCTGTACAACCGTCTTCTATATCTAGACTAACGAGATCCGTCTGTACAACCGTCTTCTATATCTAGACTAACGAGATCCGTCTTCTATATCTAGACTAACGAGCTCTGTCTGTACAACCGTCTTCTATGTCTAGACTAACGAGATCCGTCTGTACATCCGTCATCTATATCTAGACTAACGAGATACGTCCTTGGACAAACGTCTTCAATATCTAGACTAACGTGATCCGTCGTTGTACAACCGTCTTCTATATCTAGACTAACGGGATCCGTCTGTACAACCGCCTTCTATATCTAGACTAACGAGATCCGTCGTTGTACAACCCTCTTCTATATCTAGACTAACGAGATCCGTCTATACAACCGTCTTCTATATCTAGACTAACGAGATCTCTCGTTATACAATCGTCTTCTATATCTAGACTAACGAGATCCGTCTGTACAACCCTCTTCTATATCTAGACTAACGAGATCCGTCTGTACAACAGTTTTCTATATCTAGACTAACGAGATACGTCGTTGGACAAACGTCTTCAATATCTAGACTAACGAGATCGGTCTGTACAACCGTCTTCTATATCTAGACTAACGAGATCCGTCGTTGTACAACCGTCTTCTATATCTAGACTAACGAGATCTCTCGATGTACAACCGTCTTCTATATCTAGACTAACGGGATCCGCCTGTACAACCGTCTTCTATATCTAGACTAACGAGATCTCTCGTTATACATCCCGTCTTCTATATCTAGACTAACGAGATCCGTCTGTACAACCGTCTTCTATATCTAGACTAACGAGATCCGTCTGTACAACAGTCTTCTATATCTAGACTAACGAGATACGTCCTTGGACAAACGTCTTCAATATCTAGACTAACGAGATCGGTCTGTACAACCGTCTTCTATATCTAGACTAACGAGATCCGTCGTTGTACAACCGTCTTCTATATCTAGACTAACGAGATCTCTCGTTATACAACCGTCTTCTATATCTAGACTAACGAGATCTCTCGTTATACAACCGTCTTCTATATCTAGACTAACGAGATCTCTCGTTATACAACCGTCTTCTATATCTAGACTAACGAGATCCGTCTGCGCAACCGTCTTCTATATCTAGACTAACGAGATCCGTTGTTGTACAACCCTCTTCTATATCTAGACTAACGAGATCCGTCGTTGTACAACCGTCTTCTATATCTAGACTAACGAGATACGTCTGTACAACCGTCATCTATATCTAGACTAACGAGATACGTCCTTGGACAAACGTCTTCAATATCTAGACTAACGAGATCCGTCGTTGTACAACCGTCTTCTATATCTAGACTAACGAGATCCGTCGTTGTACAACCGTCTTTTATATCTACACTAACGAGATCTCTCGTTATACAACCGTCTTCTATATCTAGACTAACGAGATCCGTCTGTACAACCGTCGACTATATCTAGACTAACGAGATCTCTCGTTATACAACCGTCTTCTATATCTAGACTAACGGGTCTCTCGTTATACAACCGTCTTCTATATCTAGACTAACGAGATCCGTCTGTACAACCGTCTTCTATATCTAGACTAACGAGATCTCTCGTTATACAACCGTCTTCTATATCTAGACTAACGAGATCTCTCGTTATACAACCGTCTTCTATATCTAGACTAACGAGATCTCTCGTTATACAACCGTCTTCTATATCTAGACTAACGAGATCTCTCGTTATACAACCGTCTTCTATATCTAGACTAACGAGATCTCTCGTTATACAACCGTCTTCTATATCTAGACTAACGAGATCCGTCTGTACAACCCTCTTCTATATCTAGACTAACGAGATCCGTCTGTACAACAGTTTTCTATATCTAGACTAACGAGATACGTCGTTGGACAAACGTCTTCAATATCTAGACTAACGAGATCGGTCTGTACAACCGTCTTCTATATCTAGACTAACGAGATCCGTCGTTGTACAACCGTCTTCTATATCTAGACTAACGAGATCTCTCGATGTACAACCGTCTTCTATATCTAGACTAACGGGATCCGCCTGTACAACCGTCTTCTATATCTAGACTAACGAGATCTCTCGTTATACATCCCGTCTTCTATATCTAGACTAACGAGATCCGTCTGTACAACCGTCTTCTATATCTAGACTAACGAGATCCGTCTGTACAACAGTCTTCTATATCTAGACTAACGAGATACGTCCTTGGACAAACGTCTTCAATATCTAGACTAACGAGATCCGTCGTTGTACAACCGTCTTCTATATCTAGACTAACGAGATCCGTCTGTACAACCGTCTTCTATATCTAGACTAACGAGATCCATCGTTCTACAACCCTCTTCTATATCTAGACTAACGAGATCCGTCTATACAACCGCCTTCTATATCTAGACTAACGAGATCCGTCTGTACAACCGTCTTCTATATCTAGACTAACGAGATCCATCTGTACAACTGTCTTCTATATCTAGACTAACGAGATCTGTCTGTACAACCGTCTTCTATATCTAGACTAACGAGATCTCTCGTTATTCAACCGTCTTCTATATCTAGACTAACGAGGTCTCTCGTTATTCAACCGTCTTCTATATCTAGACTAACGAAATCCGTCTGTATAACCGTCTTCTATATCTAGACTAACGAGATCCGTCTGTACAACCGTCTTCTATATCTAGACTAACGAGATCTCTCGTTATACAACCGTCTTCTATATCTAGACTAACGGGTCTCTCGTTATACAACCGTCTTCTATATCTAGACTAACGAGATCTCTCGATATTCAACCGTCTTCTATATCTAGACTAACGAGATACGTCTGTACAACCGTCATCTATATCTAGACTAACGAGATACGTCCTTGGACAAAGGTCTTCAATATCTAGACTAACGAGATCCGTCGTTGTACAACCGTCTTCTATATCTAGACTAACGAGATCCGTCGTTGTACAACCGTCTTTTATATCTACACTAACGAGATCTCTCGTTGTACAACCGTCTTTTATATCTACACTAACGAGATCTCTCGTTATACAACCGTCCTCTATATCTAGACTAACGAGATCCGTCTGTACAACCGTCTTCTATATCTAGACTAACGAGATCTCTCGTTATACAACCGTCTTCTATATCTAGACTAACGAGATCTCTCGTTATACAACCGTCTTCTATATCTAGACTAACGAGATCTCTCGTTATACAACCGTCTTCTATATCTAGACTAACGAGATCCGTCTGCGCAACCGTCTTCTATATCTAGACTAACGAGATCCGTTGTTGTACAACCCTCTTCTATATCTAGACTAACGAGATCCGTCGTTGTACAACCGTCTTCTATATCTAGACTAACGAGATACGTCTGTACAACCGTCATCTATATCTAGACTAACGAGATACGTCCTTGGACAAACGTCTTCAATATCTAGACTAACGAGATCCGTCGTTGTACAACCGTCTTCTATATCTAGACTAACGAGATCCGTCGTTGTACAACCGTCTTTTATATCTACACTAACGAGATCTCTCGTTATACAACCGTCTTCTATATCTAGACTAACGAGATCCGTCTGTACAACCGTCTTCTATATCTAGACTAACGAGATCCGTCGTCTATATCTAGACTAACGAGCTCTGTGTGTACAACCGTCTTCTATGTCTAGACTAACGAGATCCGTCTGTACAACCGTCTTCTATATCTAGACTAACGAGATCCGTCAGTACAACCGTCTTCTTTATCTGGACTAACGAGATCCGTCTGTACAACCATCTTCTATATCTAGACTAACGAGATCTCTCGTTATACAACCCTCTTCTATATCTAGACTAACGAGATCCGTCTGTACAGCCGTCTTCTATATCTAGACTAACGAGATCCGTCGTTGTACAACCGTCTTCTATATCTAGACTACCGAGATCCGTCTGTACAACCGTCTTCTATATCTAGACTAACGAGAACCGTCTGTATAACCGTCTTCTATATCTAGACTAACGAGATCTCTCGATGTACAACCGTCTTCTATACCTAGACTAACGGGATCCGTCTGTACAACCGTCTTCTATATCTAGACTAACGAGATCTCTCGTTATACATCCCGTCTTCTATATCTAGACTAACGAGATCCGTCTGTACAACCGTCTTCTATATCTAGACTAACGAGATCCGTCTGTACAACCGTCTTCTCTATCTGGACTAACGAGATCCGTCTGTACAACCATCTTCTATATCTAGACTAACGAGATCTCTCGTTATACAACCGTCTTCTATATCTAGACTAACGAAATCCGTCTGTAGAACCGTCTTCTATATCTAGACTAACGAGATCCGTCTGTACAACCGTCTTCTATATCTAGACTAACGAGATCTCTCGTTATACAACCGTCTTCTATATTTAGACTACCGAGATCCGTCTGTACAACCGTCTTCTATATCTAGACTAACGAGAACCGTCTGTACAACCGTTTTCTATATCTAGACTAACGAGATCCGTCTGTATAACCGTCTTCTATATCTAGACTAACGAGATCCGTCTGTATAACCGTCTTCTATATCTAGACTAACGAGATCTCTCGTTATACAACCGTCTTCTATATCTAGACTAACGAGATCCGTCTGTACAACCGTCTTCTATATCTAGACTAACGAGATCCGTCTGTACAACCGTCTTCTATATCTAGACTAACGAGATCCGTCTGTACAACCGTCTTCTATATCTAGACTAACGAGATCCGTCTGTACAACCGTCTTCTATATCTAGACTAACGACATCTCTCGTTATACAACCGTCTTCTATATCTAGACTAACGGGTCTCTCGTTATACAACCGTCTTCTATATCTAGACTAACGAGATCCGTCTGTACAACCGTCTTCTATATCTAGACTAACGAGATCTCTCGTTATACAACCGTCTTCTATATCTAGACTACCGAGATCCGTCTGTACAACCGTCTTCTATATCTAGACTAACGAGAACCGTCTGTACAACCGTTTTCTATATCTAGACTAACGAGATCTCTCGATGTACAACCGTCTTCTATACCTAGACTAACGGGATCCGTCTGTACAACCGTCTTCTATATCTAGACTAACGAGATCTCTCGATATTCAACCGTCTTCTATATCTAGACTAACGAAATCCGTCTGTATAACCGTCTTCTATATCTAGACTAACGAGATCCGTCTGTATAACCGTCTTCTATATCTAGACTAACGAGATCTCTCGTTATACAACCGTCTTCTATATCTAGACTAACGAGATCCGTCTGTACAACCGTCTTCTATATCTAGACTAACGAGATCCGTCTGTACAACCGTCTTCTATATCTAGACTAACGAGATCCGTCTGTACAACCGTCTTCTATATCTAGACTAACGAGATCCGTCTGTACAACCGTCTTCTATATCTAGACTAACGACATCTCTCGTTATACAACCGTCTTCTATATCTAGACTAACGGGTCTCTCGTTATACAACCGTCTTCTATATCTAGACTAACGAGATCCGTCTGTACAACCGTCTTCTATATCTAGACTAACGAGATCTCTCGTTATACAACCGTCTTCTATATCTAGACTAACGAGATCTCTCGTTATACAACCGTCTTCTATATCTAGAATAACGAGATCTCTCGTTATACAACCGTCTTCTATATCTAGACTAACGAGATCTCTCGTTATACAACCGTCTTCTATATCTAGACTAACGAGATCTCTCGTTATACAACCGTCTTCTATATCTAGACTAACGAGATCCGTCTGTACAACCGTCTTCTATATCTAGACTAACGAGATCCGTCTGTACAACAGTTTTCTATATCTAGACTAACGAGATACGTCGTTGGACAAACGTCTTCAATATCTAGACTAACGAGATCGGTCTGTACAACCGTCTTCTATATCTAGACTAACGAGATCCGTCGTTGTACAACCGTCTTCTATATCTAGACTAACGAGATCTCTCGATGTACAACCGTCTTCTATATCTAGACTAACGGGATCCGCCTGTACAACCGTCTTCTATATCTAGACTAACGAGATCTCTCGTTATACATCCCGTCTTCTATATCTAGACTAACGAGATCCGTCTGTACAACCGTCTTCTATATCTAGACTACCGAGATCCGTCTGTACAACCGTCTTCTATATCTAGACTAACGAGAACCGTCTGTACAACCGTTTTCTATATCTAGACTAACGAGATCTCTCGATGTACAACCGTCTTCTATACCTAGACTAACGGGATCCGTCTGTACAACCGTCTTCTATATCTAGACTAACGACATCTCTCGTTATACAACCGTCTTCTATATCTAGACTAACGGGTCTCTCGTTATACAACCGTCTTCTATATCTAGACTAACGAGATCCGTCTGTACAACCGTCTTCTATATCTAGACTAACGAGATCTCTCGTTATACAACCGTCTTCTATATCTAGACTAACGAGATCTCTCGTTATACAACCGTCTTCTATATCTAGACTAACGAGATCTCTCGTTATACAACCGTCTTCTATATCTAGACTAACGAGATCTCTCGTTATACAACCGTCTTCTATATCTAGACTAACGAGATCTCTCGTTATACAACCGTCTTCTATATCTAGACTAACGAGATCTCTCGTTATACAACCGTCTTCTATATCTAGACTAACGAAATCCGTCTGTACAACCGTCTTCTATATCTAGACTAACGAGATCCGTCTGTACAACAGTTTTCTATATCTAGACTAACGAGATACGTCGTTGGACAAACGTCTTCAATATCTAGACTAACGAGATCGGTCTGTACAACCGTCTTCTATATCTAGACTAACGAGATCCGTCGTTGTACAACCGTCTTCTATATCTAGACTAACGAGATCTCTCGATGTACAACCGTCTTCTATATCTAGACTAACGGGATCCGCCTGTACAACCGTCTTCTATATCTAGACTAACGAGATCTCTCGTTATACATCCCGTCATCTATATCTAGACTAACGAGATCCGTCTGTACAACCGTCTTCTATATCTAGACTACCGAGATCCGTCTGTACAACCGTCTTCTATATCTAGACTAACGAGAACCGTCTGTACAACCGTTTTCTATATCTAGACTAACGAGATCTCTCGATGTACAACCGTCTTCTATACCTAGACTAACGGGATCCGTCTGTACAACCGTCTTCTATATCTAGACTAACGACATCTCTCGTTATACAACCGTCTTCTATATCTAGACTAACGGGTCTCTCGTTATACAACCGTCTTCTATATCTAGACTAACGAGATCCGTCTGTACAACCGTCTTCTATATCTAGACTAACGAGATCTCTCGTTATACAACCGTCTTCTATATCTAGACTAACGAGATCTCTCGTTATACAACCGTCTTCTATATCTAGACTAACGAGATCTCTCGTTATACAACCGTCTTCTATATCTAGACTAACGAGATCTCTCGTTATACAACCGTCTTCTATATCTAGACTAACGAGATCCGTCTGTACAACCGTCTTCTATATCTAGACTAACGAGATCCGTCTGTACAACAGTTTTCTATATCTAGACTAACGAGATACGTCGTTGGACAAACGTCTTCAATATCTAGACTAACGAGATCGGTCTGTACAACCGTCTTCTATATCTAGACTAACGAGATCTCTCGTTATACAACCGTCTTCTATATCTAGACTAACGAGATCTCTCGTTATACAACCGTCTTCTATATCTAGACTAACGAGATCCGTCTGCGCAACCGTCTTCTATATCTAGACTAACGAGATCCGTTGTTGTACAACCCTCTTCTATATCTAGACTAACGAGATCCGTCGTTGTACAACCGTCTTCTATATCTAGACTAACGAGATACGTCTGTACAACCGTCATCTATATCTAGACTAACGAGATACGTCCTTGGACAAACGTCTTCAATATCTAGACTAACGAGATCCGTCGATGTACAACCGTCTTCTATATCTAGACTAACGAGATCCGTCGTTGTACAACCGTCTTTTATATCTACACTAACGAGATCTCTCGTTATACAACCGTCTTCTATATCTAGACTAACGAGATCCGTCTGTACAACCGTCGACTATATCTAGACTAACGAGATCTCTCGTTATACAACCGTCTTCTATATCTAGACTAACGGGTCTCTCGTTATACAACCGTCTTCTATATCTAGACTAACGAGATCCGTCTGTACAACCGTCTTCTATATCTAGACTAACGAGATCTCTCGTTATACAACCGTCTTCTATATCTAGACTAACGAGATCTCTCGTTATACAACCGTCTTCTATATCTAGACTAACGAGATCTCTCGTTATACAACCGTCTTCTATATCTAGACTAACGAGATCCGTCTGTACAACCGTCTTCTATATCTAGACTAACGAGATCCGTCTGTACAACCGTCTTCTATATCTCGACTAACGAGATCCGTCTGTACAACCGTCTTCTATATCTAGACTAACGAGATCCGTCGTTGTACAACCGTCTTTTATATCTACACTAACGAGATCTCTCGTTATACAACCGTCTTCTATATCTAGACTAACGAGATCCGTCTGTACAACCGTCTTCTATATCTAGACTAACGAGATCCGTCTGTACAACCGTCTTCTATATCTAGACTAACGAGATCCGTCGTTGTACAACCGTCTTTTATATCTACACTAACGAGATCTCTCGTTATACAACCGTCTTCTATATCTAGACTAACGAGATCCGTCTGTACAACCGTCTTCTATATCTAGACTAAAGAGATCCGTCTGTACAACCGTCTTCTATATCTAGACTAACGAGATCCGTCTTCTATATCTAGACTAACGAGCTCTGTCTGTACAACCGTCTTCTATGTCTAGACTAACGAGATCCGTCTGTACATCCGTCATCTATATCTAGACTAACGAGATACGTCCTTGGACAAACGTCTTCAATATCTAGACTAACGTGATCCGTCGTTGTACAACCGTCTTCTATATCTAGACTAACGGGATCCGTCTGTACAACCGCCTTCTATATCTAGACTAACGAGATCCGTCGTTGTACAACCCTCTTCTATATCTAGACTAACGAGATCCGTCTATACAACCGTCTTCTATATCTAGACTAACGAGATCTCTCGTTATACAACCGTCTTCTATATCTAGACTAACGAGATCCGTCTGTACAACCGTCTTCTATATCTAGACTAACGAGATCCGTCTGTACAACCGTCTTCTATATCTAGACTAACGAGATCCGTCTGTACAACCGTCTTCTATATCTAGACTAACGAGATCCGTCGTTGTACAACCGTCTTCTATATCTAGACTAACGAGATCTCTCGTTATACAACCGTCTTCTATATCTAGACTAACGAGATCTCTCGTTATACAACCGTCTTCTATATCTAGACTAACGAGATCTCTCGTTATACAACCGTCTTCTATATCTAGACTAACGAGATCCGTCGTTGTACAACCGTCTTTTATATCTACACTAACGAGATCTCTCGTTATACAACCGTCTTCTATATCTAGACTAACGAGATCCGTCTGTACAACCGTCTTCTATATCTAGACTAACGAGATCCGTCTGTACAACCGTCTTCTATATCTAGACTAACGAGATCTCTCGTTATACAACCGTCTTCTATATCTAGACTAACGAGATCTCTCGTTATACAACCGTCTTCTATATCTAGACTAACGAGATCTCTCGTTATACAACCGTCTTCTATATCTAGACTAACGAGATCCGTCTGTACAACCGTCTTCTATATCTAGACTAACGAGATCCGTCTGTACAACCGTCTTCTATATCTAGACTAACGAGATCCGTCTGTACAACCGTCTTCTATATCTAGACTAACGAGATCCGTCGTTGTACAACCGTCTTTTATATCTACACTAACGAGATCTCTCGTTATACAACCGTCTTCTATATCTAGACTAACGAGATCCGTCTGTACAACCGTCTTCTATATCTAGACTAACGAGATCCGTCTGTACAACCGTCTTCTATATCTAGACTAACGAGATCCGTCGTTGTACAACCGTCTTTTATATCTACACTAACGAGATCTCTCGTTATACAACCGTCTTCTATATCTAGACTAACGAGATCCGTCTGTACAACCGTCTTCTATATCTAGACTAAAGAGATCCGTCTGTACAACCGTCTTCTATATCTAGACTAACGAGATCCGTCTTCTATATCTAGACTAACGAGCTCTGTCTGTACAACCGTCTTCTATGTCTAGACTAACGAGATCCGTCTGTACATCCGTCATCTATATCTAGACTAACGAGATACGTCCTTGGACAAACGTCTTCAATATCTAGACTAACGTGATCCGTCGTTGTACAACCGTCTTCTATATCTAGACTAACGGGATCCGTCTGTACAACCGCCTTCTATATCTAGACTAACGAGATCCGTCGTTGTACAACCCTCTTCTATATCTAGACTAACGAGATCCGTCTATACAACCGTCTTCTATATCTAGACTAACGAGATCTCTCGTTATACAACCGTCTTCTATATCTAGACTAACGAGATCCGTCTGTACAACCGTCTTCTATATCTAGACTAACGAGATCCGTCTGTACAACCGTCTTCTATATCTAGACTAACGAGATCCGTCTGTACAACCGTCTTCTATATCTAGACTAACGAGATCCGTCGTTGTACAACCGTCTT
Source organism: Andrena bicolor (assembly GCA_960531205.1). NCBI lineage: Eukaryota > Metazoa > Arthropoda > Insecta > Hymenoptera > Andrenidae > Andrena > Andrena bicolor. Next base: position 553,723 of record CAUIJW010000190.1, read on the forward strand.
CTATATCTAGACTAACGAGATCTCTCGTTATACAACCGTCTTCTATATCTAGACTAACGAGATCTCTCGTTATACAACCGTCTTCTATATCTAGACTAACGAGATCTCTCGTTATACAACCGTCTTCTATATCTAGACTAACGAGATCCGTCGTTGTACAACCGTCTTTTATATCTACACTAACGAGATCTCTCGTTATACAACCGTCTTCTATATCTAGACTAACGAGATCCGTCTGTACAACCGTCTTCTATATCTAGACTAACGAGATCCGTCTGTACAACCGTCTTCTATATCTAGACTAACGAGATCCGTCTTCTATATCTAGACTAACGAGCTCTGTCTGTACAACCGTCTTCTATGTCTAGACTAACGAGATCCGTCTGTACATCCGTCATCTATATCTAGACTAACGAGATACGTCCTTGGACAAACGTCTTCAATATCTAGACTAACGTGATCCGTCGTTGTACAACCGTCTTCTATATCTAGACTAACGGGATCCGTCTGTACAACCGCCTTCTATATCTAGACTAACGAGATCCGTCGTTGTACAACCCTCTTCTATATCTAGACTAACGAGATCCGTCTATACAACCGTCTTCTATATCTAGACTAACGAGATCTCTCGTTATACAACCGTCTTCTATATCTAGACTAACGAGATCCGTCTGTACAACCGTCTTCTATATCTAGACTAACGAGATCCGTCTGTACAACCGTCTTCTATATCTAGACTAACGAGATCCGTCTGTACAACCGTCTTCTATATCTAGACTAACGAGATCCGTCGTTGTACAACCGTCTTCTATATCTAGACTAACGAGATCTCTCGTTATACAACCGTCTTCTATATCTAGACTAACGAGATCTCTCGTTATACAACCGTCTTCTATATCTAGACTAACGAGATCTCTCGTTATACAACCGTCTTCTATATCTAGACTAACGAGATCCGTCGTTGTACAACCGTCTTTTATATCTACACTAACGAGATCTCTCGTTATACAACCGTCTTCTATATCTAGACTAACGAGATCCGTCTGTACAACCGTCTTCTATATCTAGACTAACGAGATCCGTCTGTACAACCGTCTTCTATATCTAGACTAACGAGATCTCTCGTTATACAACCGTCTTCTATATCTAGACTAACGAGATCTCTCGTTATACAACCGTCTTCTATATCTAGACTAACGAGATCTCTCGTTATACAACCGTCTTCTATATCTAGACTAACGAGATCCGTCTGTACAACCGTCTTCTATATCTAGACTAACGAGATCCGTCTGTACAACCGTCTTCTATATCTAGACTAACGAGATCCGTCTGTACAACCGTCTTCTATATCTAGACTAACGAGATCCGTCGTTGTACAACCGTCTTTTATATCTACACTAACGAGATCTCTCGTTATACAACCGTCTTCTATATCTAGACTAACGAGATCCGTCTGTACAACCGTCTTCTATATCTAGACTAACGAGATCCGTCTGTACAACCGTCTTCTATATCTAGACTAACGAGATCCGTCGTTGTACAACCGTCTTTTATATCTACACTAACGAGATCTCTCGTTATACAACCGTCTTCAATATCTAGACTAACGAGATCCGTCTGTACAACCGTCTTCTATATCTAGACTAAAGAGATCCGTCTGTACAACCGTCTTCTATATCTAGACTAACGAGATCCGTCTTCTATATCTAGACTAACGAGCTCTGTCTGTACAACCGTCTTCTATGTCTAGACTAACGAGATCCGTCTGTACATCCGTCATCTATATCTAGACTAACGAGATACGTCCTTGGACAAACGTCTTCAATATCTAGACTAACGTGATCCGTCGTTGTACAACCGTCTTCTATATCTAGACTAACGGGATCCGTCTGTACAACCGCCTTCTATATCTAGACTAACGAGATCCGTCGTTGTACAACCCTCTTCTATATCTAGACTAACGAGATCCGTCTATACAACCGTCTTCTATATCTAGACTAACGAGATCTCTCGTTATACAACCGTCTTCTATATCTAGACTAACGAGATCCGTCTGTACAACCGTCTTCTATATCTAGACTAACGAGATCCGTCTGTACAACCGTCTTCTATATCTAGACTAACGAGATCCGTCTGTACAACCGTCTTCTATATCTAGACTAACGAGATCCGTCGTTGTACAACCGTCTTCTATATCTAGACTAACGAGATCTCTCGTTATACAACCGTCTTCTATATCTAGACTAACGAGATCTCTCGTTATACAACCGTCTTCTATATCTAGACTAACGAGATCTCTCGTTATACAACCGTCTTCTATATCTAGACTAACGAGATCCGTCGTTGTACAACCGTCTTTTATATCTACACTAACGAGATCTCTCGTTATACAACCGTCTTCTATATCTAGACTAACGAGATCCGTCTGTACAACCGTCTTCTATATCTAGACTAACGAGATCCGTCTGTACAACCGTCTTCTATATCTAGACTAACGAGATCCGTCTTCTATATCTAGACTAACGAGCTCTGTCTGTACAACCGTCTTCTATGTCTAGACTAACGAGATCCGTCTGTACATCCGTCATCTATATCTAGACTAACGAGATACGTCCTTGGACAAACGTCTTCAATATCTAGACTAACGTGATCCGTCGTTGTACAACCGTCTTCTATATCTAGACTAACGGGATCCGTCTGTACAACCGCCTTCTATATCTAGACTAACGAGATCCGTCGTTGTACAACCCTCTTCTATATCTAGACTAACGAGATCCGTCTATACAACCGTCTTCTATATCTAGACTAACGAGATCTCTCGTTATACAACCGTCTTCTATATCTAGACTAACGAGATCCGTCTGTACAACCCTCTTCTATATCTAGACTAACGAGATCCGTCTGTACAACAGTTTTCTATATCTAGACTAACGAGATACGTCGTTGGACAAACGTCTTCAATATCTAGACTAACGAGATCGGTCTGTACAACCGTCTTCTATATCTAGACTAACGAGATCCGTCGTTGTACAACCGTCTTCTATATCTAGACTAACGAGATCTCTCGATGTACAACCGTCTTCTATATCTAGACTAACGGGATCCGCCTGTACAACCGTCTTCTATATCTAGACTAACGAGATCTCTCGTTATACATCCCGTCTTCTATATCTAGACTAACGAGATCCGTCTGTACAACCGTCTTCTATATCTAGACTAACGAGATCCGTCTGTACAACAGTCTTCTATATCTAGACTAACGAGATACGTCCTTGGACAAACGTCTTCAATATCTAGACTAACGAGATCGGTCTGTACAACCGTCTTCTATATCTAGACTAACGAGATCCGTCGTTGTACAACCGTCTTCTATATCTAGACTAACGAGATCTCTCGTTATACAACCGTCTTCTATATCTAGACTAACGAGATCTCTCGTTATACAACCGTCTTCTATATCTAGACTAACGAGATCTCTCGTTATACAACCGTCTTCTATATCTAGACTAACGAGATCCGTCTGCGCAACCGTCTTCTATATCTAGACTAACGAGATCCGTTGTTGTACAACCCTCTTCTATATCTAGACTAACGAGATCCGTCGTTGTACAACCGTCTTCTATATCTAGACTAACGAGATACGTCTGTACAACCGTCATCTATATCTAGACTAACGAGATACGTCCTTGGACAAACGTCTTCAATATCTAGACTAACGAGATCCGTCGTTGTACAACCGTCTTCTATATCTAGACTAACGAGATCCGTCGTTGTACAACCGTCTTTTATATCTACACTAACGAGATCTCTCGTTATACAACCGTCTTCTATATCTAGACTAACGAGATCCGTCTGTACAACCGTCGACTATATCTAGACTAACGAGATCTCTCGTTATACAACCGTCTTCTATATCTAGACTAACGGGTCTCTCGTTATACAACCGTCTTCTATATCTAGACTAACGAGATCCGTCTGTACAACCGTCTTCTATATCTAGACTAACGAGATCTCTCGTTATACAACCGTCTTCTATATCTAGACTAACGAGATCTCTCGTTATACAACCGTCTTCTATATCTAGACTAACGAGATCTCTCGTTATACAACCGTCTTCTATATCTAGACTAACGAGATCTCTCGTTATACAACCGTCTTCTATATCTAGACTAACGAGATCTCTCGTTATACAACCGTCTTCTATATCTAGACTAACGAGATCCGTCTGTACAACCCTCTTCTATATCTAGACTAACGAGATCCGTCTGTACAACAGTTTTCTATATCTAGACTAACGAGATACGTCGTTGGACAAACGTCTTCAATATCTAGACTAACGAGATCGGTCTGTACAACCGTCTTCTATATCTAGACTAACGAGATCCGTCGTTGTACAACCGTCTTCTATATCTAGACTAACGAGATCTCTCGATGTACAACCGTCTTCTATATCTAGACTAACGGGATCCGCCTGTACAACCGTCTTCTATATCTAGACTAACGAGATCTCTCGTTATACATCCCGTCTTCTATATCTAGACTAACGAGATCCGTCTGTACAACCGTCTTCTATATCTAGACTAACGAGATCCGTCTGTACAACAGTCTTCTATATCTAGACTAACGAGATACGTCCTTGGACAAACGTCTTCAATATCTAGACTAACGAGATCCGTCGTTGTACAACCGTCTTCTATATCTAGACTAACGAGATCCGTCTGTACAACCGTCTTCTATATCTAGACTAACGAGATCCATCGTTCTACAACCCTCTTCTATATCTAGACTAACGAGATCCGTCTATACAACCGCCTTCTATATCTAGACTAACGAGATCCGTCTGTACAACCGTCTTCTATATCTAGACTAACGAGATCCATCTGTACAACTGTCTTCTATATCTAGACTAACGAGATCTGTCTGTACAACCGTCTTCTATATCTAGACTAACGAGATCTCTCGTTATTCAACCGTCTTCTATATCTAGACTAACGAGGTCTCTCGTTATTCAACCGTCTTCTATATCTAGACTAACGAAATCCGTCTGTATAACCGTCTTCTATATCTAGACTAACGAGATCCGTCTGTACAACCGTCTTCTATATCTAGACTAACGAGATCTCTCGTTATACAACCGTCTTCTATATCTAGACTAACGGGTCTCTCGTTATACAACCGTCTTCTATATCTAGACTAACGAGATCTCTCGATATTCAACCGTCTTCTATATCTAGACTAACGAAATCCGTCTGTATAACCGTCTTCTATATCTAGACTACCGAGATCCGTCTGTACAACCGTCTTCTATATCTAACCTAACGAGAACCGTCTGTATAACCGTCTTCTATATCTAGACTAACGAGAACCGTCTGTACAACCGTCTTCTATATCTAGACTAACGAGATCTCTCGATGTACAACCGTCTTCTATACCTAGACTAACGGGATCCGTCTGTACAACCGTCTTCTATATCAAGACTAACGAGATCTCTCGTTATACATCCCGTCTTCTATATCTAGACTAACGAGATCCGTCTGTACAACCGTCTTCTATATCTAGACTAACGAGATCCGTCTGTACAACCGTCTTCTTTATCTGGACTAACGAGATCCGTCTGTACAACCGTCTTCTATATCTAGACTAACGAGATCTCTCGTTATACAACCGTCTTCTATATCTAGACTAACGAGATCTCTCGTTATACAACCGTCTTCTATATCTAGACTAACGAGATCTCTCGTTATACAACCGTCTTCTATATCTAGACTAACGAGATCCGTCTGCGCAACCGTCTTCTATATCTAGACTAACGAGATACGTCTGTACAACCGTCATCTATATCTAGACTAACGAGATACGTCTGTACAACCGTCATCTATATCTAGACTAACGAGATACGTCCTTGGACAAAGGTCTTCAATATCTAGACTAACGAGATCCGTCGTTGTACAACCGTCTTCTATATCTAGACTAACGAGATCCGTCGTTGTACAACCGTCTTTTATATCTACACTAACGAGATCTCTCGTTGTACAACCGTCTTTTATATCTACACTAACGAGATCTCTCGTTATACAACCGTCCTCTATATCTAGACTAACGAGATCCGTCTGTACAACCGTCTTCTATATCTAGACTAACGAGATCTCTCGTTATACAACCGTCTTCTATATCTAGACTAACGAGATCTCTCGTTATACAACCGTCTTCTATATCTAGACTAACGAGATCTCTCGTTATACAACCGTCTTCTAAATCTAGACTAACGAGATCCGTCTGCGCAACCGTCTTCTATATCTAGACTAACGAGATCCGTTGTTGTACAACCCTCTTCTATATCTAGACTAACGAGATCCGTCGTTGTACAACCGTCTTCTATATCTAGACTAACGAGATACGTCTGTACAACCGTCATCTATATCTAGACTAACGAGATACGTCCTTGGACAAACGTCTTCAATATCTAGACTAACGAGATCCGTCGTTGTACAACCGTCTTCTATATCTAGACTAACGAGATCCGTCGTTGTACAACCGTCTTTTATATCTACACTAACGAGATCTCTCGTTATACAACCGTCTTCTATATCTAGACTAACGAGATCCGTCTGTACAACCGTCTTCTCTATCTGGACTAACGAGATCCGTCTGTACAACCATCTTCTATATCTAGACTAACGAGATCTCTCGTTATACAACCGTCTTCTATATCTAGACTAACGAAATCCGTCTGTAGAACCGTCTTCTATATCTAGACTAACGAGATCCGTCTGTACAACCGTCTTCTATATCTAGACTAACGAGATCTCTCGTTATACAACCGTCTTCTATATCTAGACTACCGAGATCCGTCTGTACAACCGTCTTCTATATCTAGACTAACGAGAACCGTCTGTACAACCGTTTTCTATATCTAGACTAACGAGATCCGTCTGTATAACCGTCTTCTATATCTAGACTAACGAGATCCGTCTGTATAACCGTCTTCTATATCTAGACTAACGAGATCTCTCGTTATACAACCGTCTTCTATATCTAGACTAACGAGATCCGTCTGTACAACCGTCTTCTATATCTAGACTAACGAGATCCGTCTGTACAACCGTCTTCTATATCTAGACTAACGAGATCCGTCTGTACAACCGTCTTCTATATCTAGACTAACGAGATCCGTCTGTACAACCGTCTTCTATATCTAGACTAACGACATCTCTCGTTATACAACCGTCTTCTATATCTAGACTAACGGGTCTCTCGTTATACAACCGTCTTCTATATCTAGACTAACGAGATCCGTCTGTACAACCGTCTTCTATATCTAGACTAACGAGATCTCTCGTTATACAACCGTCTTCTATATCTAGACTACCGAGATCCGTCTGTACAACCGTCTTCTATATCTAGACTAACGAGAACCGTCTGTACAACCGTTTTCTATATCTAGACTAACGAGATCTCTCGATGTACAACCGTCTTCTATACCTAGACTAACGGGATCCGTCTGTACAACCGTCTTCTATATCTAGACTAACGAGATCTCTCGATATTCAACCGTCTTCTATATCTAGACTAACGAAATCCGTCTGTATAACCGTCTTCTATATCTAGACTAACGAGATCCGTCTGTATAACCGTCTTCTATATCTAGACTAACGAGATCTCTCGTTATACAACCGTCTTCTATATCTAGACTAACGAGATCCGTCTGTACAACCGTCTTCTATATCTAGACTAACGAGATCCGTCTGTACAACCGTCTTCTATATCTAGACTAACGAGATCCGTCTGTACAACCGTCTTCTATATCTAGACTAACGAGATCCGTCTGTACAACCGTCTTCTATATCTAGACTAACGACATCTCTCGTTATACAACCGTCTTCTATATCTAGACTAACGGGTCTCTCGTTATACAACCGTCTTCTATATCTAGACTAACGAGATCCGTCTGTACAACCGTCTTCTATATCTAGACTAACGAGATCTCTCGTTATACAACCGTCTTCTATATCTAGACTAACGAGATCTCTCGTTATACAACCGTCTTCTATATCTAGACTAACGAGATCTCTCGTTATACAACCGTCTTCTATATCTAGACTAACGAGATCTCTCGTTATACAACCGTCTTCTATATCTAGACTAACGAGATCTCTCGTTATACAACCGTCTTCTATATCTAGACTAACGAGATCTCTCGTTATACAACCGTCTTCTATATCTAGACTAACGAAATCCGTCTGTACAACCGTCTTCTATATCTAGACTAACGAGATCCGTCTGTACAACAGTTTTCTATATCTAGACTAACGAGATACGTCGTTGGACAAACGTCTTCAATATCTAGACTAACGAGATCGGTCTGTACAACCGTCTTCTATATCTAGACTAACGAGATCCGTCGTTGTACAACCGTCTTCTATATCTAGACTAACGAGATCTCTCGATGTACAACCGTCTTCTATATCTAGACTAACGGGATCCGCCTGTACAACCGTCTTCTATATCTAGACTAACGAGATCTCTCGTTATACATCCCGTCATCTATATCTAGACTAACGAGATCCGTCTGTACAACCGTCTTCTATATCTAGACTACCGAGATCCGTCTGTACAACCGTCTTCTATATCTAGACTAACGAGAACCGTCTGTACAACCGTTTTCTATATCTAGACTAACGAGATCTCTCGATGTACAACCGTCTTCTATACCTAGACTAACGGGATCCGTCTGTACAACCGTCTTCTATATCTAGACTAACGACATCTCTCGTTATACAACCGTCTTCTATATCTAGACTAACGGGTCTCTCGTTATACAACCGTCTTCTATATCTAGACTAACGAGATCCGTCTGTACAACCGTCTTCTATATCTAGACTAACGAGATCTCTCGTTATACAACCGTCTTCTATATCTAGACTAACGAGATCTCTCGTTATACAACCGTCTTCTATATCTAGACTAACGAGATCTCTCGTTATACAACCGTCTTCTATATCTAGACTAACGAGATCTCTCGTTATACAACCGTCTTCTATATCTAGACTAACGAGATCCGTCTGTACAACCGTCTTCTATATCTAGACTAACGAGATCCGTCTGTACAACAGTTTTCTATATCTAGACTAACGAGATACGTCGTTGGACAAACGTCTTCAATATCTAGACTAACGAGATCGGTCTGTACAACCGTCTTCTATATCTAGACTAACGAGATCTCTCGTTATACAACCGTCTTCTATATCTAGACTAACGAGATCTCTCGTTATACAACCGTCTTCTATATCTAGACTAACGAGATCCGTCTGCGCAACCGTCTTCTATATCTAGACTAACGAGATCCGTTGTTGTACAACCCTCTTCTATATCTAGACTAACGAGATCCGTCGTTGTACAACCGTCTTCTATATCTAGACTAACGAGATACGTCTGTACAACCGTCATCTATATCTAGACTAACGAGATACGTCCTTGGACAAACGTCTTCAATATCTAGACTAACGAGATCCGTCGATGTACAACCGTCTTCTATATCTAGACTAACGAGATCCGTCGTTGTACAACCGTCTTTTATATCTACACTAACGAGATCTCTCGTTATACAACCGTCTTCTATATCTAGACTAACGAGATCCGTCTGTACAACCGTCGACTATATCTAGACTAACGAGATCTCTCGTTATACAACCGTCTTCTATATCTAGACTAACGGGTCTCTCGTTATACAACCGTCTTCTATATCTAGACTAACGAGATCCGTCTGTACAACCGTCTTCTATATCTAGACTAACGAGATCTCTCGTTATACAACCGTCTTCTATATCTAGACTAACGAGATCTCTCGTTATACAACCGTCTTCTATATCTAGACTAACGAGATCTCTCGTTATACAACCGTCTTCTATATCTAGACTAACGAGATCCGTCTGTACAACCGTCTTCTATATCTAGACTAACGAGATCCGTCTGTACAACCGTCTTCTATATCTCGACTAACGAGATCCGTCTGTACAACCGTCTTCTATATCTAGACTAACGAGATCCGTCGTTGTACAACCGTCTTTTATATCTACACTAACGAGATCTCTCGTTATACAACCGTCTTCTATATCTAGACTAACGAGATCCGTCTGTACAACCGTCTTCTATATCTAGACTAACGAGATCCGTCTGTACAACCGTCTTCTATATCTAGACTAACGAGATCCGTCGTTGTACAACCGTCTTTTATATCTACACTAACGAGATCTCTCGTTATACAACCGTCTTCTATATCTAGACTAACGAGATCCGTCTGTACAACCGTCTTCTATATCTAGACTAAAGAGATCCGTCTGTACAACCGTCTTCTATATCTAGACTAACGAGATCCGTCTTCTATATCTAGACTAACGAGCTCTGTCTGTACAACCGTCTTCTATGTCTAGACTAACGAGATCCGTCTGTACATCCGTCATCTATATCTAGACTAACGAGATACGTCCTTGGACAAACGTCTTCAATATCTAGACTAACGTGATCCGTCGTTGTACAACCGTCTTCTATATCTAGACTAACGGGATCCGTCTGTACAACCGCCTTCTATATCTAGACTAACGAGATCCGTCGTTGTACAACCCTCTTCTATATCTAGACTAACGAGATCCGTCTATACAACCGTCTTCTATATCTAGACTAACGAGATCTCTCGTTATACAACCGTCTTCTATATCTAGACTAACGAGATCCGTCTGTACAACCGTCTTCTATATCTAGACTAACGAGATCCGTCTGTACAACCGTCTTCTATATCTAGACTAACGAGATCCGTCTGTACAACCGTCTTCTATATCTAGACTAACGAGATCCGTCGTTGTACAACCGTCTTCTATATCTAGACTAACGAGATCTCTCGTTATACAACCGTCTTCTATATCTAGACTAACGAGATCTCTCGTTATACAACCGTCTTCTATATCTAGACTAACGAGATCTCTCGTTATACAACCGTCTTCTATATCTAGACTAACGAGATCCGTCGTTGTACAACCGTCTTTTATATCTACACTAACGAGATCTCTCGTTATACAACCGTCTTCTATATCTAGACTAACGAGATCCGTCTGTACAACCGTCTTCTATATCTAGACTAACGAGATCCGTCTGTACAACCGTCTTCTATATCTAGACTAACGAGATCTCTCGTTATACAACCGTCTTCTATATCTAGACTAACGAGATCTCTCGTTATACAACCGTCTTCTATATCTAGACTAACGAGATCTCTCGTTATACAACCGTCTTCTATATCTAGACTAACGAGATCCGTCTGTACAACCGTCTTCTATATCTAGACTAACGAGATCCGTCTGTACAACCGTCTTCTATATCTAGACTAACGAGATCCGTCTGTACAACCGTCTTCTATATCTAGACTAACGAGATCCGTCGTTGTACAACCGTCTTTTATATCTACACTAACGAGATCTCTCGTTATACAACCGTCTTCTATATCTAGACTAACGAGATCCGTCTGTACAACCGTCTTCTATATCTAGACTAACGAGATCCGTCTGTACAACCGTCTTCTATATCTAGACTAACGAGATCCGTCGTTGTACAACCGTCTTTTATATCTACACTAACGAGATCTCTCGTTATACAACCGTCTTCTATATCTAGACTAACGAGATCCGTCTGTACAACCGTCTTCTATATCTAGACTAAAGAGATCCGTCTGTACAACCGTCTTCTATATCTAGACTAACGAGATCCGTCTTCTATATCTAGACTAACGAGCTCTGTCTGTACAACCGTCTTCTATGTCTAGACTAACGAGATCCGTCTGTACATCCGTCATCTATATCTAGACTAACGAGATACGTCCTTGGACAAACGTCTTCAATATCTAGACTAACGTGATCCGTCGTTGTACAACCGTCTTCTATATCTAGACTAACGGGATCCGTCTGTACAACCGCCTTCTATATCTAGACTAACGAGATCCGTCGTTGTACAACCCTCTTCTATATCTAGACTAACGAGATCCGTCTATACAACCGTCTTCTATATCTAGACTAACGAGATCTCTCGTTATACAACCGTCTTCTATATCTAGACTAACGAGATCCGTCTGTACAACCGTCTTCTATATCTAGACTAACGAGATCCGTCTGTACAACCGTCTTCTATATCTAGACTAACGAGATCCGTCTGTACAACCGTCTTCTATATCTAGACTAACGAGATCCGTCGTTGTACAACCGTCTTCTATATCTAGACTAACGAGATCTCTCGTTATACAACCGTCTTCTATATCTAGACTAACGAGATCTCTCGTTATACAACCGTCTTCTATATCTAGACTAACGAGATCTCTCGTTATACAACCGTCTTCTATATCTAGACTAACGAGATCCGTCGTTGTACAACCGTCTTTTATATCTACACTAACGAGATCTCTCGTTATACAACCGTCTTCTATATCTAGACTAACGAGATCCGTCTGTACAACCGTCTTCTATATCTAGACTAACGAGATCCGTCTGTACAACCGTCTTCTATATCTAGACTAACGAGATCCGTCTTCTATATCTAGACTAACGAGCTCTGTCTGTACAACCGTCTTCTATGTCTAGACTAACGAGATCCGTCTGTACATCCGTCATCTATATCTAGACTAACGAGATACGTCCTTGGACAAACGTCTTCAATATCTAGACTAACGTGATCCGTCGTTGTACAACCGTCTTCTATATCTAGACTAACGGGATCCGTCTGTACAACCGCCTTCTATATCTAGACTAACGAGATCCGTCGTTGTACAACCCTCTTCTATATCTAGACTAACGAGATCCGTCTATACAACCGTCTTCTATATCTAGACTAACGAGATCTCTCGTTATACAACCGTCTTCTATATCTAGACTAACGAGATCCGTCTGTACAACCCTCTTCTATATCTAGACTAACGAGATCCGTCTGTACAACAGTTTTCTATATCTAGACTAACGAGATACGTCGTTGGACAAACGTCTTCAATATCTAGACTAACGAGATCGGTCTGTACAACCGTCTTCTATATCTAGACTAACGAGATCCGTCGTTGTACAACCGTCTTCTATATCTAGACTAACGAGATCTCTCGATGTACAACCGTCTTCTATATCTAGACTAACGGGATCCGCCTGTACAACCGTCTTCTATATCTAGACTAACGAGATCTCTCGTTATACATCCCGTCTTCTATATCTAGACTAACGAGATCCGTCTGTACAACCGTCTTCTATATCTAGACTAACGAGATCCGTCTGTACAACAGTCTTCTATATCTAGACTAACGAGATACGTCCTTGGACAAACGTCTTCAATATCTAGACTAACGAGATCGGTCTGTACAACCGTCTTCTATATCTAGACTAACGAGATCCGTCGTTGTACAACCGTCTTCTATATCTAGACTAACGAGATCTCTCGTTATACAACCGTCTTCTATATCTAGACTAACGAGATCTCTCGTTATACAACCGTCTTCTATATCTAGACTAACGAGATCTCTCGTTATACAACCGTCTTCTATATCTAGACTAACGAGATCCGTCTGCGCAACCGTCTTCTATATCTAGACTAACGAGATCCGTTGTTGTACAACCCTCTTCTATATCTAGACTAACGAGATCCGTCGTTGTACAACCGTCTTCTATATCTAGACTAACGAGATACGTCTGTACAACCGTCATCTATATCTAGACTAACGAGATACGTCCTTGGACAAACGTCTTCAATATCTAGACTAACGAGATCCGTCGTTGTACAACCGTCTTCTATATCTAGACTAACGAGATCCGTCGTTGTACAACCGTCTTTTATATCTACACTAACGAGATCTCTCGTTATACAACCGTCTTCTATATCTAGACTAACGAGATCCGTCTGTACAACCGTCGACTATATCTAGACTAACGAGATCTCTCGTTATACAACCGTCTTCTATATCTAGACTAACGGGTCTCTCGTTATACAACCGTCTTCTATATCTAGACTAACGAGATCCGTCTGTACAACCGTCTTCTATATCTAGACTAACGAGATCTCTCGTTATACAACCGTCTTCTATATCTAGACTAACGAGATCTCTCGTTATACAACCGTCTTCTATATCTAGACTAACGAGATCTCTCGTTATACAACCGTCTTCTATATCTAGACTAACGAGATCTCTCGTTATACAACCGTCTTCTATATCTAGACTAACGAGATCTCTCGTTATACAACCGTCTTCTATATCTAGACTAACGAGATCCGTCTGTACAACCCTCTTCTATATCTAGACTAACGAGATCCGTCTGTACAACAGTTTTCTATATCTAGACTAACGAGATACGTCGTTGGACAAACGTCTTCAATATCTAGACTAACGAGATCGGTCTGTACAACCGTCTTCTATATCTAGACTAACGAGATCCGTCGTTGTACAACCGTCTTCTATATCTAGACTAACGAGATCTCTCGATGTACAACCGTCTTCTATATCTAGACTAACGGGATCCGCCTGTACAACCGTCTTCTATATCTAGACTAACGAGATCTCTCGTTATACATCCCGTCTTCTATATCTAGACTAACGAGATCCGTCTGTACAACCGTCTTCTATATCTAGACTAACGAGATCCGTCTGTACAACAGTCTTCTATATCTAGACTAACGAGATACGTCCTTGGACAAACGTCTTCAATATCTAGACTAACGAGATCCGTCGTTGTACAACCGTCTTCTATATCTAGACTAACGAGATCCGTCTGTACAACCGTCTTCTATATCTAGACTAACGAGATCCATCGTTCTACAACCCTCTTCTATATCTAGACTAACGAGATCCGTCTATACAACCGCCTTCTATATCTAGACTAACGAGATCCGTCTGTACAACCGTCTTCTATATCTACACTAACGAGATCCATCTGTACAACTGTCTTCTATATCTAGACTAACGAGATCTGTCTGTACAACCGTCTTCTATATCTAGACTAACGAGATCTCTCGTTATTCAACCGTCTTCTATATCTAGACTAACGAGGTCTCTCGTTATTCAACCGTCTTCTATATCTAGACTAACGAAATCCGTCTGTATAACCGTCTTCTATATCTAGACTAACGAGATCCGTCTGTACAACCGTCTTCTATATCTAGACTAACGAGATCTCTCGTTATACAACCGTCTTCTATATCTAGACTAACGGGTCTCTCGTTATACAACCGTCTTCTATATCTAGACTAACGAGATCTCTCGATATTCAACCGTCTTCTATATCTAGACTAACGAAATCCGTCTGTATAACCGTCTTCTATATCTAGACTACCGAGATCCGTCTGTACAACCGTCTTCTATATCTAACCTAACGAGAACCGTCTGTATAACCGTCTTCTATATCTAGACTAACGAGAACCGTCTGTACAACCGTCTTCTATATCTAGACTAACGAGATCTCTCGATGTACAACCGTCTTCTATACCTAGACTAACGGGATCCGTCTGTACAACCGTCTTCTATATCAAGACTAACGAGATCTCTCGTTATACATCCCGTCTTCTATATCTAGACTAACGAGATCCGTCTGTACAACCGTCTTCTATATCTAGACTAACGAGATCCGTCTGTACAACCGTCTTCTTTATCTGGACTAACGAGATCCGTCTGTACAACCGTCTTCTATATCTAGACTAACGAGATCTCTCGTTATACAACCGTCTTCTATATCTAGACTAACGAGATCTCTCGTTATACAACCGTCTTCTATATCTAGACTAACGAGATCTCTCGTTATACAACCGTCTTCTATATCTAGACTAACGAGATCCGTCTGCGCAACCGTCTTCTATATCTAGACTAACGAGATACGTCTGTACAACCGTCATCTATATCTAGACTAACGAGATACGTCTGTACAACCGTCATCTATATCTAGACTAACGAGATACGTCCTTGGACAAAGGTCTTCAATATCTAGACTAACGAGATCCGTCGTTGTACAACCGTCTTCTATATCTAGACTAACGAGATCCGTCGTTGTACAACCGTCTTTTATATCTACACTAACGAGATCTCTCGTTGTACAACCGTCTTTTATATCTACACTAACGAGATCTCTCGTTATACAACCGTCCTCTATATCTAGACTAACGAGATCCGTCTGTACAACCGTCTTCTATATCTAGACTAACGAGATCTCTCGTTATACAACCGTCTTCTATATCTAGACTAACGAGATCTCTCGTTATACAACCGTCTTCTATATCTAGACTAACGAGATCTCTCGTTATACAACCGTCTTCTAAATCTAGACTAACGAGATCCGTCTGCGCAACCGTCTTCTATATCTAGACTAACGAGATCCGTTGTTGTACAACCCTCTTCTATATCTAGACTAACGAGATCCGTCGTTGTACAACCGTCTTCTATATCTAGACTAACGAGATACGTCTGTACAACCGTCATCTATATCTAGACTAACGAGATACGTCCTTGGACAAACGTCTTCAATATCTAGACTAACGAGATCCGTCGTTGTACAACCGTCTTCTATATCTAGACTAACGAGATCCGTCGTTGTACAACCGTCTTTTATATCTACACTAACGAGATCTCTCGTTATACAACCGTCTTCTATATCTAGACTAACGAGATCCGTCTGTACAACCGTCTTCTCTATCTGGACTAACGAGATCCGTCTGTACAACCATCTTCTATATCTAGACTAACGAGATCTCTCGTTATACAACCGTCTTCTATATCTAGACTAACGAAATCCGTCTGTAGAACCGTCTTCTATATCTAGACTAACGAGATCCGTCTGTACAACCGTCTTCTATATCTAGACTAACGAGATCTCTCGTTATACAACCGTCTTCTATATCTAGACTACCGAGATCCGTCTGTACAACCGTCTTCTATATCTAGACTAACGAGAACCGTCTGTACAACCGTTTTCTATATCTAGACTAACGAGATCCGTCTGTATAACCGTCTTCTATATCTAGACTAACGAGATCCGTCTGTATAACCGTCTTCTATATCTAGACTAACGAGATCTCTCGTTATACAACCGTCTTCTATATCTAGACTAACGAGATCCGTCTGTACAACCGTCTTCTATATCTAGACTAACGAGATCCGTCTGTACAACCGTCTTCTATATCTAGACTAACGAGATCCGTCTGTACAACCGTCTTCTATATCTAGACTAACGAGATCCGTCTGTACAACCGTCTTCTATATCTAGACTAACGACATCTCTCGTTATACAACCGTCTTCTATATCTAGACTAACGGGTCTCTCGTTATACAACCGTCTTCTATATCTAGACTAACGAGATCCGTCTGTACAACCGTCTTCTATATCTAGACTAACGAGATCTCTCGTTATACAACCGTCTTCTATATCTAGACTACCGAGATCCGTCTGTACAACCGTCTTCTATATCTAGACTAACGAGAACCGTCTGTACAACCGTTTTCTATATCTAGACTAACGAGATCTCTCGATGTACAACCGTCTTCTATACCTAGACTAACGGGATCCGTCTGTACAACCGTCTTCTATATCTAGACTAACGAGATCTCTCGATATTCAACCGTCTTCTATATCTAGACTAACGAAATCCGTCTGTATAACCGTCTTCTATATCTAGACTAACGAGATCCGTCTGTATAACCGTCTTCTATATCTAGACTAACGAGATCTCTCGTTATACAACCGTCTTCTATATCTAGACTAACGAGATCCGTCTGTACAACCGTCTTCTATATCTAGACTAACGAGATCCGTCTGTACAACCGTCTTCTATATCTAGACTAACGAGATCCGTCTGTACAACCGTCTTCTATATCTAGACTAACGAGATCCGTCTGTACAACCGTCTTCTATATCTAGACTAACGACATCTCTCGTTATACAACCGTCTTCTATATCTAGACTAACGGGTCTCTCGTTATACAACCGTCTTCTATATCTAGACTAACGAGATCCGTCTGTACAACCGTCTTCTATATCTAGACTAACGAGATCTCTCGTTATACAACCGTCTTCTATATCTAGACTAACGAGATCTCTCGTTATACAACCGTCTTCTATATCTAGACTAACGAGATCTCTCGTTATACAACCGTCTTCTATATCTAGACTAACGAGATCTCTCGTTATACAACCGTCTTCTATATCTAGACTAACGAGATCTCTCGTTATACAACCGTCTTCTATATCTAGACTAACGAGATCCGTCTGTACAACCGTCTTCTATATCTAGACTAACGAGATCCGTCTGTACAACAGTTTTCTATATCTAGACTAACGAGATACGTCGTTGGACAAACGTCTTCAATATCTAGACTAACGAGATCGGTCTGTACAACCGTCTTCTATATCTAGACTAACGAGATCCGTCGTTATACATCCCGTCTTCTATATCTAGACTAACGAGATCCGTCTGTACAACCGTCTTCTATATCTAGACTACCGAGATCCGTCTGTACAACCGTCTTCTATATCTAGACTAACGAGAACCGTCTGTACAACCGTTTTCTATATCTAGACTAACGAGATCTCTCGATGTACAACCGTCTTCTATACCTAGACTAACGGGATCCGTCTGTACAACCGTCTTCTATATCTAGACTAACGACATCTCTCGTTATACAACCGTCTTCTATATCTAGACTAACGGGTCTCTCGTTATACAACCGTCTTCTATATCTAGACTAACGAGATCCGTCTGTACAACCGTCTTCTATATCTAGACTAACGAGATCTCTCGTTATACAACCGTCTTCTATATCTAGACTAACGAGATCTCTCGTTATACAACCGTCTTCTATATCTAGACTAACGAGATCTCTCGTTATACAACCGTCTTCTATATCTAGACTAACGAGATCTCTCGTTATACAACCGTCTTCTATATCTAGACTAACGAGATCTCTCGTTATACAACCGTCTTCTATATCTAGACTAACGAGATCTCTCGTTATACAACCGTCTTCTATATCTAGACTAACGAGATCTCTCGTTATACAACCGTCTTCTATATCTAGACTAACGAGATCCGTCTGTACAACCGTCTTCTATATCTAGACTAACGAGATCCGTCTGTACAACAGTTTTCTATATCTAGACTAACGAGATACGTCGTTGGACAAACGTCTTCAATATCTAGACTAACGAGATCGGTCTGTACAACCGTCTTCTATATCTAGACTAACGAGATCCGTCGTTGTACAACCGTCTTCTATATCTAGACTAACGAGATCTCTCGATGTACAACCGTCTTCTATATCTAGACTAACGGGATCCGCCTGTACAACCGTCTTCTATATCTAGACTAACGAGATCTCTCGTTATACATCCCGTCATCTATATCTAGACTAACGAGATCCGTCTGTACAACCGTCTTCTATATCTAGACTACCGAGATCCGTCTGTACAACCGTCTTCTATATCTAGACTAACGAGAACCGTCTGTACAACCGTTTTCTATATCTAGACTAACGAGATCTCTCGATGTACAACCGTCTTCTATACCTAGACTAACGGGATCCGTCTGTACAACCGTCTTCTATATCTAGACTAACGACATCTCTCGTTATACAACCGTCTTCTATATCTAGACTAACGGGTCTCTCGTTATACAACCGTCTTCTATATCTAGACTAACGAGATCCGTCTGTACAACCGTCTTCTATATCTAGACTAACGAGATCTCTCGTTATACAACCGTCTTCTATATCTAGACTAACGAGATCTCTCGTTATACAACCGTCTTCTATATCTAGACTAACGAGATCTCTCGTTATACAACCGTCTTCTATATCTAGACTAACGAGATCTCTCGTTATACAACCGTCTTCTATATCTAGACTAACGAGATCCGTCTGTACAACCGTCTTCTATATCTAGACTAACGAGATCCGTCTGTACAACAGTTTTCTATATCTAGACTAACGAGATACGTCGTTGGACAAACGTCTTCAATATCTAGACTAACGAGATCGGTCTGTACAACCGTCTTCTATATCTAGACTAACGAGATCCGTCGTTGTACAACCGTCTTCTATATCTAGACTAACGAGATCTCTCGATGTACAACCGTCTTCTATATCTAGACTAACGGGATCCGCCTGTACAACCGTCTTCTATATCTAGACTAACGAGATCTCTCGTTATACATCCCGTCTTCTATATCTAGACTAACGAGATCCGTCTGTACAACCGTCTTCTATATCTAGACTACCGAGATCCGTCTGTACAACCGTCTTCTATATCTAGACTAACGAGAACCGTCTGTACAACCGTTTTCTATATCTAGACTAACGAGATCTCTCGATGTACAACCGTCTTCTATACCTAGACTAACGGGATCCGTCTGTACAACCGTCTTCTATATCTAGACTAACGACATCTCTCGTTATACAACCGTCTTCTATATCTAGACTAACGGGTCTCTCGTTATACAACCGTCTTCTATATCTAGACTAACGAGATCCGTCTGTACAACCGTCTTCTATATCTAGACTAACGAGATCTCTCGTTATACAACCGTCTTCTATATCTAGACTAACGAGATCTCTCGTTATACAACCGTCTTCTATATCTAGACTAACGAGATCTCTCGTTATACAACCGTCTTCTATATCTAGACTAACGAAATCCGTCTGTATAACCGTCTTCTATATCTAGACTAACGAGATCCGTCTGTATAACCGTCTTCTATATCTAGACTAACGAGATCTCTCGTTATACAACCGTCTTCTATATCTAGACTAACGAGATCCGTCTGTACAACCGTCTTCTATATCAAGACTAACGAGATCTCTCGTTATACATCCCGTCTTCTATATCTAGACTAACGAGATCCGTCTGTACAACCGTCTTCTATATCTAGACTAACGAGATCTCTCGATATTCAACCGTCTTCTATATCTAGACTAACGAAATCCGTCTGTATAACCGTCTTCTATATCTAGACTAACGAGATCCGTCTGTATAACCGTCTTCTATATCTAGACTAACGAGATCTCTCGTTATACAACCGTCTTCTATATCTAGACTAACGAGATCCGTCTGTACAACCGTCTTCTATATCTAGACTAACGAGATCCGTCTGTACAACCGTCTTCTATATCTAGACTAACGAGATCCGTCTGTACAACCGTCTTCTATATCTAGACTAACGAGATCCGTCTGTACAACCGTCTTCTATATCTAGACTAACGACATCTCTCGTTATACAACCGTCTTCTATATCTAGACTAACGGGTCTCTCGTTATACAACCGTCTTCTATATCTAGACTAACGAGATCCGTCTGTACAACCGTCTTCTATATCTAGACTAACGAGATCTCTCGTTATACAACCGTCTTCTATATCTAGACTAACGAGATCTCTCGTTATACAACCGTCTTCTATATCTAGACTAACGAGATCTCTCGTTATACAACCGTCTTCTATATCTAGACTAACGAGATCTCTCGTTATACAACCGTCTTCTATATCTAGACTAACGAGATCTCTCGTTATACAACCGTCTTCTATATCTAGACTAACGAGATCTCTCGTTATACAACCGTCTTCTATATCTAGACTAACGAGATCCGTCTGTACAACCGTCTTCTATATCTAGACTAACGAGATCCGTCTGTACAACCGTCTTCTATATCTAGACTAACGAGATCCGTCTGTACAACAGTTTTCTATATCTAGACTAACGAGATACGTCGTTGGACAAACGTCTTCAATATCTAGACTAACGAGATCGGTCTGTACAACCGTCTTCTATATCTAGACTAACGAGATCCGTCGTTGTACAACCGTCTTCTATATCTAGACTAACGAGATCTCTCGATGTACAACCGTCTTCTATATCTAGACTAACGGGATCCGCCTGTACAACCGTCTTCTATATCTAGACTAACGAGATCTCTCGTTATACATCCCGTCTTCTATATCTAGACTAACGAGATCCGTCTGTACAACCGTCTTCTATATCTAGACTACCGAGATCCGTCTGTACAACCGTCTTCTATATCTAGACTAACGAGAACCGTCTGTACAACCGTCATCTATATCTAGACTAACGAGATACGTCCTTGGACAAACGTCTTCAATATCTAGACTAACGAGATCCGTCGATGTACAACCGTCTTCTATATCTAGACTAACGAGATCCGTCTGTACAACCGTCTTCTATATCTAGACTAACGAGATCCGTCTGTACAACCGTCTTCTATATCTAGACTAACGAGATCCGTCTGTACAACCGTCTTCTATATCTAGACTAACGACATCTCTCGTTATACAACCGTCTTCTATATCTAGACTAACGGGTCTCCCGTTATACAACCGTCTTCTATATCTAGACTAACGAGATCCGTCTGTACAACCGTCTTCTATATCTAGACTACCGAGATCCGTCTGTACAACCGTCTTCTATATCTAGACTAACGAGAACCGTCTGTACAACCGTCATCTATATCTAGACTAACGAGATCCGTCTGTACAACCGTCTTCTATATCTAGACTAACGACATCTCTCGTTATACAACCGTCTTCTATATCTAGACTAACGGGTCTCTCGTTATACAACCGTCTTCTATATCTAGACTAACGAGATCCGTCTGTACAACCGTCTTCTATATCTAGACTAACGAGATCTCTCGTTATACAACCGTCTTCTATATCTAGACTAACGAGATCTCTCGTTATACAACCGTCTTCTATATCTAGACTAACGAGATCTCTCGTTATACAACCGTCTTCTATATCTAGACTAACGAGATCTCTCGTTATACAACCGTCTTCTATATCTAGACTAACGAGATCTCTCGTTATACAACCGTCTTCTATATCTAGACTAACGAGATCTCTCGTTATACAACCGTCTTCTATATCTAGACTAACGAGATCCATCTGTACAACCGTCTTCTATATCTAGACTATCGAGATCTCTCGTTATACAACCGTCTTCTATATCTAGACTAACGGGTCTCTCGTTATACAACCGTCTTCTATATCTAGACTAACGAGATCCGCCTGTACAACCGTCTTCTATATCTAGACTAACGAGATCTCTCGTTATACAACCGTCTTCTATATCTAGACTAACGAGATCTCTCATTATACAACCGTCTTCTATATCTAGACTAACGAGATCCGTCTGCGCAACCGTCTTCTATATCTAGACTAACGAGATCCGTTGTTGTACAACCCTCTTCTATATCTAGACTAACGAGATCCGTCGTTGTACAACCGTCTTCTATATCTAGACTAACGAGATACGTCTGTACAACCGTCATCTATATCTAGACTAACGAGATACGTCCTTGGACAAAGGTCTTCAAAATCTAGACTAACGAGATCCGTCGTTGTACAACCGTCTTCTATATCTAGACTAACGAGATCCGTCGTTGTACAACCGTCTTTTATATCTACACTAACGAGATCTCTCGTTGTACAACCGTCTTTTATATCTACACTAACGAGATCTCTCGTTATACAACCGTCTTCTATATCTAGACTAACGAGATCCGTCTGTACAACCGTCTTCTATATCTAGACTAACGAGATCTCTCGTTATACAACCGTCTTCTATATCTAGACTAACGAGATCTCTCGTTATACAACCGTCTTCTATATCTAGACTAACGAGATCCGTCTGCGCAACCGTCTTCTATATCTAGACTAACGAGATCCGTTGTTGTACAACCCTCTTCTATATCTAGACTAACGAGATCCGTCGTTGTACAACCGTCTTCTATATCTAGACTAACGAGATACGTCTGTACAACCGTCATCTATATCTAGACTAACGAGATACGTCCTTGGACAAACGTCTTCAATATCTAGACTAACGAGATCCGTCGATGTACAACCGTCTTCTATATCTAGACTAACGAGATCCGTCGTTGTACAACCGTCTTTTATATCTACACTAACGAGATCTCTCGTTATACAACCGTCTTCTATATCTAGACTAACGAGATCCGTCTGTACAACCGTCGACTATATCTAGACTAACGAGATCTCTCGTTATACAACCGTCTTCTATATCTAGACTAACGGGTCTCTCGTTATACAACCGTCTTCTATATCTAGACTAACGAGATCCGTCTGTACAACCGTCTTCTATATCTAGACTAACGAGATCTCTCGTTATACAACCGTCTTCTATATCTAGACTAACGAGATCTCTCGTTATACAACCGTCTTCTATATCTAGACTAACGAGATCTCTCGTTATACAACCGTCTTCTATATCTAGACTAACGAGATCCGTCTGTACAACCGTCTTCTATATCTAGA
The DNA here is from genome assembly GCA_960531205.1 of Andrena bicolor. Classification (NCBI taxonomy): domain Eukaryota; kingdom Metazoa; phylum Arthropoda; class Insecta; order Hymenoptera; family Andrenidae; genus Andrena; species Andrena bicolor. The sequence goes on from CAUIJW010000190.1 coordinate 578,056, forward strand.
CTAACGAGATCCGTCTGTACAACCGTCTTCTATATCTAGACTAACGAGATCCGTCTGTACAACCGTCTTCTATATCTAGACTAACGAGATCCGTCGTTGTACAACCGTCTTTTATATCTACACTAACGAGATCTCTCGTTATACAACCGTCTTCTATATCTAGACTAACGAGATCCGTCTGTACAACCGTCTTCTATATCTAGACTAACGAGATCCGTCTGTACAACCGTCTTCTATATCTAGACTAACGAGATCCGTCGTTGTACAACCGTCTTTTATATCTACACTAACGAGATCTCTCGTTATACAACCGTCTTCTATATCTAGACTAACGAGATCCGTCTGTACAACCGTCTTCTATATCTAGACTAACGAGATCCGTCTGTACAACCGTCTTCTATATCTAGACTAACGAGATCCGTCTTCTATATCTAGACTAACGAGCTCTGTCTGTACAACCGTCTTCTATGTCTAGACTAACGAGATCCGTCTGTACATCCGTCATCTATATCTAGACTAACGAGATACGTCCTTGGACAAACGTCTTCAATATCTAGACTAACGTGATCCGTCGTTGTACAACCGTCTTCTATATCTAGACTAACGGGTCTCTCGTTATACAACCGTCTTCTATATCTAGACTAACGAGATCCGTCTGTACAACCGTCTTCTATATCTAGACTAACGAGATCTCTCGTTATACAACCGTCTTCTATATCTAGACTAACGAGATCTCTCGTTATACAACCGTCTTCTATATCTAGACTAACGAGATCTCTCGTTATACAACCGTCTTCTATATCTAGACTAACGAGATCTCTCGTTATACAACCGTCTTCTATATCTAGACTAACGAGATCCGTCTGTACAACCGTCTTCTATATCTAGACTAACGAGATCCGTCTGTACAACCGTCTTCTATATCTAGACTAACGAGATCCGTCTGTACAACCGTCTTCTATATCTAGACTAACGAGATCCGTCGTTGTACAACCGTCTTCTATATCTAGACTAACGAGATCTCTCGTTATACAACCGTCTTCTATATCTAGACTAACGAGATCTCTCGTTATACAACCGTCTTCTATATCTAGACTAACGAGATCTCTCGTTATACAACCGTCTTCTATATCTAGACTAACGAGATCCGTCGTTGTACAACCGTCTTTTATATCTACACTAACGAGATCTCTCGTTATACAACCGTCTTCTATATCTAGACTAACGAGATCCGTCTGTACAACCGTCTTCTATATCTAGACTAACGAGATCCGTCTGTACAACCGTCTTCTATATCTAGACTAACGAGATCCGTCTTCTATATCTAGACTAACGAGCTCTGTCTGTACAACCGTCTTCTATGTCTAGACTAACGAGATCCGTCTGTACATCCGTCATCTATATATAGACTAACGAGATACGTCCTTGGACAAACGTCTTCAATATCTAGACTAACGTGATCCGTCGTTGTACAACCGTCTTCTATATCTAGACTAACGGGATCCGTCTGTACAACCGCCTTCTATATCTAGACTAACGAGATCCGTCGTTGTACAACCCTCTTCTATATCTAGACTAACGAGATCCGTCTATACAACCGTCTTCTATATCTAGACTAACGAGATCTCTCGTTATACAACCGTCTTCTATATCTAGACTAACGAGATCCGTCTGTACAACCCTCTTCTATATCTAGACTAACGAGATCCGTCTGTACAACAGTTTTCTATATCTAGACTAACGAGATACGTCGTTGGACAAACGTCTTCAATATCTAGACTAACGAGATCGGTCTGTACAACCGTCTTCTATATCTAGACTAACGAGATCCGTCGTTGTACAACCGTCTTCTATATCTAGACTAACGAGATCTCTCGATGTACAACCGTCTTCTATATCTAGACTAACGGGATCCGCCTGTACAACCGTCTTCTATATCTAGACTAACGGGATCCGCCTGTACAACCGTCTTCTATATCTAGACTAACGGGATCCGCCTGTACAACCGTCTTCTATATCTAGACTAACGAGATCTCTCGTTATACATCCCGTCTTCTATATCTAGACTAACGAGATCCGTCTGTACAACCGTCTTCTATATCTAGACTAACGAGATCCGTCTGTACAACAGTCTTCTATATCTAGACTAACGAGATACGTCCTTGGACAAACGTCTTCAATATCTAGACTAACGAGATCGGTCTGTACAACCGTCTTCTATATCTTGACTAACGAGATCCGTCGTTGTACAACCGTCTTCTATATCTAGACTAACGAGATCCGTCTGTACAACCGTCTTCTATGTCTAGACTAACGAGATCCGTCTGTACAACCGTCTTCTATATCTAGACTAACGAGATCCGTCTGTACATCCGTCTTCTATATCTAGACTAACGAGCTCTGTCTGTACAACAGTCTTCTATGTCTAGACTAACGAGATCCGTCTGTACAACCGCCTTCTATATCTAGACTAACGAGATCCGTCTGTACAACCGTCTTCTATATCTAGACTAACGATATACGTCTGTACAACCGTCTTCTATATCTAGATTAACGAGATCCGTCTGTACAACTGTTTTCTATATCTAGACCAACGTGATCCGTCTGTACAACCGTCTTCTATATCTAGACTAACGAGATACGTCTGTACAACCGTCATCTATATCTAGACTAACGAGATACGTCCTTGGACAAACGTCTTCAATATCTAGACTAACGAGATCCGTCGTTGTACAACCGTCTTCTATATCTAGACTAACGAGATCCGTCTGTACAACTGTTTTCTATATCTAGACCAACGTGATCCGTCTGTACAACCGTCTTCTATATCTACACTAACGAGATCTCTCGTTATTCAACCGTCTTCTATATCTAGACTAACGAGATCCGTCTGTATAACCGTCTTCTATATCTAGACTAACGAGATCCGTCTGTGCAACCGTCTTCTATATCTAGACTAACGAGATCCGTTGTTGTACAACCCTCTTCTATATCTAGACTAACGAGATGCGTCTGTACAACCGTTTTCTATATCTAGACTAACGAGATACGTCTGTACAACCGTCATCTATATCTAGACTAACGAGATACGTCCTTGGACAAACGTCTTCAATATCTAGACTAACGAGATCCGTCATTGCACAACCGTCTTCTATATCTAGACTAACGAGATCCGTCTGTACAACCGTCTTCTATATCTAGACCAACGAGATCCGTCTGTGCAACCGTCTTCTATATCTAGACTAACGAGATCTGTCGTTATTCAACCGTCTTCTATATCTAGACTAACGAGATCCGTCTGTATAACCGTCTTCTATATCTACACTAACGAGATACGTCGTTGTACAACCCTCTTCTATATCTAGACTAACGAGATCCGTCGTTGTACAACCCTCTTCTATATCTAGACTAACGAGATCCATCTGTGCAACCGTTTTCTATATCTAGACTAACGAGATACGTCGTTGGACAAACGTCTTCAATATCTAGACTAGCGAGATTCGTCTGTACAACCGTCTTCTATATCTAGACTAACGAGATCCGTCGTTGTACAACCCTCTTCTATATCTAGACTAACGAGATCCGTCTGTACAACAGTTTTCTATATCTAGACTAACGAGATACGTCGTTGGACAAACGTCTTCAATATCTAGACTAACGAGATCGGTCTGTACAACCGTCTTCTATATCTAGACTAACGAGATCCGTCGTTGTACAACCGTCTTCTATATCTATACTAACGAGATCTCTCGATGTACAACCGTCTTCTATATCTAGACTAACGAGATCCGTCTGTACAACCGTCTTCTATATCTAGACTAACGAGATCCGTCGTTGTACAACCGTCTTTTATATCTACACTACCGAGATCTCTCGTTGTACAACCGTCTTTTATATCTACACTAACGAGATCTCTCGTTATACAACCGTCTTCTATATCTAGACTAACGAGATCCGTCTGTACAACCGTCTTCTATATCTAGACTAACGAGATCTCTCGTTATACAACCGTCTTCTATATCTACACTAACGAGATCTCTCGTTATACAACCGTCTTCTATATCTAGACTAACGAGATCCGTCTGCGCAACCGTCTTCTATATCTAGACTAACGAGATCCGTTGTTGTACAACCCTCTTCTATATCTAGACTAACGAGATCCGTCGTTGTACAACCGTCTTCTATATCTAGACTAACGAGATACGTCTGTACAACCGTCATCTATATCTAGACTAACGAGATACGTCCTTGGACAAACGTCTTCAATATCTAGACTAACGAGATCCGTCTGTACAACCGTCTTCTATATCTAGACTAACGAGATCCGTCGTTGTACAACCCTCTTCTATATCTAGACTAACGAGATCCGTCTATACAACCGCCTTCTATATCTAGACTAACGAGATCCGTCTGTACAACCGTCTTCTATATCTAGACTAACGAGATCCATCTGTACAACTGTCTTCTATATCTAGACCAGGCATGGAACTAAAGTGAACGCAGCGGCCGATTTTCGGAGGCAACGCCTCCTTTCTCCCGCCGCGCGTCTTTGTCCCCGCGGCGGGCCTAGGAGCTTCGAGCGCCTCAGACCCGTACCATATGAATCGCGCGTGGCGCATTGGGGCGACATTGTATCAATAGGTTTCCACATCGACCCAGAGAGCACGATTGTCGATGCGTTTTTGTTTTGTCAACGCGCCACGCGCGGTTCACGTGGTACGGGCCTGAGGCGCTCCACGAACCTGGGCCGCCGCGGGGGCCAAGACGCGCGGCGGGAGAAAGGAGGCGTTGCGTCCGAAAAACGGCCGCTGCGTTCACTTTAGTTCCATGCCTGATCTAGACTAACGAGATCTGTCTGTACAACCGTCTTCTATATCTAGACTAACGAGATCTCTCGTTATTCAACCGTCTTCTATATCTAGACTAACGAGGTCTCTCGTTATTCAACCGTCTTCTATATCTAGACTAACGAGATCTCTTGATATTCAACCGTCTTCTATATCTAAACTAACGAAATCCGTCTGTATAACCGTCTTCTATATCTAGACTACCGAGATCCGTCTGTACAACCGTCTTCTATATCTAGACTAACGAGAACCGTCTGTATAACCGTCTTCTATATCTAGACTAACGAGAACCGTCTGTACAACCGTCTTCTATATCTAGACTAACGAGATCTCTCGATGTACAACCGTCTTCTATACCTAGACTAACGGGATCCGTCTGTACAACCGTCTTCTATATCAAGACTAACGAGATCTCTCGTTATACATCCCGTCTTCTATATCTAGACTAACGAGATCCGTCTGTACAACCGTCTTCTATATCTAGACTAACGAGATCCGTCTGTACAACCGTCTTCTTTATCTGGACTAACGAGATCCGTCTGTACAACCATCTTCTATATCTAGACTAACGAGATACGTCTGTACAACCGTCATCTATATCTAGACTAACGAGATACGTCCTTGGACAAAGGTCTTCAATATCTAGACTAACGAGATCCGTCGTTGTACAACCGTCTTCTATATCTAGACTAACGAGATCCGTCGTTGTACAACCGTCTTTTATATCTACACTAACGAGATCTCTCGTTGTACAACCGTCTTTTATATCTACACTAACGAGATCTCTCGTTATACAACCGTCCTCTATATCTAGACTAACGAGATCCGTCTGTACAACCGTCTTCTATATCTAGACTAACGAGATCTCTCGTTATACAACCGTCTTCTATATCTAGACTAACGAGATCTCTCGTTATACAACCGTCTTCTATATCTAGACTAACGAGATCCGTCTGCGCAACCGTCTTCTATATCTAGACTAACGAGATCCGTTGTTGTACAACCCTCTTCTATATCTAGACTAACGAGATCCGTCGTTGTACAACCGTCTTCTATATCTAGACTAACGAGATACGTCTGTACAACCGTCATCTATATCTAGACTAACGAGATACGTCCTTGGACAAACGTCTTCAATATCTAGACTAACGAGATCCGTCGTTGTACAACCGTCTTCTATATCTAGACTAACGAGATCCGTCGTTGTACAACCGTCTTTTATATCTACACTAACGAGATCTCTCGTTATACAACCGTCTTCTATATCTAGACTAACGAGATCCGTCTGTACAACCGTCTTCTATATCTAGACTAACGAGATCTCTCGTTATTCAACCGTCTTCTATATCTAGACTAACGAGGTCTCTCGTTATTCAACCGTCTTCTATATCTAGACTAACGGGTCTCTCGTTATACAACCGTCTTCTATATCTAGACTAACGAGATCCGTCTGTACAACCGTCTTCTATATCTAGACTAACGAGATCCGTTGTTGTACAACCCTCTTCTATATCTAGACTAACGAGATACGTCTGTACAACCGTCATCTATATCTAGACTAACGAGATACGTCCTTGGACAAAGGTCTTCAAAATCTAGACTAACGAGATCCGTCTTCTATATCTAGACTAACGAGCTCTGTGTGTACAACCGTCTTCTATGTCTAGACTAACGAGATCCGTCTGTACAACCGTCTTCTATATCTAGACTAACGAGATCCGTCAGTACAACCGTCTTCTTTATCTGGACTAACGAGATCCGTCTGTACAACCATCTTCTATATCTAGACTAACGAGATCTCTCGTTATACAACCCTCTTCTATATCTAGACTAACGAGATCCGTCTGTACAACCGTCTTCTATATCTAGACTAACGAGATCCGTCTGTACAACCGTCTTCTATATCTGGACTTACGAGATGCGTCTGTACAACCGCCTTCTATATCTAGACTAACGAGATCCGTCTGTACAGCCGTCTTCTATATCTAGACTAACGAGATCCGTCGTTGTACAACCGTCTTCTATATCTAGACTACCGAGATCCGTCTGTACAACCGTCTTCTATATCTAGACTAACGAGAACCATCTGTATAACCGTCTTCTATATCTAGACTAACGAGATCTCTCGTTATACATCCCGTCTTCTATATCTAGACTAACGAAATCCGTCTGTAGAACCGTCTTCTATATCTAGACTAACGAGATCCGTCTGTACAACCGTCTTCTATATCTAGACTAACGAGATCCGTCTGTACAACCGTCTTCTATATCTAGACTAACGAGATCTCTCGTTATACAACCGTCTTCTATATCTACACTAACGAGATCTCTCGTTATACAACCGTCTTCTATATCTAGACTAACGAGATCCGTCTGTACATCCGTCATCTATATCTAGACTAACGAGATACGTCCTTGGACAAACGTCTTCAATATCTAGACTAACGAGATCCGTCGTTGTACAACCGTCTTCTATATCTAGACTAACGGGATCCGTCTGTACAACCGCCTTCTATATCTAGACTAACGAGATCTGTCTATACAACCGCCTTCTATATCTAGACTAACGAGATCCGTCTGTACAACCGTCTTCTATATCTAGACTATCGAGATCCGTCTGTACAACCGTCTTTTATATCTACACTAACGAGATCTCTCGTTATACAACCGTCTTCTATATCTAGACTAACGAGATCCGCCTGTACAACCGTCTTCTATATCTAGACTAACGAGATCTCTCGTTATACAACCGTCTTCTATATCTAGACTAACGAGATCCGCCTGTACAACCGTCTTCTATATCTAGACTAACGAGATCTCTCGTTATACAACCGTCTTCTATATCTAGACTAACGAGATCTCTCATTATACAACCGTCTTCTATATCTAGACTAACGAGATCCGTCTGCGCAACCGTCTTCTATATCTAGACTAACGAGATCCGTTGTTGTACAACCCTCTTCTATATCTAGACTAACGAGATCCGTCGTTGTACAACCGTCTTCTATATCTAGACTAACGAGATACGTCTCTACAACCGTCATCTATATCTAGACTAACGAGATACGTCCTTGGACAAAGGTCTTCAAAATCTAGACTAACGAGATCCGTCGTTGTACAACCGTCTTCTATATCTAGACTAACGAGATCCGTCGTTGTACAACCGTCTTTTATATCTACACTACCGAGATCTCTCGTTGTACAACCGTCTTTTATATCTACACTAACGAGATCTCTCGTTATACAACCGTCTTCTATATCTAGACTAACGAGATCCGTCTGTACAACCGTCTTCTATATCTAGACTAACGAGATCTCTCGTTATACAACCGTCTTCTATATCTACACTAACGAGATCTCTCGTTATACAACCGTCTTCTATATCTAGACTAACGAGATCCGTCTGCGCAACCGTCTTCTATATCTAGACTAACGAGATCCGTTGTTGTACAACCCTCTTCTATATCTAGACTAACGAGATCCGTCGTTGTACAACCGTCTTCTATATCTAGACTAACGAGATACGTCTGTACAACCGTCATCTATATCTAGACTAACGAGATACGTCCTTGGACAAACGTCTTCAATATCTAGACTAACGAGATCCATCTGTACAACCGTCTTCTATATCTAGACTAACGAGATCCGTCGTTGTACAACCCTCTTCTATATCTAGACTAACGAGATCCGTCTATACAACCGCCTTCTATATCTAGACTAACGAGATCCGTCTGTACAACCGTCTTCTATATCTAGACTAACGAGATCCATCTGTACAACTGTCTTCTATATCTAGACTAACGAGATCTGTCTGTACAACCGTCTTCTATATCTAGACTAACGAGATCTCTCGTTATTCAACCGTCTTCTATATCTAACCTAACGAGAACCGTCTGTATAACCGTCTTCTATATCTAGACTAACGAGAACCGTCTGTACAACCGTCTTCTATATCTAGACTAACGAGATCTCTCGATGTACAACCGTCTTCTATACCTAGACTAACGGGATCCGTCTGTACAACCGTCTTCTATATCAAGACTAACGAGATCTCTCGTTATACATCCCGTCTTCTATATCTAGACTAACGAGATCCGTCTGTACAACCGTCTTCTATATCTAGACTAACGAGATCCGTCTGTACAACCGTCTTCTTTATCTGGACTAACGAGATCCGTCTGTACAACCATCTTCTATATCTAGACTAACGAGATACGTCTGTACAACCGTCATCTATATCTAGACTAACGAGATACGTCCTTGGACAAAGGTCTTCAATATCTAGACTAACGAGATCCGTCGTTGTACAACCGTCTTCTATATCTAGACTAACGAGATCTCTCGTTATACAACCGTCTTCTATATCTAGACTAACGAGATCCGTCTGTACAACCGTCTTCTATATCTAGACTAACGAGATCTCTCGTTATACAACCGTCTTCTATATCTACACTAACGAGATCTCTCGTTATACAACCGTCTTCTATATCTAGACTAACGAGATCCGTCTGCGCAACCGTCTTCTATATCTAGACTAACGAGATCCGTTGTTGTACAACCCTCTTCTATATCTAGACTAACGAGATCCGTCTGTACAACCGTCTTCTATATCTAGACTAACGAGATCCGTCTGTACAACCGTCTTCTATATCTAGACTAACGACATCTCTCGTTATACAACCGTCTTCAATATCTAGACTAACGAGATCTCTCGTTATACAACCGTCTTCTATATCTAGACTAACGAGATCTCTCGTTATACAACCGTCTTCTATATCTAGACTAACGAGATCCGTCTGTACAACCGTCTTCTATATCTAGACTAACGAGATCCGTCTGTACAACAGTTTTCTATATCTAGACTAACGAGATACGTCGTTGGACAAACGTCTTCAATATCTAGACTAACGAGATCGGTCTGTACAACCGTCTTCTATATCTAGACTAACGAGATCCGTCGTTGTACAACCGTCTTCTATATCTAGACTAACGAGATCTCTCGATGTACAACCGTCTTCTATATCTAGACTAACGGGATCCGCCTGTACAACCGTCTTCTATATCTAGACTAACGAGATCTCTCGTTATACATCCCGTCATCTATATCTAGACTAACGAGATCCGTCTGTACAACCGTCTTCTATATCTAGACTACCGAGATCCGTCTGTACAACCGTCTTCTATATCTAGACTAACGAGAACCGTCTGTACAACCGTTTTCTATATCTAGACTAACGAGATCTCTCGATGTACAACCGTCTTCTATACCTAGACTAACGGGATCCGTCTGTACAACCGTCTTCTATATCTAGACTAACGACATCTCTCGTTATACAACCGTCTTCTATATCTAGACTAACGGGTCTCTCGTTATACAACCGTCTTCTATATCTAGACTAACGAGATCCGTCTGTACAACCGTCTTCTATATCTAGACTAACGAGATCTCTCGTTATACAACCGTCTTCTATATCTAGACTAACGAGATCTCTCGTTATACAACCGTCTTCTATATCTAGACTAACGAGATCTCTCGTTATACAACCGTCTTCTATATCTAGACTAACGAGATCTCTCGTTATACAACCGTCTTCTATATCTAGACTAACGAGATCTCTCGTTATACAACCGTCTTCTATATCTAGACTAACGAGATCTCTCGTTATACAACCGTCTTCTATATCTAGACTAACGAGATCCGTCTGTACAACCGTCTTCTATATCTAGACTAACGAGATCCGTCTGTACAACAGTTTTCTATATCTAGACTAACGAGATACGTCGTTGGACAAACGTCTTCAATATCTAGACTAACGAGATCGGTCTGTACAACCGTCTTCTATATCTAGACTAACGAGATCCGTCGTTGTACAACCGTCTTCTATATCTAGACTAACGAGATCTCTCGATGTACAACCGTCTTCTATATCTAGACTAACGGGATCCGCCTGTACAACCGTCTTCTATATCTAGACTAACGAGATCTCTCGTTATACATCCCGTCTTCTATATCTAGACTAACGAGATCCGTCTGTACAACCGTCTTCTATATCTAGACTACCGAGATCCGTCTGTACAACCGTCTTCTATATCTAGACTAACGAGAACCGTCTGTACAACCGTTTTCTATATCTAGACTAACGAGAACCGTCTGTACAACCGTTTTCTATATCTAGACTAACGAGATCTCTCGATGTACAACCGTCTTCTATACCTAGACTAACGGGATCCGTCTGTACAACCGTCTTCTATATCAAGACTAACGAGATCTCTCGTTATACATCCCGTCTTCTATATCTAGACTAACGAGATCCGTCTGTACAACCGTCTTCTATATCTAGACTAACGAGATCTCTCGATATTCAACCGTCTTCTATATCTAGACTAACGAGATCCGTCTGTACAACCGTCTTCTATATCTAGACTAACGAGATCCGTCTGTACAACAGTTTTCTATATCTAGACTAACGAGATACGTCGTTGGACAAACGTCTTCAATATCTAGACTAACGAGATCGGTCTGTACAACCGTCTTCTATATCTAGACTAACGAGATCCGTCGTTGTACAACCGTCTTCTATATCTAGACTAACGAGATCTCTCGATGTACAACCGTCTTCTATATCTAGACTAACGGGATCCGCCTGTACAACCGTCTTCTATATCTAGACTAACGAGATCTCTCGTTATACATCCCGTCTTCTATATCTAGACTAACGAGATCCGTCTGTACAACCGTCTTCTATATCTAGACTACCGAGATCCGTCTGTACAACCGTCTTCTATATCTAGACTAACGAGAACCGTCTGTACAACCGTTTTCTATATCTAGACTAACGAGATCTCTCGATGTACAACCGTCTTCTATACCTAGACTAACGGGATCCGTCTGTACAACCGTCTTCTATATCTAGACTAACGACATCTCTCGTTATACAACCGTCTTCTATATCTAGACTAACGGGTCTCTCGTTATACAACCGTCTTCTATATCTAGACTAACGAGATCCGTCTGTACAACCGTCTTCTATATCTAGACTAACGAGATCTCTCGTTATACAACCGTCTTCTATATCTAGACTAACGAGATCTCTCGTTATACAACCGTCTTCTATATCTAGACTAACGAGATCTCTCGTTATACAACCGTCTTCTATATCTAGACTAACGAAATCCGTCTGTATAACCGTCTTCTATATCTAGACTAACGAGATCCGTCTGTATAACCGTCTTCTATATCTAGACTAACGAGATCTCTCGTTATACAACCGTCTTCTATATCTAGACTAACGAGATCCGTCTGTACAACCGTCTTCTATATCAAGACTAACGAGATCTCTCGTTATACATCCCGTCTTCTATATCTAGACTAACGAGATCCGTCTGTACAACCGTCTTCTATATCTAGACTAACGAGATCTCTCGATATTCAACCGTCTTCTATATCTAGACTAACGAAATCCGTCTGTATAACCGTCTTCTATATCTAGACTAACGAGATCCGTCTGTATAACCGTCTTCTATATCTAGACTAACGAGATCTCTCGTTATACAACCGTCTTCTATATCTAGACTAACGAGATCCGTCTGTACAACCGTCTTCTATATCTAGACTAACGAGATCCGTCTGTACAACCGTCTTCTATATCTAGACTAACGAGATCCGTCTGTACAACCGTCTTCTATATCTAGACTAACGAGATCCGTCTGTACAACCGTCTTCTATATCTAGACTAACGACATCTCTCGTTATACAACCGTCTTCTATATCTAGACTAACGGGTCTCTCGTTATACAACCGTCTTCTATATCTAGACTAACGAGATCCGTCTGTACAACCGTCTTCTATATCTAGACTAAAAAGGTCTCTCGTTATACAACCGTCTTCTATATCTAGACTAACGAGATCTCTCGTTATACAACCGTCTTCTATATCTAGACTAACGAGATCTCTCGTTATACAACCGTCTTCTATATCTAGACTAACGAGATCTCTCGTTATACAACCGTCTTCTATATCTAGACTAACGAGATCTCTCGTTATACAACCGTCTTCTATATCTAGACTAACGAGATCCGTCTGTACAACCGTCTTCTATATCTAGACTAACGAGATCCGTCTGTACAACCGTCTTCTATATCTAGACTAACGAGATCCGTCTGTACAACAGTTTTCTATATCTAGACTAACGAGATACGTCGTTGGACAAACGTCTTCAATATCTAGACTAACGAGATCGGTCTGTACAACCGTCTTCTATATCTAGACTAACGAGATCCGTCGTTGCACAACCGTCTTCTATATCTAGACTAACGAGATCTCTCGATGTACAACCGTCTTCTATATCTAGACTAACGGGATCCGCCTGTACAACCGTCTTCTATATCTAGACTAACGAGATCTCTCGTTATACAACCGTCTTCTATATCTAGACTAACGAGATCTCTCGTTATACAACCGTCTTCTATATCTAGACTAACGAGATCCGTCTGTACAACCGTCTTCTATATCTAGACTAACGAGATCCGTCGTTGTACAACCGTCTTCTATATCTAGACTAACGAGATCCGTCTGTACAACCGTCTTCTATATCTAGACTACCGAGATCCGTCTGTACAACCGTCTTCTATATCTAGACTAACGAGAACCGTCTGTACAACCGTCATCTATATCTAGACTAACGAGATACGTCCTTGGACAAACGTCTTCAATATCTAGACTAACGAGATCCGTCGATGTACAACCGTCTTCTATATCTAGACTAACGAGATCCGTCTGTACAACCGTCTTCTATATCTAGACTAACGAGATCCGTCTGTACAACCGTCTTCTATATCTAGACTAACGAGATCCGTCTGTACAACCGTCTTCTATATCTAGACTAACGACATCTCTCGTTATACAACCGTCTTCTATATCTAGACTAACGGGTCTCCCGTTATACAACCGTCTTCTATATCTAGACTAACGAGATCCGTCTGTACAACCGTCTTCTATATCTAGACTACCGAGATCCGTCTGTACAACCGTCTTCTATATCTAGACTAACGAGAACCGTCTGTACAACCGTCATCTATATCTAGACTAACGAGATCCGTCTGTACAACCGTCTTCTATATCTAGACTAACGACATCTCTCGTTATACAACCGTCTTCTATATCTAGACTAACGGGTCTCTCGTTATACAACCGTCTTCTATATCTAGACTAACGAGATCCGTCTGTACAACCGTCTTCTATATCTAGACTAACGAGATCTCTCGTTATACAACCGTCTTCTATATCTAGACTAACGAGATCTCTCGTTATACAACCGTCTTCTATATCTAGACTAACGAGATCTCTCGTTATACAACCGTCTTCTATATCTAGACTAACGAGATCTCTCGTTATACAACCGTCTTCTATATCTAGACTAACGAGATCTCTCGTTATACAACCGTCTTCTATATCTAGACTAACGAGATCTCTCGTTATACAACCGTCTTCTATATCTAGACTAACGAGATCCGTCTGTACAACCGTCTTCTATATCTAGACTAACGAGATCCGTCTGTACAACAGTTTTCTATATCTAGACTAACGAGATACGTCGTTGGACAAACGTCTTCAATATCTAGACTAACGAGATCGGTCTGTACAACCGTCTTCTATATCTAGACTAACGAGATCCGTCGTTGTACAACCGTCTTCTATATCTAGACTAACGAGATCTCTCGATGTACAACCGTCTTCTATATCTAGACTAACGGGATCCGCTTGTACAACCGTCTTCTATATCTAGACTAACGAGATCTGTCTGTACAACCGTCTTCTATATCTAGACTAACGAGATCTCTCGTTATTCAACCGTCTTCTATATCTAGACTAACGAGGTCTCTCGTTATTCAACCGTCTTCTATATCTAGACTAACGAGATCTCTCGATATTCAACCGTCTCCTATATCTAGACTAACGAAATCCGTCTGTATAACCGTCTTCTATATCTAGACTAACGAGATCCGCCTGTATAACCGTCTTCTATATCTAGACTAACGAGATCTCTCGTTATACAACCGTCTTCTATATCTAGACTAACGAGATCCGTCTGTACAACCGTCTTCTATATCTAGACTAACGAGATCCGTCTGTAGAACCGTCTTCTATATCTAGACTAACGAGATCCGTCTGTACAACCGTCTTCTATATCTAGACTAACGAGATCCGTCGTTGTACAACCCTCTTCTATATCTAGACTAACGAGATCCGTCTATACAACCGCCTTCTATATCTAGACTAACGAGATCCGTCTGTACAACCGTCTCCTATATCTAGACTAACGAGATCCGTCTGTACAACCGTCTTCTATATCTAGAATAACGAGATCTCTCGTTATTCAACCGTCTTCTATATCTAGACTAACGAGATCCGTCGTTGTACAACCGTCTTTTATATCTACACTAACGAGATCTCTCGTTATACAACCGTCTTCTATATCTAGACTAACGAGATCCGTCTGTACAACCGTCTTCTATATCTAGACTATCGAGATCTCTCGTTATACAACCGTCTTCTATATCTAGACTAACGGGTCTCTCGTTATACAACCGTCTTCTATATCTAGACTAACGAGATCCGCCTGTACAACCGTCTTCTATATCTAGACTAACGAGATCTCTCGTTATACAACCGTCTTCTATATCTAGACTAACGAGATCTCTCATTATACAACCGTCTTCTATATCTAGACTAACGAGATCCGTCTGCGCAACCGTCTTCTATATCTAGACTAACGAGATCCGTTGTTGTACAACCCTCTTCTATATCTAGACTAACGAGATCCGTCGTTGTACAACCGTCTTCTATATCTAGACTAACGAGATACGTCTGTACAACCGTCATCTATATCTAGACTAACGAGATACGTCCTTGGACAAAGGTCTTCAAAATCTAGACTAACGAGATCCGTCGTTGTACAACCGTCTTCTATATCTAGACTAACGAGATCCGTCGTTGTACAACCGTCTTTTATATCTACACTAACGAGATCTCTCGTTATACAACCGTCTTCTATATCTAGACTAACGAGATCCGTCTGTACAACCGTCTTCTATATCTAGACTAACGAGATCTCTCGTTATACAACCGTCTTCTATATCTAGACTAACGAGATCTCTCGTTATACAACCGTCTTCTATATCTAGACTAACGAGATCCGTCTGCGCAACCGTCTTCTATATCTAGACTAACGAGATCCGTCGTTGTACAACCGTCTTTTATATCTACACTAACGAGATCTCTCGTTATACAACCGTCTTCTATATCTAGACTAACGAGATCCGTCTGTACAACCGTCGACTATATCTAGACTAACGAGATCTCTCGTTATACAACCGTCTTCTATATCTAGACTAACGGGTCTCTCGTTATACAACCGTCTTCTATATCTAGACTAACGAGATCCGTCTGTACAACCGTCTTCTATATCTAGACTAACGAGATCTCTCGTTATACAACCGTCTTCTATATCTAGACTAACGAGATCTCTCGTTATACAACCGTCTTCTATATCTAGACTAACGAGATCTCTCGTTATACAACCGTCTTCTATATCTAGACTAACGAGATCCGTCTGTACAACCGTCTTCTATATCTAGACTAACGAGATCCGTCTGTACAACCGTCTTCTATATCTAGACTAACGAGATCCGTCTGTACAACCGTCTTCTATATCTAGACTAACGAGATCCGTCGTTGTACAACCGTCTTTTATATCTACACTAACGAGATCTCTCGTTATACAACCGTCTTCTATATCTAGACTAACGAGATCCGTCTGTACAACCGTCTTCTATATCTAGACTAACGAGATCCGTCGTTGTACAACCGTCTTTTATATCTACACTAACGAGATCTCTCGTTATACAACCGTCTTCTATATCTAGACTAACGAGATCCGTCTTCTATATCTAGACTAACGAGCTCTGTCTGTACAACCGTCTTCTATGTCTAGACTAACGAGATCCGTCTGTACATCCGTCATCTATATCTAGACTAACGAGATACGTCCTTGGACAAACGTCTTCAATATCTAGACTAACGTGATCCGTCGTTGTACAACCGTCTTCTATATCTAGACTAACGGGATCCGTCTGTACAACCGCCTTCTATATCTAGACTAACGAGATCCGTCGTTGTACAACCCTCTTCTATATCTAGACTAACGAGATCCGTCTATACAACCGTCTTCTATATCTAGACTAACGAGATCTCTCGTTATACAACCGTCTTCTATATCTAGATTAACGAGATCCGTCTGTACAACCGTCTTCTATATCTAGACTAACGAGATCCGTCTGTACAACCGTCTTCTATATCTAGACTAACGAGATCCGTCTGTACAACCGTCTTCTATATCTAGACTAACGAGATCCGTCGTTGTACAACCGTCTTCTATATCTAGACTAACGAGATCTCTCGTTATACAACCGTCTTCTATATCTAGACTAACGAGATCTCTCGTTATACAACCGTCTTCTATATCTAGACTAACGAGATCTCTCGTTATACAACCGTCTTCTATATCTAGACTAACGAGATCCGTCGTTGTACAACCGTCTTTTATATCTACACTAACGAGATCTCTCGTTATACAACCGTCTTCTATATCTAGACTAACGAGATCCGTCTGTACAACCGTCTTCTATATCTAGACTAACGAGATCCGTCTGTACAACCGTCTTCTATATCTAGACTAACGAGATCCGTCTTCTATATCTAGACTAACGAGCTCTGTCTGTACAACCGTCTTCTATGTCTAGACTAACGAGATCCGTCTGTACATCCGTCATCTATATCTAGACTAACGAGATACGTCCTTGGACAAACGTCTTCAATATCTAGACTAACGTGATCCGTCGTTGTACAACCGTCTTCTATATCTAGACTAACGGGATCCGTCTGTACAACCGCCTTCTATATCTAGACTAACGAGATCCGTCGTTGTACAACCCTCTTCTATATCTAGACTAACGAGATCCGTCTATACAACCGTCTTCTATATCTAGACTAACGAGATCTCTCGTTATACAACCGTCTTCTATATCTAGACTAACGAGATCCGTCTGTACAACCCTCTTCTATATCTAGACTAACGAGATCCGTCTGTACAACAGTTTTCTATATCTAGACTAACGAGATACGTCGTTGGACAAACGTCTTCAATATCTAGACTAACGAGATCGGTCTGTACAACCGTCTTCTATATCTAGACTAACGAGATCCGTCGTTGTACAACCGTCTTCTATATCTAGACTAACGAGATCTCTCGATGTACAACCGTCTTCTATATCTAGACTAACGGGATCCGCCTGTACAACCGTCTTCTATATCTAGACTAACGAGATCTCTCGTTATACATCCCGTCTTCTATATCTAGACTAACGAGATCCGTCTGTACAACCGTCTTCTATATCTAGACTAACGAGATCCGTCTGTACAACAGTCTTCTATATCTAGACTAACGAGATACGTCCTTGGACAAACGTCTTCAATATCTAGACTAACGAGATCGGTCTGTACAACCGTCTTCTATATCTAGACTAACGAGATCCGTCGTTGTACAACCGTCTTCTATATCTAGACTAACGAGATCTCTCGTTATACAACCGTCTTCTATATCTAGACTAACGAGATCTCTCGTTATACAACCGTCTTCTATATCTAGACTAACGAGATCTCTCGTTATACAACCGTCTTCTATATCTAGACTAACGAGATCCGTCTGCGCAACCGTCTTCTATATCTAGACTAACGAGATCCGTTGTTGTACAACCCTCTTCTATATCTAGACTAACGAGATCCGTCGTTGTACAACCGTCTTCTATATCTAGACTAACGAGATACGTCTGTACAACCGTCATCTATATCTAGACTAACGAGATACGTCCTTGGACAAACGTCTTCAATATCTAGACTAACGAGATCCGTCGTTGTACAACCGTCTTCTATATCTAGACTAACGAGATCCGTCGTTGTACAACCGTCTTTTATATCTACACTAACGAGATCTCTCGTTATACAACCGTCTTCTATATCTAGACTAACGAGATCCGTCTGTACAACCGTCGACTATATCTAGACTAACGAGATCTCTCGTTATACAACCGTCTTCTATATCTAGACTAACGGGTCTCTCGTTATACAACCGTCTTCTATATCTAGACTAACGAGATCCGTCTGTACAACCGTCTTCTATATCTAGACTAACGAGATCTCTCGTTATACAACCGTCTTCTATATCTAGACTAACGAGATCCGTCAGTACAACCGTCTTCTTTATCTGGACTAACGAGATCCGTCTGTACAACCATCTTCTATATCTAGACTAACGAGATCTCTCGTTATACAACCCTCTTCTATATCTAGACTAACGAGATCCGTCTGTACAACCGTCTTCTATATCTAGACTAACGAGATCCGTCTGTACAACCGTCTTCTATATCTGGACTTACGAGATGCGTCTGTACAACCGCCTTCTATATCTAGACTAACGAGATCCGTCTGTACAGCCGTCTTCTATATCTAGACTAACGAGATCCGTCGTTGTACAACCGTCTTCTATATCTAGACTACCGAGATCCGTCTGTACAACCGTCTTCTATATCTAGACTAACGAGAACCGTCTGTATAACCGTCTTCTATATCTAGACTAACGATATCTCTCGATGTACAACCGTCTTCTATACCTAGACTAACGGGATCCGTCTGTACAACCGTCTTCTATATATAGACTAACGAGATCTCTCGTTATACATCCCGTCTTCTATATCTAGACTAACGAGATCCGTCTGTACAACCGTCTTCTATATCTAGACTAACGAGATCCGTCTGTACAACCGTCTTCTCTATCTGGACTAACGAGATCCGTCTGTACAACCATCTTCTATATCTAGACTAACGAGATCTCTCGTTATACAACCGTCTTCTATATCTAGACTAACGAAATCCGTCTGTAGAACCGTCTTCTATATCTAGACTAACGAGATCCGTCTGTACAACCGTCTTCTATATCTAGACTAACGAGATCTCTCGTTATTCAACCGTCTTCTATATCTAGACTAACGAGGTCTCTCGTTATTCAACCGTCTTCTATATCTAGACTAACGAGATCTCTCGATATTCAACCGTCTTCTATATCTAGACTAACGAAATCCGTCTGTATAACCGTCTTCTATATCTAGACTAACGAGATCCGTCTGTATAACCGTCTTCTATATCTAGACTAACGAGATCTCTCGTTATACAACCGTCTTCTATATCTAGACTAACGAGATCCGTCTGTACAACCGTCTTCTATATCTAGACTAACGAGATCCGTCTGTACAACCGTCTTCTATATCTAGACTAACGAGATCCGTCTGTACAACCGTCTTCTATATCTAGACTAACGAGATCCGTCGTTGTACAACCGTCTTCTATATCTAGACTACCGAGATCCGTCGGTACAACCGTCTTCTATATCTAGACTAACGAGAACCGTCTGTACAACCGTCTTCTATATCTAGACTAACGAGATCTCTCGATGTACAACCGTCTTCTATACCTAGACTAACGGGATCCGTCTGTACAACCGTCTTCTATATCAAGACTAACGAGATCTCTCGTTATACATCCCGTCTTCTATATCTAGACTAACGAGATCCGTCTGTACAACCGTCTTCTATATCTAGACTAACGAGATCCGTCTGTACAACCGTCTTCTTTATCTGGACTAACGAGATCCGTCTGTACAACCATCTTCTATATCTAGACTAACGAGATCTCTCGTTATACAACCCTCTTCTATATCTAGACTAACGAGATCCGTCTGTACAACCGTCTTCTATATCTAGACTAACGAGATCCGTCTGTACAACCGTCTTCTATATCTGGACTTACGAGATGCGTCTGTACAACCGTTTTCTATATCTAGACTAACGAGATCCGTCTGTGCAACCGTCTTCTATATCTAGACTAACGAGATCTCTCGTTATACAACCGTCTTCTATATCTAGACTAACGAGATCCGTCTGTACAACCGTCTTCTATGTCTAGACTAACGAGATCCGTCTGTACAACCGTCTTCTATATCTAGACTAACGAGATCCGTCTGTACATCCGTCTTCTATATCTAGACTAACGAGCTCTGTCTGTACAACAGTCTTCTATGTCTAGACTAACGAGATCCGTCTGTACAACCGCCTTCTATATCTAGACTAACGAGATCCGTCTGTACAACCGTCTTCTATATCTAGACTAACGATATACGTCTGTACAACCGTGTTCTATGTCTAGACTAACGAGATCCGTCTGTACAACCGTCTTCTATATCTAGACTAACGAGATCCGTCTGTACATCCGTCTTCTATATCTAGACTAACGAGCTCTGTCTGTACAACAGTCTTCTATGTCTAGACTAACGAGATCCGTCTGTACAACCATCTTCTATATCTAGACTAACGAGATCTCTCGTTATACAACCGTCTTCTATATCTAGACTAACGAAATCCGTCTGTAGAACCGTCTTCTATATCTAGACTAACGAGATCCGTCTGTACAACCGTCTTCTATATCTAGACTAACGAGATCCGTCTGTACAACCGTCTTCTATATCTAGACTAACGAGATCCGTCTGTACCACCATCTTCTATATCTAGACTAACGAGATCTCTCGTTATACAACCGTCTTCTATATCTAGACTAACGAAATCCGTCTGTAGAACCGTCTTCTATATCTAGACTAACGAGATCCGTCTGTACAACCGTCTTCTATATCTAGACTAACGAGATCCGTCGTTGTACAACCCTCTTCTATATCTAGACTAACGAGATCCGTCTGTACAACCGTCTTCTATATCTAGACTAACGAGATCTCTCGTTATTCAACCGTCTTCTATATCTAGACTAACGAGGTCTCTCGTTATTCAACCGTCTTCTATATCTAGACTAACGGGTCTCTCGTTATACAACCGTCTTCTATATCTAGACTAACGAGATCCGTCTGTACAACCGTCTTCTATATCTAGACTAACGAGATCCGTCTTCTATATCTAGACTAACGAGCTCTGTGTGTACAAC